>CM028380.1:152150450-152344506 GCA_013146195.2 Codonopsis lanceolata
CTGAAGGTTACGAACTTACAAGGATTGGGAGAAGCGGGTCATCAAGTTACATTGCTTGGAAAGGAAACGACTTGCTAAAAAAAGGCAAATGAAGAACGAAGAAGTGTATCACAAGGCTGGAGAGTTTGCTAAGTAAGAAAGATGTGGAGATTGAAGAACTGAAAGAGGAGCTCATCCAAGCCAATGAGACCATGACTAAATGGAACTCAAGTCAACAAAAAATGGATGATATGCTGAAATCTGGTAAGGTTGGTAAGTCTGGAATTGGTTTTATACCAAAGATGTTTGTTAGAGAAGGTGAAGGTTCTCAACCTAAACCGACCACAAAATTTTCAAACTCCTAATTTCTTTGAAAAACCCAAATCAAGAAAGAAAATTTTGTGTCATTTTTGTCATAAGCCCGGTCATATTCAACCATTCTTTTCTTTAAAAGGCTATCTATGAGGAAGAGGTAAGGCATGCCTTCTGGTTAAAATCGATGCAAAGATCGAACGAACAACACGCAAGATCCAATGCAAAGAACATTGAAGTCACATTGGTTACATCGAAGTCACATTCACATAAACAGCAACCTAAAACCTTTAAACAAATGTGGGTTCCTAAAGGCAGTGATAAGAATGGTAAATCCAAATATTGTGAGCCATTTGACATATGCCCCGGTGCAAAATGGTCTGATAATGAACAATGTAATGTAACCTTCTCATCTTTGAAATCTCACATAGCTGGGTCATGGTACTTTGATAGTGCTTGTTCTAGACATATGACAGACTCTATTGAGAATTTGAAGGACTATGTTAGTGTCAATGGTGGATCTGTAACTTATGGAGGAGAAGCTAACGGTAAGATAATTGGCAATGGAACCTTGAATGTAGATGGTCTTCCAAATCTCACCAATGTCTATCATGTGGAAGGACTCAAGACCAACTTGATCAGCATAAGTTAGTTATGCGATGATGACCTTCAGGTAAGGTTTGATAAAAATTCTTGTGAGGTTTTTGATCAAACTAACAAGTGTCTTCTGACAAGTACTAGATCATCTGAAAATTGCTATATGTTCAACAATGGTCGAACATGTCACAAAGCTAGTCTTGATATCACTGATCTATGGCATCAGAAACTAGGACATATGAGTTTTCGTAAGTTACATGAGCTTGTGAAACATGATGCAGTGAAAGGATTGCCAAGCTTGGATAAGAACTACACAAAGGTATGTGGACCCTGTCAGAAAGGTAAGCAAATCAAGGCTTCTCACCTTCCCATATCTCAATGTTCCACATCTAGGTGCCTTGAGATGATTCACACAGATCTCATGGCTCCTATTGAAGTATAAAGTCTAGGTAAGAAAAAGTACACCTTTGTTTGCGTTGATGATTTTTCTAGATACACATGGGTAGTTTTCTTGAGAGAAAAATCTGAGACATTTGAGGCTTTTAAAATATAGTACACCCGTGTTATGAACTTGTATGATCTAAAGCTTATTAGAATTAGATCAGATCATGGCACGGAATATGAAAATTCCTCCTTTTCTAGCTATTGTGCCTCAAATGGCATATCCCATGAATTTTCTGCTCTTAAAACTCCACAACAAAATGGAGTGGCGGAAATAAAGAATAGGACACTTCAAGAGATGGCTAAAGTCATGTTGAGCTCTAAGAATTTGGCAAAAAGATTTTGGGCTGAAGCCTTGAACACAACTTGTCATATAGGAAATAGGGTCTTCTTGAGACCAGGTAGCACCATGACACCTTATTAAATCTTGCTAGGAAAGAAACCAATATTAAAATATTTTCATGTTTTTGAATGTGTGTGATATCTTCTCAATGATAGAGATCATCTTTCTAAATTTGATTCAAAAAGTGACAATTGTGTTTTCATGTGTTACTCCACTAATAGTCGTGCATATAGAGTCTTTAATCTTAGGACTAAAACTATCATGGAGTCTATGAATATTGTGTTTGATGATCTAACGGATCTTGGCCACAAAACTATTGAGGATGATGTTTCAGGCATACTTGACTTTGGAGATCACGGTTCATTAGCAAAATCTTCATAACCTGCATCTGAAATCAGTGAACCGCACTGATCGAGCGTAACCCGCATATCCCGAAGTTCGTGGATGTGATTCGTATCTGTAGTTCCGGATGTAGCTACATCAGAAGCTACATCGGAAGCTACATTGGCCAGGAACTTAGCAGATGCTGAAATAGGTTATGAACAAGCAGAGATTTAGTCCAGTTTGACTGATCATGGGCACGACATTCCTAGCAAAATTCAGAAAGTGCATCCCACTTCACAAGTCATATGTAATGTATATGATGGGGTGTCAACGAGAAGAAAAGGTAAGGTAGATTATAAAAAACTTGCTTGCTTGTCTACTCTTGATTATGAAGAAATCCATGCCTAATGTTTTGTGTCTTACATTGAACCTAAAAATGTGCATGAAGCCCTAAAAGATGAGTATTGGATAAATGCCATGCAAGAAGAACTTGATCAATTTGCTAAAAATGATGTTTGGTACCTTGTTCCTAGACCCACTTCCATGAATGTTATTGGAACTAAATGGATTTTCAAAAACAAATCAAATGAAGTGGGAGAAATAATAAGAAATAAAGCTAGACTTGTGGCTCAAGGGTACACACAAGCTGAGGGAGTGGATTTTGATGAAACCTTTGCTCATGTTGCCCGCATTGAGTTCATACGTCTGCTTCTTGACATTGCATGCTTTATTGATATTACTTTTCAACAAATGGATGTGAAGAGTGCTTTTTTAAATGGTATTCTTGAAGAAGAAGTTTTTATGGAACAACCAAAAGGTTTTGAGGATCCCCATAAACCCAATCATGTGTTTAAATTAAAAAGGGCTTTGTATGGACTCAAACAGGCTCCTAGAGCTTGGTATGGGAGACTTATAGACCATCTTTTGAAAAGTGGGTTTAAAAGGGGAGAGGTGGACAAAACTCTTTTTATTCAAAAACAAGATAAACACATTTTGATTGCACATATATATGTTGATGATATTGTGCTTGGGTCCACCTCCAAGTCCTTGGAAAAAGAATTTGTGAATTGTATGACTTCCACCTTTGAGATGAGTATGGTAGGAGAATTGACTTTCTTCTTAGGAATTCAGATAAAACAGTTGCATGAAGGGATGTTCATATCTCAAGCCAAGTATGCTCTTAACTTGGTGAAGAAATTCAGTCTTGAGAATGGAAAACAGAAGAAAACCCCTATGGGTACATCTAACAAACTTTGCAAAGATGAAAAATCTGAAAGTGTTGACCATACATTGTATAGGAGCATGATAGAAAATCTCAGATTTGATCGCCACCGCCCGACATCATGTATAGTGTATGTTTGTGTGCTAGATATCAAGCAAACCCTAAAGTCTCTCATTTGAAAGCTGTCAAAAGAATAATTAGATACGTTGGTGAGACTTGTTCTATGGGTTTGTGGTACACAAAACACACTAATACCAATCTTGTTGGATTTAGTAATGCTGGTTGGGCTGGTAGTGTTGATGACATGAGGAGTACTTCTGGTGGTTGGTTTTATTTAGGAAACAACTTGATCTCTTGGTTTAGCAAAAAGCAAAATTGTGTTGCCCTCTCCATAGCTGAATCTGAATACATTGCTGCTGGTAGTGGGTGTACACAACTTTTATGCATGAACCAAATGATCAAGGATTATGGCTTACACAGCAATGTATTAACCATGTATTGTGACAACACCAGTGCTATAAGTATAACAAAGAATCCTGTTCAACACTCTAGAACTAAGCACATTGATATAAGACACCATTTTATTAAAGACTTGGTTGAACAAGGTATTATTTGCATTGAACATGTAGGAACTAGTGTGCCATGTGACCCTTCATTTAAAATAAATAAATAAAAAATTTAGGCATCTTGCATTGAGTTTTTAGGGGGGCACACTAGTTTCATCTCCTATGTATTAGTACCCTTGCTTGATGTCCTGGTTTTTCATTCAAAATCTGTTGTGATTTCATTGTTCTGATTCTCCCCACTCTCTCCCAAAAATGTGTTTGCAATTGAAAATTCATAAGCCCACAAAGGAAAGAGCTACCTTTTGAAATATAGGGATATAACAATTTATCTTGGTACTGTGGAACTTAGGTTCTCATGGGTTGATCTTGAGAAAATTGAATTCCCTTAAAAGAAAATGTGTGAAAGCTACCTAACTGAAAAGATCTACCTATGAACAAGGTTGTGGCACCTTTCTTTTGGGACTATGAATCCTTGGATTTCATGGGTTGATCAAATAGAAAAGTGGCTTCCCTTGGTAAATAGTGTGAAAGGTTCCTAGTGACATGTTGTGAATATGATTGAAATAAAGTAGAGCTATTCTCCTAGGGAAATAAAGTACCTATGGAATTTGTGGGAGTTGAGTGTTGATTTAGTGAACAAAAGATGAGAAAGTGTACATAAAATCACAACTTTGGCAAATGCATCTCCCAATGCAGCTACATTGGGAACTACATCCAGATGATCTAGACATTTATCACTTGTGTGTGACTGCATCTGTTTGTCCCTGTCTGGTTCTTTCTTGGCATATGTTAGGCATAATTTTTAGGATATAGTGTGTTTTGATCATATCAGCCCATTGATCTTTCTGTCCTATCTTCATAGTGCAAAGTAATTACCCATGTATTCCATGCTGATACTTATGTGGTTGTCCAAATCAGTGCAGGGTTTTATGAGATCTTGATCTAGGTTATACTTGCTATTGACAGGTTGTGTTGATACAATTATGGTTAATTAAGTGATGTGTTTGTTCAAAATCCTTGATAAGTTTTTTTTTTTTTTTGAAATTCAAAGATTCAAAAAATGAGATTAGTTGTTCTCAAACACTCTTAACTCTCCACCTATTTCTCTTGACAAAATCAGATCTTCTATCTCTCTTGAATGTGATTTGGTCAACTTGATTAATCATCAAAAATCAAAATCTGGTTATTAGTGTCTCAAACGGTCCCTCCTATTCCTGAAACATATGGTACTAACGGCTAATGTATTTAGTGATTGCCTTAGTTGTATTTCAGGTGGTCGGCTCACTATCTCCAGTTCCTGCATCCTTGCACATCTCCTTTCAACCTGAGTTGTTGATCCTCACTTCCTTCTCTGCAATTCTTCATCATTCTACATCTCCTCCTAAAATCCATACATGGCTTCATCTTCTTCCTCTGACTCCATGAAGGTAAATTCCTCTGCAAATGTAGCTTCCATTGCTACATCTCCCGAAACTACATCGTCCTCTCTTTCCTCGCCTACAAACCCTGAGTCAGCCATAGTCATAGCCCAACCTCTTCCAGAGCCCCTAACCATCATACTTCCCGGGGAAAAGGGAAATGCAATTGATGTCGATAATCCTGTTGATCTGTCTGGGTTGCCCCAAATTGGGAACCCTAGCTCACGGAGGTCAAAGCGACTGAGAGGAATCTCGAGCAATTTCGAGAATCCTAGTACTGAAGAGGTTGCTAGAGCCAAAAAATACAAGGTGACTCCAGGCATATTTGAAGGGGCAGTGCCCGTTGACAGTGACTCCAACGATGAGGATTTTGTAGCTGCAACTGAGTCTGCTCCGGCCACTCAAGCCCCTGCTCCTAAAATTGACTCATTCACCTCCATTCCTGCTCCAGGTGATGTGGGTGATGAAGATTACCCGATTCCCTCTCCAAGGGTTGTTTTCCAACTTGACTCCCCGTCAAATGTCAAGGGTTCTTCTGATGATGTTTCTGCTTCTCCTTCAGTCAGTGACACTGACTTAAGTTTTTCAGACGAACAGCGAACCCTAGCAGAATTTTTGGTTCATATGAAGCATGTTGCTCCTCAAGCTTCATCACAAGCTCCTGCAACTTCTCTTCCAACTCCGGCAAAAACCCCAAGTTCATCAGAGTTTGACGATAGCTCTGACAAAGATTTTGTCCAGAAAGAGGACACTCCTAAAGACATCTCAGAGAGTCCAGAACCTCCTCTCCGGTTCACCAGACGAAGGGCTGCCATGAGCAATGTAGCTACCAATGTAGCTACATCCAAAGCTACATTGCCTTCTGCTTCCTCTACTGCTGCCATTGGTAAACCCTTCTCTGCTTGTTTTCTTTCCAAAGCTGCTTCCCTCCGATATAATACTTCTAGAAAGATAGTTGATGAAATATTGATCCCCTCTGCTGAGTTAATTGAGCAAAATTTGAACCAGTTCTTCACTGATAGGGGACTCTTAGGCACCCTATCTTCTGCTTCACCTTATTTTAGGGACCTCATCTATGAATTTTATGCTAATCTAGAAAAGAAGATCTCTTCAGTTTCTGACTATAGGTTTGAAAAAGTGTTTGTTAGAGGTAAGTGGTATAATTTTTCTTTATCCCTCATCAATCAATTGTTTGGCACTCCTGTAATTGGGTCTGTTTCCATGTTGTCTGATTTGCATATTTGTGCACAAGAACTCATTATTTCATCATAAGCACTTCCCAACTTTCTTCATTATATGCTCTTATGCATAAGATTTGTTATGCAAATTGGGCCCCCACCACAAATTCAAATACTTTGACTGAAGAACATGCAAAGGTTCTGTATCAGGTTGGGACTGGTAGACCTTTTGATTTTGGGGACTTTGCTTTTAGGAAAATCATCTCCCTGGCAGAATCAGAGGGAGATAAAAGATCTCTCATATTCCCTTCCCTCATATATAAAGTCCTAGTTTCCCAAGGATTTTCCCCTGCTGCGAGTACTAGACCCACACCTATTCTAGAGCCTCTTCATATCTTTGTAAAACTTCTCAAAGGGGACATGGTTCTTAATTTACCCTTGGTTTATCCTTACCCTCCTATCTCCTCTGATCCTTTTGCCTCTGCTCCTGGTCCTTCGTCCACTCAGCCTGTTGTCCCTGTCATTCCCAATGTTGCACTCAATGCAACTACATCTGCTGTTGCATCTCTGCCTACATCTCCCGGACATTATGCTCTCATTTCTGTTTCCTTCATCACTGAACAGCTTGCTCTGGTCAATTCCCAGATAGCTGTCCTTTCTACCCAGACTGCTCTTCTACAGACCATGGCTGCTCAGTATTCCTCCTGGCTTGCCCTGCATTCTGGCCAAATAGGGGGTGGCAATCTTCCAAGTGTTCCTGCTGCTGCTCCTACACATGATTCTGAACCTGCTGTTGTTGATGCTTCTGAAGAAGCTATGCAAGAAGAAAGTTGATGTCTGATGTCTGATTCTTGTTTGTAATCGAACACAATATTTTCTGCTACTTTTTGGTCTGTAATAAGCTATTCTTGATATTACATGTTTGATTGTCTCCTCTACATTCTCCTTGATAATATCTTTTCGGTATGTGATATATTCAAGGGGTGGTTCTTTTCTAACAAATGCAGGTTGAAGGATTGTTTTGAAAATGGCAACACTTGTCATAATATTTGACCAGAAAGGCTCAACAAATGGGGTGATTGTAAGGGTAAAATAAGTCATGCCTATTTTAGTTTTTGTTTCCCCTTTTCTTGGTAAATACAAATTAGACAAGTTTGACATTTTTGGTAACTAAATCTTTAATTAGATTATGGTTTCCTTGGTCCTAAAGGTTAGGCATTATTTTAGAAACAAAATATAATGAAAAATTCTTCTTAAACCGTGTATCTATAATCCTGAGCTACATGGTAATAAAATCTAAGAAATATGGTAAGTAGTTTTTTATTCCAAACTCTAATCCTTGTTCTACTTGGAGTTGGATTATTTATTGTGTGTAGGGTTCCTCTACATTATAAATAAGAGGCTTGGACGCGGCTGGAATTGTAGACATTAAGAGAGCTGAAAGCAAAAGCTGAGAGCAGAAAATCAGAAGTTCCAGAAGCAGTTTTTTTTGTCCCAGGCGTTAGACAGATTTTCGTTGTAGCTTCCAATGTTACAGCATTAAGAACTACATTGAGCGTTGATGCTGTTTTAGTCTTCCTGCTAGATTCTAGGAAGTTATTTGTTTCTTCCCACGTTTGTTATACCTGTTTTCTGTGGGGTTTTCGCTCTCCAAGACGTGTTGTCTTGTGAGAGTGTTTTGTTTGGAAATTTCATATTCTTTTTGTAAAACAATTCATCTTTTTAGTGAAATCTTTTTGGCCATGAGGCTAGATCTACAAGAATAGGCTTGTAGATTGTTTGGTAAACTTTTGTGTTCTGATTTGCTGTTTGATTAATTCGTCTTCTGTTGTTTTGCTATTTTTGACCATTGTGACTTCCATTGTAGCTACATCAGAAGCTACATTGGAAACTACATTGGCTTCTCTTGAGAATCTTAGCTATTATGTTCTTTCACATACCAAATCAAGGGTTCTGATACAACATATTTTTGATACACTAACTGATTCATGCGGTAATTGACTAATTGCTACTTCGAAGTTGAAAATTACCTCATATGCTGAAGGAAATCGTCGACTGTCAACTGTCAAGGCCTGAATAGAAAGCTTTAATTAGATACAACAAATTTTCAAAAAGAAAAATGATTACACTTACATGAAAGTTGAAAATTACCTCACAAGCTAGACCAAATCGATGGTTTCAAGTCCTGCATCGAAGTCGAACGAGGTGTCATTGTCAAAGCTTAAGCAAATCGAGGGTTCTAAAGCTGAATCAAAGTCAAATCGAGGGTTTTCGACTGTGAATTTGGAGCAATTGAGGGAGACCTGGAGAAGTGGTGTGTGAAGGCGTTTAGACGATGGAAGAGAGCCAGAGAATCAGAGATTGAGACTTGAAAGAGGGAGTGAGAGTTTGAGAGGCGAAAGTGTGACTTTGAGGGAGAACCAGAGAAGTGGCTACTAGCGACGAAGGGTCGAAGTCACCGACGGCCGAACTACTGAAGGCGAAGGCTAAAATCTGAATTTTGAGGGTTTGATTCGGAGACGGAGTGAACTGTATAGGCGGGATAATTACCACTAGGCGGGAGGGAAACTAAAAGTTGAGGGAGAAATTTTTGGCGGAAATTTTTTGGGATATAAAGGATATTATTTTAATTTATAATTGAGACTTTAGTGTATCAATCATTCCAATCTCAAAACATCGGTTGTGCCATACTTGGTATTTGAGTAGGCTAGTATACAAATGTGTCAAATACTTGGTATTTGGGAAGGCAAGTACACAAGTGTGCCAATTACTTGATATTTGTTACGGTTATTTTTACCTTGCCAAATAATAGTATTTGGGATGGTTTTTTACCCTCCCAAAAAAGGTGGATCACAAATAGTATTTTTTTCTTGTAGTGAACCTTACTGTTGTGCAATCGCTTCGGCAGTTCAGACGCGTTCAAACTATTCCATCCATCTCTATCGCACATGACAACCCCCGTTAAAAATAACCCTCGCGATCAGATTATGTGGATATCACTTGCGGCATATTGGCACAATGTTAAGACCCATATATTATCTCTGTAACAATTTGGGTGACTTGCCATATATCCATCTAAATGTTCACCCGAATACATGGATTAGTTTCTTGAGCATTCACATTGCATTATGCACAATCCCGAACACCTGATCGACTAGGGTTGGGGTGACTAATTGTAGAAACTTGTATGTTTAAAAGATTTACTTAAAATCATTAAAAAGACTTTAAAGTCATAAAACAACTTGTAAGGTAAATAGGAGGAGATTGAAACATCTTGCTTGATAAAATAAATATTAAGACATTAGTTAGTTGTTAATTGAAATCAAATTGATTGAACTTTAGCAAGTCTAAAGTTCTATCTGTTGAACCCTTCAGCAGATTAACATAGATTAAGTTAAGCAGTTATATTAAAGTAAAATACCCTTCCTATTGAATACTTAATCATCAGCATCTTGTAACTATTGATCCTCACTTATATCAACTGCTAATACCACAGTGCCAATTAACAGTTGTTGATAAGTCATCAGCCACTATGCCTTCTTAACGTTTAAATCTCTATCCACTGGAACACTATACACCGTTGGAAATATTGTTCTGAAAATATCTAGACTTTAAGTCTTCAACTTCTGTTAAAGTTTCCAAAACAATATCTATGAAATCGCGTGACATTCACTCTCAAATATTTTAATCATTACTGGTCAGCACATTTCAAGCATAGAACTATTCATAAAAGCCTTTTATGTTTATATTAAATGTTCTATAGTATGTTTTATCAACTAGCTAACCACCCTATTTATTATCGTATGCTAGGAGATATCATTTAAAACCCTCTTCAAGATCTCTGTGCATTAAATGATAGATTTTATCATCATTCTTCAAATATCATCCCTGCTATTTCAAAACTGCTATTTTCAAGATCTCCATTGCTCTTTCAAAACGGCTATCATTCAAGGATATCTATAAATAAGCTTTGGAGCAAGGATTGAAGATACTTGTGGAAGATATACAAATTTAGATGATAGAATGGTTGAAGACTTCATTCATTTTCTTACATGATATTTTTTCTTTGATTTGCTTCAATCCAGGATTGGACACTCAACATATTCTTTTATACAATTCTTTCTTTGATGTGTTCTAGTCCTTAAACACTTACTAGACAATCTTTCACATATCATTATTTTCTAGTCCGTGTTTAAACAATCATTATGTTCCTTACTTCACAATACTTTATTATTGCACAAGTCTGATTATTCTCACAATTTTACTCCTCAAACACTGATTTTTGTTGTACACATATCCGTTAGTGATCACTTAGAATTTCAATATATTTAGTGTACTTGAAGATCCAAGTTTTACCAACTTGGTAGTGGACGAGCAGTTTATTCTGTGAAGCACTCCAAATGTCATGTCTTATATCTTCTAGTTGATAAAACTGTTTCTAACACTTAAGCAACTTTCATCTACTTAAGTGTCAGTTAGTTACTGTAAGACCCCGATTCCCGGTTAGCTTGAATTGCGTGCAATGCTCGCATTTCTTCCTTGGTTGATCGCTTGTTTGGTTCGTGAGAGAATCTAGATGTGTATGAGAGATCACATTAAGACCAAAATACTTTTAAGAGATGCCATTTAGTTGTTGACTTGCTAAAGTCACAAGTCGTAACTCGACGATGGTCGGAATGCGACGCGATTGAGAGTTTGCTTGCGTTTTGTGTTCGTGACCTCGGTTGGATTTATATCTTTACATAATGATTGATTAACATGTTTATATGTATTAGACTTCTAGTTGATGCATTCCTTAAGTCTCGTGAAGTTTTGACGCTCCGAGGATAACAATTCTCCTTATCGCGTAGTTTGAGATTGAGCCGGGTGATCGTCTCGTCTTTCGGGAGTCCTTTTCTCCTATTTGTTGTTCATCATCTGAGAGGCATTCGGGCCTATTTTGTTGCCCTTTTAGGTGTTTATAATCATGGGTTGTTGCCCGTCGGTTTGTGGTTTCATTCGACGTTTCGTTAGCAAGTTGTTACGTCTTGCGTCGGTTTCGCCCCGGGTTGTTTCGGGTGTTGTTTATGGGAGTTTAGACCTACTTTAAAAGTGGTTTGAGACTTGTTTTGTTTAGCTAAGAGTATGAGGACATTAAGGGTTGAATTATAGGCCGTTTTGGAAGCTTTAAGGCTTGCGGTTGCATGCGGGATAGACCTAGACCGAGAAAGGAAGAAGAAAATCGAAGATTTGAGATTTGCTGAGTGATACGCTCGCATCACCCATAGACCAAGCGACCGCATTGGGTCTGTTTGCTGTTACGGGCAGATTTTGGTATTTTGCATTGTTGCCTAACCTAACCCCACCCAAACCCAACCTAAACCTCTCCCAATTGGTCCTAACTATCAACCTATGAGTACTAAACAAGCTTGGGAGTTTTGAAGGGATTAATAGACACTTGGCAAGGAGAGACATCAACATGCATTGGTCACTTCCTCTCACCCCACTATTCAGCCAAAAGGTGACCAAATGCATTCACCAAAGCCATTTTCTTCAGCCTCTCTCTCCAAAAACGTGGTTGATCATTCTTGAAGGTTTGTGAGAGTTCTTGAGAGGTTCTTGAGTGTTCATCAATGGTGGCCAAGGCTTGAGGAGTCCATTTACAAATCCAAGCCATAGAAGTGAAGAGGAAGATGAGGAGAACCCATTCCACCCTTTGCATGTTCTATTTGTTTACTTGTAGGGCTGATTGTAGGTAAGCTACTATACTCTTCCTATATGATTTTTGTGCTCATTGACCCTAAGGAAAACAAGGGTGCTATTTGAGGTCAATGAGTACACATGCATGCTTTGTGCGAATTTATTTTGAATTAAGAGTGAACTTGCTAAGAATCATGTGTAGGATGATTTCTATGATTTGTGGAGTATGTTAGGAAGGTTCATTGTGTAAGCTTGGACTTTGATATGATGGTTATATGATTTCCTAAACCTAGGGTTTGATTATAAGTTGATGAAGTAAATGAGTTATTGATGATGTACATGATTTTTGGAGTTTATTGGATATTATGAATTGTTAGAATTATAAATGGATATTTGTTTGGGAGTTTGGAAATATACTTAGTGAACCTTTAAATTGGGTTGAAAGCATGATATGTGAATTTTCACAATAGATTACATGTTTGAATGTTTCGTTTGACTTTTGAGAATAGAGTTGACTATCATGCATATGAGAGGGTGAAGCTACTTAATTCATGAATTTTGGATTATGAACATGTATAATGAATTATCGTTATGGATTAGTGAACCTTTAATTTTGGTTGAAAGCATGATAGGTGAATTTTCACAATAGATTACATGTTTGAATGTTTCGTTTGACTTTTGAGAATAGAGTTGACTATCATGCATATGAAAGTGTGATGCTATTTAATTCATGAATTTTGGATTATGAACATGTATATTGAATTGTCATTATGGATTACATGAATAAATTTTATGTTTGACTTTATTGGGTTAAGTTGACTTTTATGTATATGAGAGTATGTTGGTCAACAATAATTCATGGATTGAAGTTATGAACATGCTAGATGAATTTATATCTTGATTATGAGTATACTAGATGAATTTACATCTTGTTTGGATAAATGGTTATTTTGAATGAAAGCATGCTTGATTAAATGCTAACTTGAGATACATGCTTGAAATGTGATGGTTGATTTTAAATATTAAGTGTTGACTTATGAATGATGTTTTGGGGTTGTTGTTGGGAAGGTATGAATTGTTGGGTTACATAATGTTGTTAACCCTAAGAACGTAGCCATGAATAATAGCTAATGAATAATAGGAGGGCCATGATGCAAATAGCTTCTATCCCTTCAAATTTGAAAAGAATAGAAATGACTCAACGGAGTCGATTATTGGACTAATATGAATATAGTGAATCGCATATTGAGATCCTACGGAATTTGGGGTAGTTTTGATGGAGGTTAAGCCTCCGAGCGTTTATAAGTGTATAAAGAACACTTGGGTATTAGAGACTTGATAATATTGCTCTAATGTGTTTATGTGTTAGTTAGCATAGAATTGCATAACTATGTGGTTTAAAAGTAAATATCTACTTGATTGGATTAGTGTGTGATGTTGTACTTTTCCTTGGTGAGCATTTGAGTATGGATTACCTGTGCTTGCGTTTGAGCCCAGCTGGCGTCTTTTTTATTTGAGTCTTTGGCGGGACGATGCATTGTCTTCACGAATTGTGGGATTTGTGATTTCAATGGATCGTCGTGTCGGGTTGCACACACCCCTCCATCGATGGCCACGGTGGGGAAGTAGTTGATCTTAGTTGTAGTAAGTAAACATGGCTCTGATCACTATGGAACCCGAGCGGGGATTGTTTCGGGGACGTCGATACCACGAATGGGGTTATCGAGGACACGTTTGTTTCTGCAGGAGTTGCACGCTGGAAACGGAAAGGAAAATCATTTTCTCTCTTATGTGGTTTATTTTACGAGCACTTGTATGAATTGTTGTGCTACGTGGTTATGATATGATATACATGAGATGATGATTACTTGATGAAATGTTATGATAAGAAATGTAACATGCTAATGAAATGATGACCTTTGATATAGTGTTATACTAGAGATATAACATGCTAATCATGATTAGAATGGAAACCTTTGTCTTTCATATATAAGTTTTTATATGAATTATGTTAAAGGATGAAGTGTGAGGCCCATGGAATGATTGAGTTATGTGGATAAGGTTTTGATGAGCGGTGCAATATGAAGATAACATGTTAAATATATTGGAATTGAGAATCATATTCTATTGAGATGAATTACTTATGATGAATTATGCAAATGATGTTCTTTGAGACTATGGTTAGGTTTCGGTTTGTGTTGTGGGTTATTCCATGAAATGTTATATCATGAGCATGATATGTGATGTATATGTTTTATTTGAGCATAATGCCATGCCATGACATTGCATCTTTAGTAGCTTACTAAGTCTTTATGACTTACTCTGTTTACCTTGTTTTCCTTAGATTCGAGCCGAGATAGTGATTTGAAGGAATCTTAGAGTCTACGATAGAACGTGTGGTTACGTGAGAAGGTTGCTATTAGTTTATATATTTGTAGTCCTCGTTTTGGAAAGGTCGATTGGGAGGTGAAGTTATATAAACTTCACTATGAGTAGTAAGCCTTGTGATTATTTAATTGGTACTTGTTTATGTTATTTAGTCTTTTGTGAGCCGACGGATGTTAGTCGCGCCATGTTAATAATATTGTTCTATCCATATCAAATTATTTATATCGTTGGTTATGTTTTACTCCGGTATGTTTTTAGCCATTAATCAAGCTAGACTAGAGTTGTAGACTTAGTTTAATGTTGGGTTCCGGCTGTAACGTCGCCGATGACTTGGAATATAAATTGCTATTTAATGATATTGCATGACAGGTGGTTTTGTTTTACGTGCCCAATGTTGCATCACGTGATTTTAATTTTTGGATCGAGAGATTCATTATCTCTTTGGTTCTGTTAGTTTGAGCTTGTTAGCTCGGGCGCCACCGTTTAATTATGTTATTCGCTTCCGCATGTGTTAAAGTTATTGGCGTATCGCCGTTATGGCCTTACACGTTATTTGTTATCTTGTGTGTTTTTTACGGCACGACCTCGGGGTCTCGTATTGGGATCCGGGTCGGGTCGCCACAGTTACATTCTTGAATAATTTACTAAATTGTTTTTATATAATGTCTTTCAATTCAGTCCCTACACTTTAGTGATCAAAAGAAAACCAAACTAAACTGTTTTACGTTCAGCAGCTGCTACCAACTGATTTTACATCAACTGTTGAAAACTTATCTTTTCTGCTGCAACTCTTAAAGGTTTTTAAAACAACCCCTAAAGTTTAAAAAGGTCATTCATCCCCCTCAAACCTTATTTCGTTGTCAACTGGACTTACATTAATACCCTTACAACCGATGATGCAGAGATCGTGAGAGCTGTTCGTAGTTTGACAGGACCGATGATGCGACGATTGTAATCGGGTGATAGAAGTATAACTTATGAGGAGTTAGTGTCGTTGGTCTCTAGAGTAGATAGCTTTGTACAAAGTCTATATGAGGAGGCAAGACCGTCTCGTGTTGTGACTGGTTGTAAAAGGCAACATTGATATTACGATTATGTTATGTATTATTGAGACATTGATGTTATGTATATGGATTATTTATCTTATGTTATGAATTTTGAGAAAAACAAATAATACAAAAGACAAATGGATCGATTAAAAATAAAAAATAATCAATAGGAGCAACAAGATGAAATATAATAGTGACCCAAATATAATACCCAACGCATTCCAAGTTTAAATTAAAATACATATCACTAGTCCAAATTTATACTGTCAGAACTACAAATGAGTCGCTAATTTCCTACATTTTCACTATATGAAAATAATTGTTGACTATAAATCGATTTTCAAGCTGCAACACATTTCGCGCGGTTCCGATCACATATGACTGAGACATGTGGTAATGGGTAACCCTGGCGTAAATTAACCTACAAATGAAATTAAATACATGTCAATAAGGTACTGACACATTATTACGTGAAGCAATGACGTATGTATTATGAAAAGTGAGTGCCTGAATAAAATGATCACCGTTTACTCTTTCGATACAAATAAATTTTGGATTATTTGGGGATGCGGTTCTCAATGGTAAATATGTGAAGCAACGAAGTATATCTAATACCAGGAGAACAATGTTGTAATACAATGCCATCAAGTGACCCATATCATTTGCATCAAACCAATATTACTTCGTAACACTTACGTCATGGTGTTCGAGTCTCTTATTCAACCATAAGTTCTCATTCTCCATCACCAGATACTTGTCTGCCCCTCAAACAATATGGACATCCACACTTCTTTGATCCATGTTCTGATCTCCTACCATCTTCGTTTGTTAATTCCTATGTTAATTCTTTTGTTGCTTTACTCAAATCATCAACATCCTTGGATTGACGTTGATACTCACTACGTTCGCAACCCAGCTACAATCATGGTCCTCTCTTACCTGAACCACTATCCGACCTACTAATAACTATCACATGGCCATGTTCCCTTCCCCTAGCACGTACCCAATCACACGAATCCTCTCGACATGGAAAATATGCATACATTACGAACACATCGATGTAATATATAACAACATCTTGAACTGGAACAATCATATTATTGGTAGGACCTGGACTTACAACACTATGCTCCGTAGGGGATATATCTGATTCATGAAAATAAGAAAATTACATGTCAAAATTGGTTATAACATTCTGTGCGACAATGGAATGTTGCACACATTCAGGGCTGTGCGGCCCATATTTGGTGCACAAAAGAAGACATGTGCGGCCAGTGTTTGGTGCACAGAAGGAGACTTGTGCAGCCACAAATTGGTGCACAACAGGAGGCCTGTGCAGCACACCAGAGCCACACAAGACGAACGAACAACAGTTCTAAACGTTTGAAAAAAATGGTAAAACATGACATTTTAATCGGATAAAGTGGAAAAAATACTTACATTATTTGTTTCAATTACTTCTTTAGGCTCCACATGTATGGTAGTTTTCAACAATGTGATGTATAGGGTTTTGAGTTTGAGAGAAATTTTTGTAGGAAATTTGGTAGAAGAGAGGAAGTAAAGAAAAGTGAGAATGTAGGGAAGATTTGGATTTTATATAATGACATTATTGTATTAGGTCGTGGGGTGTAGAAAGAAATTATTTAGGTGCATTTAGTAGAAGGGTGTCTTTATCATTTTACACAATGACATTTTTGTAATTTTTAAATTTGGGGTGTAGAGAGCACATCTTGGTGTGTGGTTAGCCTCACTCATGAATAATGGTGACAATTATGTGTTACCGGTTAATTTAGATAAAATCACTATCTACCCAATATGGTTAATGAGTAGTTTTGGATATTATCCAATAATACCCATTAAGCTTAACATGTGTTATTGAATAATATCCAATCCTATCCATTAAAAAATGAGTAATATTCTGATAACACCCAATAAGTAACATTATATTTTGTTAAAAAAACACACTCACACATTGTACACACACAAACGCACACACAAACACATTACACACAATACACACGCTGTACACACACAAACCCACGCACATACACAAACACACACAGTAGACACAGTACACATACAAAGCACACATAATTAGTTTCTTTTTAACTCTTTTTCCTTATATATATATATATATATATATATATATATATATATATATATATATATATATAAAGTTATCAAAATTATATAATAATCTTCATAGTTGTGAGATAGAAAATATACGTGCTTATTGATTTGACATTAATAAATAATTATGTAAAAGTAATAAAAAATAAAAAAATCAAATACCTTATTAAAACTTGTGTAAATTATTGTCAATTAAAAATACATATTAAACTAAAGAAATGAAATGGAACAACAAATATTAAGCTAAAGAAATGTAATGGAGCCAACTGCTAATTTTACAAAATGAAATAGAGCGGTAAATGAAAAGTGTGTGGTACAATAAGTTGATACAATTTCGGTGCAATTTTTTACAAAATAAAAAAAAAATACTTATATTCATTATATTTATAAATAACAATCAAATATTCTGAATCTGAAACAAAATAATAAATATGCTTATAATATTCAATAATTTGTATGATTACTTATCTATATTTATATTAAACTCACATAAATTTCAAATAGTGGTCTAACCTAGTGGTTGCAAGGTTTACCAAAACCCACCCCCAAAAAAAAAAAAAACACACACACACACACATAACTCTCAACAATATTCTATTTCTTTTTCCACCATTACCTCTGTTCATCTTCTTCATTGTCCACTCACCTTATGTATAGTCTTGCAGTCAACTTAGTCATCTCCCTCTCTTATTCATAAGCTTCCGGGTGTATTTCATTTATTTTTTATTGGAAAGTGGGATTTTGAATTTTGATGTTTAGGGTTTACGCTGCCAAAAAGTTTGACAAATATGATGGGTATGTATTATATGATGCGGTATTAGTAAAGTATAACCATATGACCCAAACTTTTATCGTTTATGGCCTTGACTAAGAAAAGTTGGAAACTTCCCAAAACTCGAAATAACTCTTTCGCATTCATAGCGCACTCATTTTTCATCTCCTTCTCTCACTCATACCTCCGCATCCCTCTTTTACTCAAACGCTTTCCTCCATCCATGGAAGTTCGCCTCCTCCATACATGGCGGTTTGCTTCCTCCATGAATGGCTAGTATTCATTTTCTATCCATGGTTTTTTGTCAACTTTAAGGTTCATTTCTCGCACTCTGTCTGTCTGTCACTCTCTCTCTAAAAAACCCAGTGAGTCGATGAAACGACCATTGGGTCATTTGATCGAATCACTGGGTATATGAGTTGTTGGGTGAGTCATGGTAAACTACCATGAGTCGTGCAAAGCGACTCAATGAGTGTAAGGGTTTGAGGTAAATTATCATCGAGTCGGGTAAACTACCATTGAGTTGGGTAAAAATATGGGGGATATTATGGGGTTTTCATTGAAGAATATCGAGGTCATATAAGATAGTTTTGAATACATATGGTCATTTTTGAAGAATACACATTTGGCATGACCTTTTGGAAGATATCGCTTCTATGATTTTGATGACTTGTGATTTTTTTTTTGTTGAGAATTTGATGTTGGAGTAAAAATGCCTTAACCGTAGAGGATTTGTCTAGCGGGTTCATTCGTGTGTGGAAGCTTAGATGTTAAAGGGTAATATAGTCACACTTGAAAATTTTGGATGAAACCAGTAACGTTAACGGCAGGAGGAGGAACCTCTGATTAGAAAAGGCAATATGAAGGACCAAATAATAGCACAACTAAACTAATATTTTCGAAAAAGCTGAGGGACCAAATTATATAATGATTTTACATTAAAATGAAGGGGGGGGGGGTGCTATTTGCACCATAAAATCCTCTAAATAGATCCCCTTACTAAGTATTACCCCCCCCCCCAATATTTTAAGATAACCCAAAAAACATAAGACTCCCCCATAGATTTCGTATTTTACCCTTATGTATAAAACCTAGTTTGAAACCAATTATACTTACTACACCCATCTCCCCAACCCATTTACTACACCCACCCCTAACCCACCCTCCACTCCTTCCTTCTACACGCCGCAACAGCACACCCCCTTACCCCATGCACAAACTCACGCAAACACACACCCAAACACGACAAAAGAATAGCGAAAGGGAGAAAGGAAGAAGAAAGAATACCAAACTCAACCCAAACCATCGTGTTTTTTTTCTTCAAACAATAGAGAATCCTCATCGTAAAATGTTCGGGCCAGGGGAAATGGCACAATTGAGAAATGTTCCACTATGGCTAATGAAATAACTAGAGCTGTCAAGGTGGGTTCGTGGGGCGGGGCAAGCCAACCCACAAATGTGGTGGGCTTGGAAATTGCCAACCCATCATGGGTTGTAGGTTAGACGGGTAAGCCCACCAACCTTTTCTCACAATTAATAAATATAAATAAATAATAATAAATAACACAAAAAATCTCACAATTCATTAAAAAATTATATTCTAAAATAGCGTTTTTAACAACTTTCTCTAATATTAAATATTAATCGTATAAATTGAGAAAAAAACCATTTTATCATTACTCTTTTTGTATGTTCTTATAATTTTTCCCAAAAAATTACGGTTAATCTACCTTATTTTGACATCGGTTGTTGTTGTAAGTGCCACTTTTTAACGTATTTAAAAACATTTACTAATATTTCAGATATAAAATATAATCTCACATTTTGAGTGAAAATGATTTAAAGTCATAGTTTTAAACTTGTGGCTTGTGTTATTTGCATTTAGTATATGTAGAGCCATCAAAATAAGTCAAATCCGTTGGGTTAGTCCGCCCCGCCAAGCAAAAAGGGTGGGCTGGGTTGGCTAATCATAGGTCTGCTGGGAGACGGGGTTAACGGGCTTGGCCCGCATGGGTTGTGGGGCGGGACGGGTAACCCGCAAATTTTGATGTTGCAAGAATAAGCAAAATTGAAGACTAAGAAAGTAAGAAATGAAAACTTAGAAAGATGAAAACTTAAAAAGGTGAAAACTTAAAAAGGTGAAAACTAAAAAAGGTGAAATGCAAAAAGTAAAAACCCATCACTAATCACTCCATTAGTTCACCGAACCCATTCCAAGTCCCAATACTCTCAAACCAACCACAACCACTCAAATACTCAATAGTCAATATCATTATATCAAACTGTCAAGTGTCAATGACTCATACAAGTGTTGAAGATGAAGACTATGGAGACTGAAGTGAACAACTCCCTGTTAAAGCATCCTCAATGTGTATATTCTTAATACAACTTCTTAACTGGGTCCCACTGCCACCTACACACTTTTCTCTTCTTACACACTTAAAAATAATTCTTTCCATTGTATACTATTCTTACACAAAAAATATTAAATTTAACACCATCCCAAATAAAATAAAAATCCCTTCCCCCCCCCACACACACAACCCCCTGACACTGCCCACCTCCCCTCCTTTTTATGACAAACAGTAACTTCCTCATTAGGAAGTTATATCTCTTTCTCTCTCCTATTTGGACAAAGTCCTATCCTATGTGGCAATTGGGCACAATTTTTAATGCATTAAGAAGTGTACAAATTGAACAATGGAGATGCTCTTAAAACTTAAAAAGTAAAAGTTATACACCCATTACTAGTTCCTTACACGACTCTACCATTTATTCCTTCAAGGCTTCACCCTTCTCGATCTCTTTGTGTCTCAATAGTCAAGAGTCAAGCGGCCATTGTTAAGTGTTGACCTCTTGGCTCTCTCCCTCTCAGTCTTCCATTCGACCATCGTCGCACCCTCTCTCAATTTCTCAGTCTGCATATCTTTGCAGGCCGGTCACACACTTTCTTTCTTTCTCTCTCTCTCTCTCTCCAGGCATCCTCGGCCATCGGTGCTCTCAAATCACACAAGTCAAGTCACAATTGAGGTAAGATATGGGTTTCTTTCCTTCATCAATTTGCAGAATTACAACATTCACCGATATTTCGTTGTCTCGCAATGAACTTTCTGGTAAATTGTCTGATTTGAGTACCTTGTCTGGTTTACATTTAATAGATTTAAGAGAATCATTTGTATTTAGAATTACCCTTCATGCCTAATAGATTGACTACGCCTTTTTTGAGAAATAATTCCTTTCCTGGTAAAATACCTGAAGAATTAGGTAAACTTGTAAACAACAGTATGCTTCTGTCATTATTTCTCTGCCTTTTATTTAACTGGGAATGTTCTGCAAGCAATAAGTAATTAAGTATCTATTTCTCTTATTGCCTTTTAGTATTTTATGTGTATGTCAACTATTAATTTTATGATTCCGTTAAGACTGTAAGTCTATAATATAGTATGATTTTGTCATTATTCTGGGTTTAGTAATTAAATTTTTCTTATTGAGCATACTGCGTATCTTCTCTTGGATTCTTGTTGGAAACTTGGAAATCTGTTAAATATTTTCCCTTGTTTTATTTTATTGTAGCTTTAGAGAAAATAATTTATGGAATGATGGAATCTACTTTAAATGAAACAATCAATGTGGATGAACTTGATAAACCAGAAACCACTCAAACAACTACGATTTGTAACTAGGGGTCATCTAAAAATAAAAAAATGTGGAGAATTTTTGGATGCTTGGAAGTACTTTAAAGAGGTAGGAATTAGTGAAGATTGAGCTAAACTAGCTAAATGTATAGGATGTAAAAAGGTGTACAGAGCTGGAGGTAAAAGATATGAGACATCTACATTGAACCGTCACATAGGAAAATGCTCCATGTTAAAGTTCCATGATGTGAGTCAAATGATTGTTGATCATGATGAGAAGATTTGATCTAAAAAAAATTGACCAAAAGATTGTCCAAGAGTTGTTAGCTGATGCAATAGTTAAGCATGATATGCCATTTTCTTTTGTTGAATATGACGGGTTTGAAACTTTGATGAAGTACTTAAATGGTGAATTTGTTTGCATTTATAGAAATATCGTTGTTTCTGACATTCAAAAAATCTACTTGAGAGAGAAAGAGAAGCTTGAGAAAATTTTGGCTAATATTCCAAATAGAATTTGCTTAACTTTAGATTTGTGGACTACGTGCACTAGTGAGAGTTATATTTGTTTGATCGGCCATTTTGTTGATGAGAACTGGAAATTGAATAGTAAAATACACAGTTTTGCTCATATGCTTCCTCCACATTCAGGAGTTGAATTGGCTGCAAAATTATTTGAGTTTTTAAAGGAATGGGGGATTGATAGAAAAATATTTTCTTAAACATCGGATAATGCATCTAGTAATGACAATATGCAAGACATGTTGAAAGATCAACTCTATTTGAATGATAGAATGTTGTGTGAAGGTGAAAATTCTCATATTTGTTGTTCTGCTCACATATTGAATCTCATAGTCCAAGAAGGTTTGAAAGTGGCTAGTTCAGCTCTAAATAAGATTAGAGAATCTGTTAAGTATGTGAAAGGTTCATATAGTAGGATGAAAAATATGAAGAATGTGTGAGAGTTGTCGGTAACATTGACAATAGTGTGGGGTTGCGATTGGATGTGTCTACTTGTTGGAATTCGACATATTTGATGTTAGATAGTTCCATCAAATATAAGAA
Source organism: Codonopsis lanceolata (assembly GCA_013146195.2). NCBI lineage: Eukaryota > Viridiplantae > Streptophyta > Magnoliopsida > Asterales > Campanulaceae > Codonopsis > Codonopsis lanceolata. The sequence goes on from CM028380.1 coordinate 152,173,549, forward strand.
GGCTTTTGCATCTCTTCAATTGAATGATAAGAATTATAAATATTGTCCTTCGATCAATTGAAGAGTGGAATAGAGGCGAGAAAATTTGTGAGTTCCTTGAGCCATTTTATGATACTACCAACTTGATATCTGGCTCTTGTTACCCTACATCAAACTCATATTTTATGCAAGTTTGGAAGATTGAAGTTTTGTTAAAAGAAAACTTGTGGAATGAAGATGTGGTGATATGTGTAGAAGAATGAAGAAATATTTGACAAGTATTTGGGGGGCTATTCTCGACCCACGAATAAAGTTCTCAATGTTGGAGTATTTTTATTCAAAGGTTGAGAGTGATCCTAGGAAATGCCAAGAAAAGATGTCATGTGTGAAGACAAAGTTATATAATCTTTTTGAGTAATATTCTAAATCAAATGCCAATGAGACAAGTTCTTCACAACCACAATCATCTTCTATTAAACTTGCAAGGATGGAAAGTGGAAGAGGACTTAAAGGCAAGGGCAAAAGAATATTTGATGTAAGTATTCCAACTTTTTATATTTTTTTCCTCCTTGATTTACATTTTTTGTCATTTCATTTTCATAATATACTTTAATTTTTGTAGGAAATGAAGACATGTGAGAGTCAAACTAGAAAAAATGTTGGAAAATCTCAATTGGATCGCTATTTGGAGGCTCCAACACTTGAATTTTCATATAATGATGAGTTGGATGTCTTGGAACTTTGGAAAAATTAGAAGTATCGTTATCCAACTCTTGCACTTATGGCAGGTGATGTTCTAGCTATCCCCATAACCACTATTGCATTGGAATCAACATTTTCTATTGGTGCTCGTGTGCTCACCAAGTACAGAAGTTGTACACTTTCTAAAAATGTGCAGGCTCTTATTTGTGGTCGTAATTGGTTACATGGTTATGGTAATGGTAATTTTATTTTTAAATTATTACTATTCTTTATAGTTGAGTTTGAGATATTGGATTATTATGATTCTTACCAACTTACCAACATTTGTTTGGTATTTGTATTTATATCTAGATAACGAATCTATGAAGATGGTGTTAGTATTAAAACAATTTTACCATGCAAAGGATCCAATGTTTTGGAGGTTATTGATGAGGATTAAGAGGAAGATTGAGAAGTATATGTGGGGATCCGTTTCATGAAACTGAAGTTGTTTTTTGTGGGGAGAAGATGGAGAAGAGTGTTATATGTTGGTTCTTTTTTGGTAAAGTGTTGTTTTTTTAGTTTTAAGAAGCACAAAGGTAATCCAACGTACTCTTCAGTTGGAATTTTTAGTCTCTATTCCTAGTTGTTTATATTTTTTTGTTGAGTATCTTATGTACTGATAATTCTCATTTACTCTGTCTCTGTTATAGTAATTGATATTGAGTTACATGTATAGGGCACACATTAGGTGTTGCAATGTGTGAATTTTGAAAGCTGATATGGTGCACATGTCTATGCAGAAATTCCATTTGTTAAGCCAGTTCCTTCGTCTTCGTCTGAGGACTAAGGCACCATCGACTCATCGAGTAAGGTTTAGGTTATTATGTTCCTCTTTTATTTTTTAAATCCTTCTAGTGTGCATCTTTATATTACTTGATATATATTACATGAAACATATCAAAGTACCAGTCTGCTATTCTTCCAAACTTGACACTACCTTCATCCAAAACAACCATGTGCTTTCTTTTACGGGACAATTTAGTTGGATTCTGAAAAACATTTTGTATAGCATCAACTATGTTCTTGAACACGGTATCTTCTATTGGATACAAGTCCAGAACAAAGGAAATTGTAATCAATTAGTATATGAACTCAAAAGGCTAACAACATTATTGTGCACCTTGGACCCTCCATGTAATATATCTTTCCCGTAAAAAAAGCACATAATTTAATATTTTCTTACACTATAGTCTACCTGAGCTCCTCTTAATTCTTACTGTTCTTTCAGAGAATGGAGATCCTTCTAGTGAATGATTTGGATGTTGCCTTACACAATTTTATTGTAGAACATTATAGTTCCTGTAATTTTATTTTATACGTAAGTTGCTTGTATATAGATATCACATGTGTTCTCTAACTATTAGATTATCTTTTCACTTAATATAAAAAGATTGCTATATGGAGAAGATCTGGTTCTCAAAGTTGGGGAGAGTTTAGAGGCAAGAAATATTATTTCAACATGTGCAGATGTGCTACTGCACTAGGGGTTGCAATTGCAAAGTTGTATACCCTTGCTAAAATGTCAACTTTTGTGATCATTTTTGTTAATGTTGCTTGCTTGAGTGCCTGGTGACTGGTGTAGCATGGTTGTAAAGCAACTGCAACTGCATGTAATAACTAAATAAGTAAATATTTTGATTATAATTTGTATATGTTCTTTTTTGTATCTTTGGCTTGAAACTGGAAGTTTTTTTTTTTGATTGATTGCTTTTTTGTCTTATGTAATAACTAAATATCTTGATTTATAGTAAGAATTACGGTCATCTCTCTTTTAAGTTTTTACTTTTCTTTTTGGCTATTCAATTATTCATTACATAATTTGCAATTTGTATTACAAACATAAGTAATTTCCAGCAAAACAGATTTAGCAATGCATTTCATAACAACTATAGGACTTGGACACAAAAAAATTTTTTGGATGGGTTGATCCGCCCCGCCCCGCCCTGCAACCCAAGGTGGATTGGGTTGGGCCAGTGTCTTCCCAGTCCGTTACTTTCGCTGGTTGGTTCGCCCCGCCCCGCTGGTCTGCTTTGCGGCTCTACGTATATGGCGGGCCAACCTGTCGCAGGTGCAACTCGTTTGACCCGCCTCCTAGTGAGTTCATATTTTTCTAACCCAACCCACATTTTTTAGGTGGAAGCGAAAGCTAGCCCAACGTGCCCAACCCGTTTTGACAGCTCTAGGAAAAACTGAGAAATGTTCCGTTAGGGTTGATGGAACAATTGAGAAATGTTCCATTAGACCTGGTGGAACATTTGTCAATTGTTCCATTACCCTTGGCTAAACATTTTACGATGAAGACTCCCAATTTTTTGATTTTTTTCCCCATAGTTTGGACTATTTTAAGCATAAGATGATAAGAAATACTTACCACCAACATCATATTAGCTTTTTCTAGCTCCATATTTGCTTTTCACACCAATGTTGAAGATTTTGGAAAGGTTCAAGGTTTATCGGAAGTTTTCAATTAATGGAAATGAAGCTGTGTTGGGGAAGAATATGGTGTACTTGTTGTGGGGGTGAGGGGTGTTGTTAGGAATATAGTAGATTTTCTTGTTGCCGAATTCAAGTTCTTATAGATTTGGCTAACTATATTTGTAATGGTTAGCGTGACAATGATCTTTAGTACTTAACTTTAGTTAGATTATTTTGGAATGCTTGAAGACAACATATATAGAAGGCAACATACCTAGTTATGAAGTCTGTTGTATAAAGTATGCTACTCAAAACAAGTCGAATTGTTTTAAAACAGTTGACTTGCAAGACACGCAGGTCTGTCTGCCTAGTTTCCATTTTGGGCCAAGTCTCAGACCAAGTGCACAGTCTGCAATCTTTTGTCTATCCATTTCTAGCAAAAACAGCCTGGCGCGGCAAGAAGAATCAAAAGTTGCTGAACGATCCTATCAATTGCAAGTTCAACAGCTATCTGCATTTAATGCATTCAAAATGCATTTAATGCATAAAGTTATATCCCTTGAAATTAATGAAGATAAAACATAACTGTTGAATTACCAAATTCATTCAAGTCTTTAAGTGCTTTCAAGAAATCAAATAATCATCAAGCATTCAATATCTAGAAGTGCTCAACACTTGGATTCTATTCTATTAGCTCCCAAGATCTTTGTATTCAATACAATCTGACTCTATATTATACAAATTATTCCACTCGCCAAACACTTGGTCAAAAGTATTTTGTACACGATTCATTAGTGATCATATTATTGTTGTCAATTTAGTAGATAAAATAGTGGACATTTCAAAATTCAGGATTGACTATCTTGATATTGGACGTAGCACTTTTCTAAGAACCACTTCAAATATTTGTGTTGATATGCTTGTGTTTGTTTTCCTTTACTCTTTCAATATTTGTTTACCTTGTTCCTTAACATCATTTAATAGGAGAAATATCATGATTGCCTATCTTTAACACTTAGCATTTCCCCCCTGCCAAACATAGTAGATCTGTAATATTTTCAAATAAAGTTTTTAAGCATTAAATAGGCTATTCAACCCCACTTCCAGCCTATCTTTGAGACACTGGGACTAACGAGTGTGTTTAGAGGATTTGGGATATTTGAAAAGGTTGAGGGGGGGGGGGGTTCCTTAAAAGCATGAGGGATATTTAGGTTTTTTTAATTAAAGGCATTTTTGACATTAAAAAAACTTTAAAAACAAATCTATCTAGAGTTTTGGGAGGCCAACTAGCAACCCCCTCCCATTAAAATAAGGACAAACTACATATGTAAACAATTATGAGATATCAATGAGAGGAAACGTTAGGGATATGTTCATTAATTCACTTCAAAGTAACAAATCAATGACTTCGGGTTTCGACTGATTGCTTTTGTGTGACAACATAATTTCCAAAACAAACCAAGGAATATATTTTTGAATGAGATCATGGATGATTTTATAACAAGAAGCACATCAAAACAACAAACAAGAGCAAGCTTTTAATAAAAAAGCAGTACCATTTAACAAAATTTATTGATAAAGTCTCAAAAATTGTGCATACGGTTTGATGTCAATATGATTGCATGTGTTTAAAGTGGTATTTAGATCCAAAAGGCAAAAGCCAAAGGTTAACTAAACTTACTTGGAGACGATGAAGTTTGGTGGCAGGGCGTTGGCAGCATTGGTAATGGCGGCGGTGGCGATGAATTTAGGTATTCACAAGTTCAAAATTAGATTAGAAACAGGGGGGGGAGGGAGGATCGGGAAATTAAAAAAATAAGGAGTACTTACTTGAGCGACGAAGAAGACCGGCGGCGGCTGATGTGTGCAAAAACGCAACTTGGGCAAGAATACTCGGCCGTATCAAAGAATAAAGTGTACCTAAGTCCGAGTTATCGATTCCACAGAGAATGTACGTAATTCTCACTCACACTAAGTACCAAAATTAGGTTAACTAATTATATTTGAGCGAAAAGAAAATGAATTAAAATTTAAAAATATAAAAAAAATCTAAGAAAGCAATTAAATTCTAAACTAACGCGGAGGTGGTTTGACAACAACAAATCAAGATAAAAAGATAGTAGTGCAATATTTCTAGTCTAGCAGGTGTTTAATTTTAATTCTCTTTTTACTTTTCTTTAATTCAAGTCTTGATAGTCGGGCGCACTATTTTATTCACTACGGTCTCTCGCAACGTATAACAAATCTAGTTAAACTCCTAGCTACATGCGCTCGCATATTATAACATAGGAGAAAATAGCTGCATGTCAAAACAAGCATCCAATGACTATATACACACGATCGCCTCTCAGTCACACGTAATACAAACAATTATTGTGATTTTTGGAATTAATAGGACAGATTCTCGCATTTTATCTTATAATTCTAGTGATCATCTAATAATTCGCTACGCCATCAAAAGCATGAAGAACACACAATAATAACCAAGCACATGGATAATACTTCGCAAAAAAAATTCTCTAAATTTTTCTACAAATCATGTTGGTAGCCGAGACAACAAAATTGGTTAACTACGAGCTCTCACATCTTATAGTAAACCCTAATCTCCCTGACCTCGCGAATGGCTAAAATGGTTTGATCGCGTGTCAAACCAAGTCTCACGATGACTATCGGTGTGTATCACAAAACACCAACTATTCAACTGATTGATTCGAAATATAAAGGTAGCTCTCATGGATCCTAAATATTTCTAAAATCATTTAATTAATGGTCAATTAATTAAAAGCATTAAACTCATAAAATAATAACCAAACATGAATGTGTACTAAATAAAAAGAGAGATTAAATTTAATCACTACATTAGACATATAAAAATAATTGCATTTCATAGATAAATTAAGCATATACCAATTTCACAATATACAAGATTAATCAACTTAAGAAATTACAACAATTATCTCACTCAAAAGAAATGTTGAAAGAATTAAACCAAATGAAGAACAAATCTCGGGTTGAAATCTCTTGTAAATGCTTTGTTGACTCTTAATTTGAAGTTCCAAACCTTCAAAAGTGATCAATCATTGGAGGAGAGAAATTTTTTTTGGTGGAAATGGGGCTGGTCCCCATTTTGGGAGCAATGTCCCGAAGTGTGGACTTTTTTTCCAAACGAAGGCTGCTTCAAGAATTAAAAGAGAAGGCAATGGAGTCATAATGATGGTAGGGGCATTTTAGGCAGAACTGAAGATAAATAGGGGCAGAAAAGGGAAGAAAAAGTGGAATGGGTCGCGGCAGGGAGTTGGGAAAAACCAGGAGAAATTAGCGGGTCACCCAGGTGAAATGGGCTGAGGGATGTGAGGAGGAGAGGGCTGGTTGGCGGGCAGATGGGGCTGGAATGGATCTCCGGTTACCCGGATCCACCAAAGGACACGCGGGTCAGCTGGAGCAGGAGGTGGCAGATGGTGACACGTGGGTCCATCTGGAGGTCGACAACTCAAAAGCAGGAGGTTTCAGGAAATTGCGTCGGCCTCCCCTTGCGTTATGAGAGATACTCCAGTGCCCTTGGTCTTCAGATATTCGCTGCCGAAGGTCCTTCCCCCTCCAGACTTCTCAATTAAGTCCTCTGTTAGCTCAGTTAGCCTCCATTAAACCTGATTTGCCTTGGAATACTTAACAGACCTTGACCGAATAATTTGTAATTCAACTTTTCAACCCAGAATTGCCTCGAACTTCGGGCTAAACACCATATAAATGCTCGATTATGCATGGAAACCTATATTAAGCACAAATACACAAATAATAATATTTCTAAAGCGTAATTAACTCAAAAATAGCACAAAATAAAAGAAAATTCTCGGGAAAATTCGTGGAAATCTTGGGCTCATCACACCCCAAAACTTAAACTTTGATCGTCCCGAGTAAAGAAAATGAATTATGAAAAAACTCGAGAACAATTTGAAATGAAGACGATGCTCAATTAAGATTCCACAAGCATATTACCATTCAAGAGATCAACCCTAAGATTATAAACATGCATAATAGAGATATGAATTGATTCATATGCTAGCAAACAATCCTCAAACAATCATTCAATTCATAAAACATATTTTTCACCTAAAAGTAGCAATGCTCTAGCTTAGATTGAGATACCAAATGCAAGTCAAACCGAAAGAGTCATCAACTAATTTTTTTTTTCACAAGGCAAGGCAAGAACACATGGCATGATAATATCAATAGGACTTTATAAAGCTTGTAATGTTCGGCCAATGTTTGAACTACAAATGAAGGATAGGATAACAAGTTAGCAAAGAAATTTGAAGTCTTCACATAATGACTAGCTTCATGAAAGCACAACTCTTCAATTTACCACAAACACACTTCAACAACCCCTTAAACGTTAAACTTTGGATTGACGAAAGTGTCTCATCTACCACAAACAATCAAGTACCACCCTTATATCTCCTTGAGAAAATTGAAGAACAATGACATTTTTTTTTCTTTTGTGGCCACTCTTGATTTTTCTTTTCTTTTCTTTCTTTGATTTTTCTTCTCATTGCTTTCCAAGGGGGCTCCTTTCTTTTCATTTTTTCCCATTACCATTCAACAACAATTTTCAAATTCCCAACATCAACAACAATAGAAGAACAAAACTTTCATGAAGCACACACTTCCCAACAAGAATACAAAAATAAAATAATTCATTCAAAATCATGCTCTCTTGAAGGGCGACGACAAAAGTGTATAGGTTCACGGGATAAGATGATACGGGTATAAGAAATGAAGTTGAATGTGGGTCATTGTGTGCTCTAGGCACGCGTCATTCTATAAATTAGCTCAACGCGGATACTAAGGATTTTTTTTATCATAATGTTCTTTTTATGTTTCAATTGATTATATATTTACCATTGTTGCTCTAAACCCCTTTTTATACCTAAAAATAATTAGTACTCCCTTCGTTTTCAAATTATTGTACTCTTTTCGTTTTTCATCCGTTCTAAAATAATTGTCCTTTTGCAAAATTTTCACTTTTAGGAAAACTTTTTTACCACTTTACCCTAATTTTTATATCTACTTTAATTATAGCCACATGTTCAAGCTTTCAAGGACATTAAAGGAAACCACACATTTCACAATTATTTATAATACAGTGAATTACTTTTTCTTAAACAGTGTGCCGAATAAAAAAAAACAATAATTTGAAAACGAAGGGAGTATAAATAATTGATTATCTTTATTTTGATTATTATCGTAAAAATAATACATGGAAAAAATATTTCAATTCACACGGCGGTGCTTAAACAGAATATGTCATTTAAGAAATTGTTATAGTTGAGGGGTTACATTGCTTCAACTATTAGTTAAGGGGAGAAATTCAAATTTAACCCATAATTGAGGGGTGTCATTTGTAATTTTTCCCAAAAATAAAATCTGATGTCGGAATTGATTTGTAACCCTCGTACCGTTCCTCCTATAAATAAGTCCCCTGCATAGTAAACCCTAGCTTGTCCTAATCTAGAGCTTCCCAATCTTCCAGCCCCAGGTAATCTCTCTCTCTCTCTCTCAGTTCATGAGTTCATATTGTATTTTCTTGGGTACGTGAAAGAAATCTGCTTCAAGGTCCATTCTTGGCCTGACTTTATTTCTTCATTCTGTCTTCCTGGTCCCCCGCCAGTTTAAGGAAAGAAATAAGCTTCAACTAGTTTCTAGGGACATCCCTGAGACTCTCTCGCCTATTCCGCCTTGATACCCCTTCTTTCTCCCGGAAATAGGACTCTTATTTAAGAAGAAAAACGACTAGGTAATTAACAGGATTCCTCCTCTAGAGAATAAATAGATGTCTTGTCTTCTCGATTTCGAACTGTGCTACCTTTCACTGATTTCTTTCTGCTCCTCTTTTCGAGGTAGACGGATAAACCTTTATTTGCTCCTCCCAGTTTGAATTCTTGCCTTACCTTTCATATATATATATATATATATATATATATATATATATATATATATAAGACAAATTTTTGGGGTTACTAGTACTAAGGTTAGGGTTTTACTTATTATTTGAGTTTTATAATAAAACGTACAGGAGAATGAAGGTGATCGCTGTCTACTTGTTGGCTGTGTTGGGTGGTAACACCAACCCATCTGCTGATGATCTCAAGAAAATTCTAGCTTCTGGTATTTTTACACTTCCCTACATATTCTCTCTCTCTCTCACACACACACACTTATATATATATGTGTGTGTGTCATAATATGAATGGGTTTTTTGTTTTGATTCATTAGTGCTATTTGTCAAAAATCTTGCCTATCAATGTAGTCTTAGCATTATAATTCTGATGTTGGATATAATCTTTTAGTTGTGATTATTGGTGTTTATATGCATTGATCAAATTTTTTATTTTTTATTTTTTAATACACCACCGGCCGGGCATTGTTAAATTTATGATTTGTCCTTTTCAATTATTTGTTTGTATTTCATATGGAATTAATGTGGATGGTAGGGTTTGATATGGTATAGCCACGTTAAAGGTTGATTTGTATAGGGTGATTTAGTTTTGAAGAACCCTTTGAAAAGCTACGTACTGCTTCATGTTAGGATTAGGTATCTCATGCATATTCTGGGTAATGCTTTTGGTAGAATGCATGTTTTTGTTTTTTTTTCTTCCCTAAAAGATCTTTAAGGCTAGTAAAATAAATGGTAATTAAGGATGATGATGCCCGGCCGGGATGATCGCATACATGTTCATACGCAATGAGATTATAAACATGAGACTGAGTTAATCATCAATGAGGCAATATTTCATTTGTAATGGTTTTTGATCAGTTGGAGCTGAGGCTGATGAAGGGAAGATTGAGTTGCTTTTGTCTAGTGTGAGGGGGAAAGATATTACTGAACTGATTGCAGCTGGAAGGGAAATGTTGAGTTCAGTCAGCTCTTCTGGCGGCGGTGTTGCAGTTGCCGCCGCTTCTTCTGGTGGGGCTGCTGCTGCTGCTGGTGCTCCTGCTGCTGCAGAGACTAAAAAAGAAGAGATAGTGGAAGAAGACGAAGAAGCCGTAAGCTTATCTTCACTGTGTGTGTGTATGTGTGTGTGGTAAGCTTAATTTCTTACCCTGACTTGTTTATTCTGTTGTTTTGCAGGATTTTGGCTTCAGTCTATTTGATTAGAGGAGTAGTGCAGTGCTGATTCACACTCTCAACTTGTTTAGTTATAACTCTTTAACTTAGAAGTTAATTATGGTCATGATTTTATAGTATTTAGTTAGTTGGAATTCCCTAAAGTTTACTATGCAGATTGAGAAAAGATTGCTGGTTAATTTTTAGATATGTGATTTTGAGTATTGATGGCTTTTTAATTGCAAAAAGGGCAATTTATAAAATAGAATTAAAGGATATTTATTATTATTTTTTAAATTGACTCTTTATATGAAACATTACAAAATAGAATAATAGTCTCTTTGTCTGGAACGAAGAGAGTAACAATTATACTATGAAAAAATATTTTTTTCCTCAATAAGTTTTTAAATTTATCATCCTTTGTATTTGTGACCAACTATTTAATTATTAGACTCTTTAATATAAATTAATATCTTAAAATCCATTTTATGGACGCAAAATCTTTAGACTAAATTCTTAGTATCATAATTAAAAATACTTTATTTTAGGAAGTTTCAATTAAATAAAAATAATGAACTAAAGTATTATCTTGGTCAGCTCTAGAGTAAATTCTCTTCAAACGTGCGACTTAAGAGGGACCCATCTTGGTAGGGCAAAACATTTAGGCAACGAGTAGTTTTTGTAAAATAAAATGCACGGTTTGCTGGTGAGCTAATTAAGTTGTAAATAGTTGAGCTTCTTAATCTGTAAAGCGTAAGTCTCCTCTAAAATTTTCTTACGGATCTTTATTAGTGGATGAGTCGAGTAAAAAATATTCATTTTACAATAAATATCCGTAACCTACAAATTTTTATTATCATTTGTATTAAGCTAAATTTAAGAAAGACGGTCTATATTTTTGACCTACATTTATTGTGTATTAGTGATCTTGCGTAGAATGGTTTGAGCATCTGAATTAGAATATGCATATAGCAAGTCAAATTTTATTAATTAATTATGCCGTGTATATAGGGGTGGCCAATAATTTGGAAAAATGATTCAAAAGAAAAGTCAAGCCAAAAGATAACCGACTTCATTAAACATTATATAATATATAATTTTGGTATTTAGGTTATTGATTCAATTTCAGGATTCTCATCTGTACAAGGAATTTTACGCATACCATGCATGCATACAATAATACCTTGGAGTTCAAGCTTTAGACATATAGGTCTCCCACCTTTTTAAGGAAAAGACTATTAGACAAATATTTGTATAGGACGAGAATCTTACGAACGGAACCCCAAAAATAATTAAAAGAAGATTGTTGAAGTAGATAGTCAATAAAAAGAGACCACATGTTAGTCATCAAGAAAACGAGTTATAATAAGAGAGAAAATGAGTTTGAATGGGTAGGATTCGGGCCGGATCAAATGACCAAAAACTAACCCATTCAGAAAAGACACGGGTCATACGGCAAAGTGACAGCACATTAATGAAATCTTTCACTAATTGCTTCGGTGCCCTCCAAACTTTGCTACCGAAGTCCCTTTGTGACCAAAATTTGCATTTTAGTTCTAAATCAACTTAAAACTTTAATTAACTTCATTTTTTATACAAAATGTCACTTTTTTTTCAAAAATGACACGTTTAAGGACAAACGTGTCACATTTAAAGACAAAAGTGATAATTTATTAATTTTCATTAAAATACAAAACATTTTTAGGGTCCCTTGCCCTAAACGGTGGATCCACCAATGTTTACAACAAACACAACTTTTTTACAAGAAAGTTGTTGCAATATCGCGGTGAAGACATGAATTTTAGTCGCAACAACGTTTACAACACTGATAGTTTGTCTCTACACCCTATTTCTTATATTGAGGTGTTGTAATTTGTGCCATAAATAAATTGTAGGAAATTAGGTGTGAAGAACAAATATTTGGGTGTTGATAGCCTCACCCTTCATCAATTGGATATTGAGATGGATGGAGGAGGACACAGTGGAGGTTGTCGACTAGATGGAATTTAGAGATAAGTGTTGTTTTGAGAGATAGAAGGGGAGGGAGGCGGCCACTCATCCACTCATGTGCTGAAAATCTGGGGAAAGAAAGTTCTGTGTGAGATGTTAATCTCACCCACACACACATGTATTCATATATATATATATAGTTACACTTTATCAATGGTTGATGTTTTTGTGTTAAAATTACTTTTACTTGATAAGTAATTGTATAAAAGGATACAATTATCATTTAAACAAATTTATTATGAAAATAGCAATTTGAGAATGGTATCTCAAACGGGTTTATAGGAAGAAAAAAAACTGCAATTTGAAAAATTGTTTTTGAAAACGTTGCACTAAACGACCTTATACTCGCTTCATCCTTCCGAAAAATTATCCTATTTGATTATGTGCACTGATTAAAATTATATAATTGACTCTACTACATAGTGTGTGTATTTCTAGAATACCCTCATGAGAGCGGAGCCAAGATAATCAAATCAAAGGTAAAATGATAAAAATAACTTTAAAAAAATGTAAAATTAGAACTTAACACTTTTAGGGACGAGCTAAAAAAAAGAAAAACAAACTCTTTTTTATGAACAAATGGATTACTAAATAAATGGAGAAGAGACCCAATATCTAAAACTATTTCTAGTAACAACTTTGAGACAACTTTACTCTTTCTTAAATAACATACAATATATTTACTCGTTTACACTACAGGGGAACTCAAAGCAAAGTTGGATTTTCTATGGGCACCAATGCATTATTGATAATAAGTTGTATAACTAGTAAAATTCACTTTAGAAATCATAGAAAAGCATGGTTGCTCCCTCAATGTGGAAAACAAGATTGTTGGTCTGGTAAGATAGAGTCTAGATCTGAGTCTCCTGTACCACAAAAATGTGTCACTCATGTGTACCACCAAGTTATATGACTCATGGGGTTTCTTCATAAATGACCAGTTCAACATGGAGGTTACAAAAATGACCTGACTTAATTATGAGAAAAGATCTCATAGGGCCAGAAGCGAAATACTCTTACTGAATCGATTAAACGGCTCAATGGTTGATTATTTGACTCATGAGTTTATCAAAACCACTCATGAATCGATTAATCAATGAGTTCGACTCAAGGGTCGATCATGAGTTGATTAATAGACTCATGAGTCGATTATCACTAGGTAGAGAGAGAGATAAGCAAGGTTAGGGTATAGGGCTCTGACCGGAAATGGAGCTCGTAGTGCTGCAACGGAGAGAGTGAGAGTAGCTGGAGATGGAGCTCGATTGTCGGCGATGGAGAGGACGCGAATGTTAGTGTTGTGAGGGAGGTGAACGAGAGAGAAAGAAAGGAAGGAAAACAAAGAGATGAGTGAGACTAAGAGAGGAGGAGGAGAGTAAGTCTAAAAAATGAGGCACACCCTCAGACTCCACTCATGATTATCATTTTAAAACTTCACTTATATCACGAGAAATCACCCAGTTTTGGAAATTGAACTCTTTCAAAGGTATCTGTTTCTTTTGGAATTGCAATTGATCAACTCAAAATTAATAGATTTTTTTTTGGGACAGTAATAGGCCAATAAATGATAGAACAACACAATGCATTTACAAATTTGATTTATAGCACTTAGTGTTGCATAGTACCACTATCAATGCATTGAAAATAAATAATTATCAGTAAAATAATCAATCAAATCACCAGACTTGCAGGTTATAGAAGTTGGTTGTGCCTCAAAGGGGGATTCAGATTTTTTGGGTTTATTGTATCAAGGTAGTTGCGTCTGGTTTTGGCAAGGCAACTGGGTCAGGAAGTGGCCACACCAGCCTACTGCGTCTCAGTTCAGAGGAGCTCCAGAAGTTGACGGTGGTCGTGTCAACCAACTGCGTGGTTTCGGGCTGCAGGCTCAAAGTTGATCAGCGATCGCGTGCAATGGAACGAAGCGACCGCGTTGGTGCAACAATCAGTTTTTCATGTTTTCTTTATTAAGCCGGTTTAGAGTTTTGCATTGTATCTTATATATAATTGTAACCCTAAAACGGTAATAAGATAGACCATAATAAAATTCCAATAGTCCTTTGACCCCAATCTCTCTCTCTCTCTCTCTCTCTCGCCTTTTCAATTGATCTTGCTACTCAGTGATTGTTTGCAATTACTTCTGCAGTGCACAAAAACTGATATTAGAGCATAGGTCAAGATGTCTAAGGGCTCGTTTGTTGTGGCTGATGACTTATGACTTATGGCTGATAGCTTAAGCTAGTGGCTGAATGACTTTTGGCTGATTGCATGATAGACTATTTGTTACAACTGTTGAAAAACTGCTTATGAGTCGTTATAATTATTTGTTAAAAAAAAAACTTGAAAATTAGTATTCATATTTTTATGTATATTTCATAAAATGATGAAATGAGGACAATCAAATATTTATTAATGAATAGTTGTCTGCATGATTAAAAAAAACCAAAAAAGCTTAAAATTTTGGCTTTTTGGCTTTTGGCTTTTCAATGCATAAAGGGTGTTGTACCTTACTTATTGGCTTTTGGCTTATAAGCTGAAACAAACACTTTAAACATGACTTTTCAAAAGCCAAAAGCCAAAAGCCACTCCAAATAAGCTGCAACAAACGAGCACTAAATCAAAAGTAGATACCTCTTCTTCCAAACACAATCTTCAAAAGTTCGATGGAACGGGGAACTTTGAGATTGTGGCAGAGGCTTGTTAAGGATATTCTGGAATAGGCGGGTTTGGGGAAGGTTCTTCGGAACAAGACAAAACTCAATGATGTGAAAGAGGACGATTGGGAGGAGAACCAAAAAAGTATGCTTCTACAATTTGTTTGTGTCTTGCAGTCGAAGTGTTATATCATGTTATTGATGAGGATTCAACTACGAAGGCGTGAAAAAACTTGGAGGCCAAATATATGTCAAAATCCTTGTCAAATAAGTTGGATCTAAAGCATAGTTATACAAACTTAAGATGACAGAAGAAGTAGGTCTCAATAATCACATCAACAAGTTCAACCAACACATTAACGATTTTTTGAAGGTGGATGTGAAGTTTGAGGATGAAGACAAGGCCTTGATGCTGTTAAACTCAATGTCGTCATCTTCTACATATGAGAACCTTGTGACTGCTTTGACGTGGGGGAAGGAAACTCTTGAGTTGGGGCCTATTACAGAGGCTCTCCTAGCGTTTCACAAACGAAAGAAAAACGTTGTGGAATCGGTAGGAAAAGGGATTGTATGTGAAAGAGAATCAGGAACGTGAGAGAACTCAGTTCTGGGATAATATTTCACAAAGGCAGAATTCCCGATCGCAGTCAAAGAAGAAATACAAGGGTAACTCATACAAGTGTGGGAACAAAGGGCACAAAAGCAAAATTGTTCGGAGAAAGGGAACTGTAAATTCTTATAAATCAGTTAATGTGGTTGAAGAAGACTCAGAGAAAGATGGTGAGATGCTGCTCTCCACTTCAGGATCAACAGAGCATTCTGCAGATTTTTGGATTTTGGATTCTGCATGTTCATTTCTCATGACGTTCAATCGTGATTGGTTTGACACATACAACTCAGTTAATTCTGGTATAGTTACTATGGGTAATGGTGCTACATGTAAAATTGTTGGCATAAGAACTATAAAAATTAAGATGTTTAATGGTGTGGTTAGAACGTTAAGTGATGTTAGACATGTACCAGATATTTCTAAAAATTTAATTTCATTGGGTACCTATGACTAATGGTTTTACTTATAAGGCTCAAGGTGGAGTAATGAAAGTTGTAAAGGGTAAGGGGGATGCAGGAATTTCATAAACTGAAGTTGTTGAAGGGTGTTAATACTTGTAAGCTTGATTTTTGCAAGTATTGTGTTTTTGGAAAGCAACATAAAGTGCAGTTCAAGGTGGATAAACACTCAACAAAGTGCATCCTTGATTACATTCACTCAGATGCATGGGGGCCAGTTATGACAGCATCACGTGATGGACATTTGTGTTTTATCACTTTCATTAATGAATTTTAGAAGAAGGTTTGGGTGTACTTAATGAATCACAAAAATGAAGCTTTTGAGAAGTTCAAGATGTGGAAGGTTGAAGAGGAAAATCAAACGAGCAGAAAAATCAAATGTTATAAGAGTGATAGTGGCACTGAGTACACAGATGGCGAGTTCCAGAAATTTAGTGCGGACCATGCGATCAAGAGACACAGTACGCAAGACACCACAGCAAAATGGTGTGGCAGAAAGGTTAAAGAGATCTATTGCAAAGAAATCTACGTGTACGATTGAATGCTGGTTTGGCAAAGAATTTTTGGGCTGGCGCAATTAGTATGACATGTTTCCTGATCACCAAGGGCATCACTAGACGGCAAGGTACCTGAATAAGTATGAACATGTAATGAGGTAGACTTCACCAACATACGAGTGTTTGGGTGTCCATTTTATGTACACATTCTAGCTAAAGAGATCAAAGCTTGACCCTAAGTCTAAGGAGTGTATCTTCCTCGGGTGTGTAAAAGGAGTGAATGGGTACAAACTTTGGGATCCCAAGTCAAACAAGGTGGTAATTAGTAGAAACTTAGTTTTCAATGAGAAAGCTATGTTGAAGGTACTTAGTATGAATGAAAAGAGGAACAGTTTCCAGAAAACAAAGGGAAGGATAAGCTAGGTGTCAAGGTGGAGTTACCATAATTGGATATGGATCGCACTATTTCGAATCCCGAGGTAACTACACAAACAACTGAAGATGTAAGTACTTCAGGTGGAAGACCAAAGAGGACATCAAACCATTAGTCAGGTATGAATTTGAGGATATGATCTCTTATATTATGGTTCTTACTTCTTAGTAGTGGAGACCCAAACACTTTTCACGATGCAATAAAATTAAAGTCCTGAAAAAGATGGATAGGTGAATGGTATGGTGGAGGAGAATGAGTCATTACACAAGAATGATACATGAGAATTGGTGGATCTTCCTACATGGAAGAGGGCTATTGGTTACAAGTGGGTATTCAAGAGGAAGGAACCAGTATGAAAAAGAGGGGGAAAAGTTCAAGGCTCGGTTAGTTGCAAAGGGTTACTCACATCAGCAAGGGATAGACTACAACAAAAATTTCTCTCTGGTTGTTAGACACACTTCGATTCGAATTGTGTTGGTTCTTGTAGGCTTGTCGCACATCACGATTTGGTGTTGGAGAAAATTGATGTGAAGACTGCATTTCAATATGGTGAGTATGAAGAGCAGATTTTCATGGAGTGGCCACAAAGGTTTAGTCAACCTGGTCAGGAGCATTTGGTATGCTGGGGCCGGTCCTGAACTTTTGAGGTCAGAGTGAAAAGAAAAAAAAATAGACCCTTGAAAAAATATAAAAATGAGTTTTTTAGACAAACAATTTTTTTTTACTTTTCATCATTTAAAGTATTAAAAATGTATACTACCTACAAACATATAAGAAAAATAAGTTTTAAATAATTACTGAAAACTGTTATTCTTCATTCGTTAAAACAATTTGCAATAAAAAGAATATATTCAATAATTTTTTTTGGACTTCTGGATGGATATTTTTTTGGTAACATGTGTGCACTATAAATTCAAGTTTGAAAAAAATCAACCGACAAAACTAAGAATTAAACAAACATAAGCAATAAAAGTGATAGTCAAATAACAATAACATTTGATTTTTGCTTAAAATATTGATATTATATACATTATTATAATTGCACCTATATTTCAATTTAAGTGATTGTTATTTTTTATAACCCTGATAAAAAATTTGATGGTCAACTAATTTTTTTTTGATAAATAAATTTAGCGAACACAAAATAAAATTAAGGTTGAATAACTCTACTGGAGTCGGATACAAAATCTTTAGGAGTAATTACAAGCCGGTACATGTTTAAAAATATTTTTTCAAATAAATCCACCTATTTTTTAAACATATCTTTTGGGTACATTTTTAGGGCAAAAATACATCACTGCCCTTTATGTGTATATGAAATTTTATTAAGAAACTTTTTCACAAATCCTTCGTTCAAGCAAAGCCCCAACAGCCGGCCCCTCCTTCTTCTCCGGCGAATCAACCCCTTCATCCCCGCATCCAGCCACCGTCTCCACCCTTCAAAGTCCTTCAACCATCTCCATCAATCTCGCTCCCCTCTCTCTCCCCACTGTGACCACAGGCTCGCCACCACCACGTCCACCCCCTTCATCTTCATGGCTCCACCGAGCGACCACCCATTTCGCCGGCGCCGCAAGCTCAACCTCCCCAATCGCATGCACGACCATGACCTGAGCCAACTTACCAGCTTGAATGTAGAGACCAAAACTGCAGCACACTGCAGACAAACCTAATCATCAATAAACCAAGTCTTCAGGGATCGGATCTGAGATATTCCATTTGATCCACTAGCTCTTGCAAGTCCTCACCCCAATCCGGAGTGTTTGCAACCAAATCTTTCACTTCAATCTTTGGAATAGAAACGACACAGGTAGGAGCGGCAATGGCGGATAGAAGCTTGTTGGCCGGCCATGGAGGATGACGGCTCGGAGAGAGTAAATCTGAGATGGAAGATCTTGTCATGAAAATTGACGGCGGAGATGATGGGTGAGAGGGAGTAGGAGATCGAAGAAATGAGATGGGAAATTGAGCGACAGAGAAGAGAAAATATCTGTTTTTCGGAAAATGGGACGCGAATGCTCTCTGTTCTTGTTTTCTTGTCTTTTTTCCGAGGATGATGGGTGATATGTTTATTTGTTTGGCATCAGAATTTCTGATGCCTGGCATCAGGTTGATTTCTGATGCCTGGCATCAGGTTGATTTTGGCATCAGGTTGATTTCTGATGCCTGTCATCAGATTGATTTTGGCATCAGGTTGATTTCTGATGCCTGGCATCAGATTGATTTTGGCATCAGGTTGATTTCTGATGCCTGGCATCAGGTTGATTTTTTGGCATCAGAGTTTTCATTAATGACATTTTTGTCATTTGGCAAGCAATTTGTAGTTACATGAAATGTCTAAAAAATTGATGGTTCTAAATGAAAACATGTTTTCAAAATTGTACCCACTTGAAATTCTCCCAAATCTTTATCTTTATATAGTAACTCTTTATCTATTAGCTAGGTTCTTTATTAAATTAAAACATATATAAGTAGTATTGAAGTTGGTAATAAATAAATAAAATACTTAACCACAACTATTATACTTACAATACAAGTAGAGGATAAAGATGAAGGATTATGAAAATTATAAGCATAATTTTTTTAAAGTTTATTATTTATGAAAATATCTCAAAAACTATTTACCTAAATGGAGAGTATATGATATAATATGCATATGCCCCTAAGGGGGTGGCCCAGTGGTAGACATGGGGCTTCACAATGTGTGAGGTCTCAGGTTCGATCCCTTCCCATGCCCCCCTTAGGAGGAAAAAAAAAAGATATAATATGCATATACATAAAATTTAATAATTAACCGTACATCCGAAATAAATTTTTTTTTTACAAAAATGGCATTGCTAGGAATTGAACCAAAGACTTCTACTTTATTATCACTTGACTAATCCATTGAGTCGGAGGAAAATTGGTTTAATATTGTTATTTTAGATCTAAATAAAACTAGCCTACGCATCTATAAAATTACGCCCCTTTGAAATTGGGGTCCTGTGTAAAGGCTCATGTTGCATCTGCCCATGGCCGGGCATGTTGATATGTAAATTAAAGAAATCTTTTTATGGGCAAAAGCAGTCACCAAGGTAGAAGTATACCAGGTTTACTCGTACATGATTAGTATGGGATACAATGGTGTGAGTATGACTGTTGTGTGTATGTGAAGAGCTTTGATGATAGTTCTTTTATTTTTCTGTTATTGTATGTGGATGATATGTTTATCGTGGGTAAGAACATTGGTGAGGTCAAGAAATTGAAGACCTTGTTGAGTGCAAAATTTGACATGAAGGATTTAAGGGCAACCAAGAAGATTCTTTGGATAGAGATTCGTTGAGACAAAAATCTAGAAATTGTAGTTGTCTTAAGCCCATATCGAGAAGGTGTTGGAGAGGTTTAACATGAGAGATGCAAAATTTGTTAGTACACCGTTGGCAAATCATTTTAATCTATTTACCGCAGATTCCCCAAAAACAAATGAGGAAAATCAGAAGATGTCATGTGTTCCCTATGCAAGTGCAATGAGATATCTCATGTATGCCATGGTTTTCAACTAGATGGGATGCTATTAGTGTGGTGAGCAATTATATGGCGAATCCGGATAGACATTGGGAGGCAATCAAGTGGATTTTCAACTTGAGGGGCACTAAGGATTATGACATTGTGTTTGGACAGGCAAAGTATGAAGCCTTCGGTTGCATGATATGTTGATTCAGAATATGCAAGTGACTTGGATCGTAGGAGATCTATGGGTTATGTGTTTACCATTGCGGGTAGACCTATATGTTGGAGAGCTATGATTCAAGCTATTATTGCATTGTCTAAGACCGATGCAAAATACATGACAGCTGTTGAAACTACAAAGGAAATCTTATGGCTAAGGGACTTAGTCAGAGAATTGAGTATTCAGCAAGGTGGAGTTCTATTGCATTGTGACAATTAAAGTTCAATTTACTTAGCAAAGAATCAGATTTATCATTTGAGAATGAAAAACATTGATGTGAGGTTTCACAAGATTCTTGAGTTGATTGATAATGAGGATGTTTTGCTAGAAAATATTTACAACAAAACATTTAATACTGAACAAGCATTGCTTGGATTTGTTGCACAACTGTAGCTGTTAGGGATATGGGAAGTCAACTTCTACATGATGCAAGAAAAATGGTGGTTTCTAGGTTCTTTGTCTTCTAATGGGTTGGGTGAATGCTCGCCAAGGTGGAGATTGTTTGAAAATGTGATGATTCGATTTACCAAGCTTGCTGGTTGTAGAAATTTGTTGTGCCTCGAAGGGGTGTACATCCCCGCGGTACGAACTTTTGGGTTTATCGGATCAAAGCGGTCGTGCCTAGATCTGGCAAGGTGACCGCGTCAGGAAGTGGTTGCGTTAGGCAACCGTGTCTCGATTCGGAATAAGCCTAAAAGTTGAGGCGATCGCGTGGTTTCGATCTACAGGAAATTGAAGTGGTCACGTGCAATAGAGTGAAGTGACCGCATCGGGACAAGGCTATCACGTCATGTGGGATGACGCAACCGCATCGATGCGGTAATTAGCTTTTCATATTTCCTTTATTAAGTCGACTTAGAATTTGGTATTGTATCTTATATATTCCATTTGTTCCTCCTAATACATCCATGTATGAAAAGTTTAATAATTAAAGGTTATATAACTATCATTAAACTTGATCATAATTACAATAAGGCTTGTACACAATCAATATGTTCAAATTAAATGTGGGGTAAATTTGAAATGATATGGATACGATAAACATTAAATTTTGAAAGTAGATTTTTCAAGTAAAACATCTCAAAATAATATATTAGACTAAATGTCCGAACCGGACGAAGTGTAATTGTAACCCTAAAACGGTAATAAGGCTAACCATAATAAAATTTCGATAATCATTTGACCTCAATCTCTACCTCTCTTCTCTTCTCTCTTTTCAATTGATTTTGTTATTACTTTGTGATTGTTTGCAATTGCTTCCCCTGTGCATAACAAGTTGGTCATAATTACAAAAATGCTCGAGTATAGTCAACATGTTTATATCACATGTGGAGGGTAAAAAAAGAAAAATTATGAAGCTCGTAGACTTGACTTTCAAAAATAAATTCTTTTAAGTGAAACATTTCAAATTAAAATAGTAGATTTTTTACCTGAAACAGAGATTACTATATAAAGGATGAAGGACATTGATAGTACATGTCTGGTACAACTTTTAAACAGCTGATGACAAAGTAAAAAAAGTTATTAAATATGCCCAAAAGATGTCAAATGGCATTTAGAAGCTCAAAATTTAATAAGTACAAAAATTTAGCCAATGGTTCGTGCGAGTATGTACATCAGATCAGCTAAAATCCCAGGTCTCCGAGAAGGATAACTTAGAGTAAGACTAATATTATGAGTTTGCCACACTTCTTTAACATGTAAAACAACAACAGGGAGCAGCGGATGCCCAGCAAATTAAACAGTAACTAGGAAACAGCAAACTTCTCAACCCTCCTAGAAAATACAATACGAGAAGCTTCAGTTTTTACCGGGGTTATCTTCTCACGGATTATCCGTGAGGCGGTAACAGTTGTCTCACGGGACAATGCAAATTTAAGTGACTGCACACAAACCAGAAACAGAATGTGAAGGATAAGAATGTGCTCATCAAAGTCAAAATCAGTATATCAATGCTTTGAAGACTAAAGAGGACTTATGTTACTAGGCCTGCCAATAACACCACCAAGTCACCAACTTTCTTTTGTCTGTCCATAGACAATAAATCAGTTTTAGTTTAGTTCGATCCAAATTGCAGACAATGATATGCTTGGTGATACTGCACCTCATAACTTTTGAAGCAACTCGGGGAAGACGAAGCTCATATTATCGCACTTAATATTGACCATGAAAACGCATCTCTTGTGGCAAGACTTGAGTCCAAGACCTTCAGTTTTTAAGAATCATATCCTAGTTCAGAGCGTCTGTCATTGGTTTTTACGGAGAAACATTCTTTTTTCTTCAGCCTATTTGTTAAGGAGCATTACTTGAGTTTCCATTTATTGTCTATGGACGGACAAAAGAAAATGATTTTTTTTTTCTTCCAGGCATACAGTCGGTAGTCACTTTTGCAGCTTCTCTATTGCTGCCACATAGTCTATGCTTCTTTTGATTTTTGAAGGTAGCATTTATCAGTTATGCCATCTGAACTATCTTACGTATGTATTTAATATTGGAATTAAATCCTTTACCAAAAGGTTCAATTTTTATTTTATTTTTTCTAAGAAAGGTCTTCAGAAAATCCTGAAAACATCCAAAGCCACTGCCTTATTTGTCACAATAAAAATATAAAACCGAAATGGGCATACACAATAAGTAATATTCCAGTAGGATATTCGAGAAACACTGGTAAATTAAAGAGCCATTTTTGAATGAATGAACAGAAAACAGAAATGGAGAAAAGAATGTCAGATATGCATTTGATACCTGGCATCAAAATCTCTAGGCTCATGAATGCCTCATACACCAGCAGCACCATCAAGCAGATTATCAGTTGAAACTTATAAAAGATGGCCCTTACTCAAGACTTTGGAACAGTCACGTTTAGGATTTTTACATCCTGGTATGGCTTGTCTCCCTTGTCGGTCTTGACCTTTTCTATTGCCTGCAACCATGAGCATGTGTCAAAGAAGTCAAGCCAAGCTGACAAACTGAAAGAAAAACTTTACGATATACAGCCTGAGTATTGAAGATGCCAAGGAATGACCAACAATTGAAACTCTCAAATTAACAACTAAGATTATTGTACAGTCCTTTTGTTTGCTAGGATTTGATGCTGCAAAGATAAAGAGCTGTTGGTCCCTTACTTTCATATATAAGCGTCAAATTAGGTGACGTGTCCTTGGTACACCAGGGAATTGGTCCCTTACTTTCATACAAACTATTAGAAGGAAATTTCATCAATTACATGGAAAATGTCTCCACAAAAAAATTGGAAGGTAATTGTTGAGCGGCTTGAGCTTGATATATGTTGTTGGGCTCCTATCTAATAACTTAAGCTTTTAGATGATGAGTTGATTACTTAACATGGTATCAAAGTTGTGGTTTGGCAAGTGTTGGATTCGAGTCATCCCGCTTGCATTTGTTACCCGAAATATTGAGAGTGCATGTTGTCTCTCGGTTTGATTAGTGATGCCCTGCTGAGGCATATTTGTTTGTCTCTTCATGTGAGGACGGTCACATGTGAGGGGGGGTTTGGGGGTGTTGAGCTTGATATACATTGTTGGACCCCTATCTATCAGCTTAAGCTATCTATTATGGAATAACTGAAACACAAGTTAGCTTATACCTGAACGACGTCCATTCCCTTCACAACTCTACCGAAAACTGTGTGCTTATTATCCAGCCAGGGAGTGGCTACTGTCGTAATAAAAAACTGAGAGCCATTGGCGTTTGGACCCGCATTAGCCATTGACACAGTGAAGGGCCTGTCGTGCCGCAAACTGCAAAGACCAGAACACAATTGTTTCAAATGATGTAAGCGAAATTACTTAGTAAACCATTAAACAGACAGCATGCTAGGGAGAGATGCACAGACCATGGAGCACATAAAGCTCATGATTAAAGTTTGTATTATCAAAAATAAATGATTTGTCAACCCTATACACGTAGAGAATATTTATAACACTAGAAAACAACCTTGAATACCTCTATTGCTAGTATGCATCAGTATATTGTACTCCTGAGTTGCTTTTCTTCTGTCGTTAAGGAAATGCTTCTCCAAAACCTAAACCTCTACAGAGTTCACATTATCTAGTTGACCCAAAACTTAAAACTTCCAGTAAAGAATATAACCTGTATTATAAACCGCTACATTTTATGTGAGCGCGAGTGCTCGGGCTGAGGACAACTGTATAAAATACTCCTAGGTGCAACATCTAACATGCTTCTGTGGTAAGTAGAAGTTAATTCAACGTAGACTTGATCACCACCAAACTTTTTACCTAGACCTCAAAGCTTAAATACTACATCACTGAATTAGCAGTTTCTGCAATAGGCAAAGACTCCCTCCGTTCTTGGCAAAGAGTCCATGTTTGGAAGTCAACCTTTTTAAGAAAAACATGATATCCCAAAAATACCCTTTGCAAGTTTAAACAAACAAACTCTACTGTAGTAAAATATTGGTTTAAAAAACTATCCCAAAATGAAAATTTAATACAAATCACCATCATCATTCGTTATTTCATCAAGTACATGACTGCCTCCAACCAGCCCTTCCTACTCGGCATGATGAAAAGTTCTCAAGATTTTCCGCACCGCCTTGATTCCTCTGTCGAGTGGGAGCCGATTCGGGATGGGCATCAGGTGAAGCTCAAGACGAGGGACGTTCAGTTCCTGAGAGCTAATGGCAGCCTTCTGCCGTGTAGGAATTAGATTATGCAAGATATTCCTCACTGGACGGTGACGCAGGATTGAATTCTGTGGGATGTTGATATTGTTGAGATTGTGGTTCATTCACCTGCACCTAGGCCGCTGCCAAAATTGGTTGTGAAGTCAGATTTGCTTCCTTCGTCGGAATCAAGCTCGCTTTCCACTCATTACACAAAATCCCCAACATTTTCCGGCGCTAAGTTACAGCTTCACCCACCCACCCAACCCCCAAAAAAAAAAAAAAGTTGTTCAATCCTCTTCAGAAGGTCAGTGTAATGATTTTAAATTTCACAGTTAGCTTCCGATATAGTGAAATGTTGGTTTATTTCAATTTTCCACTGTAAAGGTTGAAAATTGAAATGAAGGGTATATTTGGAAATGATATTAGAAAGCATCTCATTTGATGCCTCAGGTGAAATCAAGTAGCATAAATTAAAATTGTATAATGTTGGCTCATAACATCAGCACAAATATGCAATTACCTTTTGTGAAATTCGTCTTCGAACTCCCTCCCCCAAATAGATTGCCCTCCAGTACCATCTCCCAATGGATCTCCAGTCTGTATCATAAATCCTTTGATAACCCGGTGGAAAATCAGATTATCATAATAGCCATTTTTGCAGTGTGTTGTGAAGTTCTCCACAGTTTTTGGACACTCTTCTGGGTACAGCTTCATGTGGACGTCACCCAATGTTGTGTGCATGATCTGGTATATCATATATGAAACAGCAAAAACGGTGAAGTTACAACTCGTTCATAATTGAAGACAAACAAAAACATAAAATTAAGCAGATTTTTTGTAACTTCTTACATATTTTTAACATGTCGGAAGGAAAAAAAGTACAAATTATGAACCCAATGAAATCATAAAAAAGTCATGCGCTTAAAAATAGATTTTTTGCAGTTAATTTTTGCACATTATGTGTAAGAAGTTGAAAAAATTCAAGGGTGGGGAAAATGACAGAAACCACATTTACAGCCTTTCTTTGCTGAAGTCATAAAAACAAAACTAAAAACTTACATTTTTAGACTTCCTATGACCCAAGCCATCTAACCTAGCTAATGTCATGGGCTACAAGAAATAATTAATAAATACTAAAGAAAGAGGAACATCGGAAAGGAACAAACCATATAGATAATCCTGCATCATTTTACATCATCATTCAAATGGGTATATTACATGATCCAACCAAAGAAACAACAACTCACCACATTATCCGGAAGGGAAGTCGTAACAGATTTTCCTATATCTGACGCAGCCAAAAGTTCATCAGGGGGGGGCTTTTCATTGAAGACGTCCCTTCCCTTGGTTGCATCTTCAGGTTCCTCTGGTTCTCTACGACTATTAAACAAAAAATAAGAAATGTAAAGTGCTTGCTACATAGAGAGAGTATGAAAATGATTCTAGATACTTCAACCCTAAATAACGTATTAAGGATTTAAATGTAACAAGTTGGCTATCATATCCAAAAGATCTAGCCAAGGAACAACATGATTCACTTAAGGGTCAGAAAATGATACACAAACTAAACTAGAGGCTATTTGATTACAAGTTGTTTTAATTTGGATGTACCTGGTAGATCTTAAATTAGTAGTGCTTTAATACTGTAACACTTTCTTAGCTTATCCTGGGTTTGTGGGCTCAAGGCTGCTCCATTAGATGAAGTTGGACCTTCTAAATTTGGGTTGGGCCAAGTGGCAGATGACCCGATAGTTGTTGAAAACCTAGATCGTGGAGTGGGCTGTTTGAGTGGGCCTTATCCTTCTTTCTTTGTTTTTGAGGAGGATATTCAATTAGGAAAAGCTGGAGGTTTGGACCACATGGAGATGAGTACGGAGGTTGAGTCAGATGTGCTTCGCAGTTCGCAGGGTCTAGACAGGGAGTTCGTGGCTGTTGCTGCTGCGGAGGGGGTCAACGTCATTGGGGAGGTTAGCGGATGTAACACGGGGCCCTCTGACGTAGACCCAGAGTCGACTATTCCGAGGTCGAACTCTAAGTGACAGGGTTCAAGTGATGAAGGGGAATGTTGTCAAGTCAATTGTGAGGGGTCTGTTCCCAAGCCTGCGACGCAATCTCATACAGTGGAACCGAAAGATTTTTTAGATTGGATTACTGATAGAAATCTTCGACAAAGGTCTGCAATCTCATAGTTTTATCATTTGAAAATTTATGACTTTTAAACTACTTGAATATTTATATTGATAAATTTTCAAAATATGTATTAAAAAATCAAAATTTTATATTTTATAATGTTTATTGGGCTTAACGGACCTGACTAAATAAATCGTGCTTTTTTGCTTATCGTGTTTTTCGTGTTTTTATCGTGTCGTGTTCGGGTTTTAATATTAGGCACGATAAGCTAATCGTGTCGTGTTCATGTTCGTGCTTATCGTGCCGGCCCAATAACAACACAACACGACCGATTTGCCACCCCTACTGTCAATGGATTGGAGTTTGATCTGAATCCGATGTTATTTTTAGGATATGGATTTAGTTTTTAAATCCAATTACCCGATTTTGATCTGAATCCGAAAATTCGAAAGCTTAACAAATCGGATATAGATTAAGGTGTTCCGATCCATTAACAACCCGATCTGATATAAAAAATATATTAATATTATGTATATATATAAGTTACTAATAATGTGTTTTTAGTCATTAATCATTACTAATTTTACTAAATATAAATTTTTCGGTAAACTCTAGGATCTTATTATTCATATTTGAGTAAGCTAAAAACATGAATTTTTAATTTTATTCAACCTTTGATAAAGCCAAAATACCTCAATATTAATTTTATTTAGTACTTTAATTAGGAGCGAATAAAATCCAAATAAAATTTGAATCTAATCCGAATCCGAAAATTTAGGATATGGATCAAGCTTTTGAATATCCGAAAGATAATTCGATCCGATCCAAGTCTGATAATTTTTTAACAAATCGGATAATGGATATGACAAATCCGAATCCGATCCAAGTCCTAGTTGTACCCCTCTTGCAGTAATCAAACCTGAAGATTTGTGCAAGATGGCCTATCTCACGGACAGAGAAACGGATGAATATATTTCGGTTTGGGTTCAACAGAGAGCAAAGAGCTTTGGGAAATTTCTAGGAGCTTCGGGCACAAGTTTTGAGGATAAAATTGTGGATTTACTTCT
Source organism: Codonopsis lanceolata (assembly GCA_013146195.2). NCBI lineage: Eukaryota > Viridiplantae > Streptophyta > Magnoliopsida > Asterales > Campanulaceae > Codonopsis > Codonopsis lanceolata. The sequence goes on from CM028380.1 coordinate 152,202,005, forward strand.
CGACATAGAGAAGAAATGGAAATCGTCTGGGTAAGGCAGCAGCAAGAGATTAAACAAATCGCGGGAAAAAGGCAAGAGGGAGCTTAAGCAACTGTGCGAACTTTGAGATGTTAAAAGGGCAAGAAGGAGAAGGGGGAAGGAGGAAAAAATTTGGTTGATATGCATCTTAAAATTTTATTGGAATATGTGGGGATTAAATGATTTAAGTAAAAGAAACTTGATAAAAGGTTTATTGAATAAGTGGAAACCGCATTTAGTCTGTCTCTAAGAAACCAAAATGGAGAAAGTCGATGTTAGGATTATTAATAGTGTTTGGGTTACGAGATCGATGGAATGGGAACATTTAGGGGCTGTAGGGGCGGCGGGGTGTTCTGGTTACGTGGGATAGAAGAGTGTTGACAAAGGTGGATTCTCTCATAAGCGTTTTCTCAGTTTCTTGTTTGTTGAAGAATGTGGAAAATGACAGAGTGGGTTTTTACATGTGTCTATGGGCCTTGTAATGGTGCTGATCGGAGACATTTATGGGATGAGCTAAAGGCTTTAAAATCTAAGTGGGATGTTTCGTGGTGTTTAGGTGGAGATTTTAATGTAGTGAGGTTTCCGCATGAGTGCTCTGGTTCGCGCGCCTTTTCTAAGGAGATGATGGGGTTCAACGATTTCATTAATTATATGGAGCTGGTGGATCTCGTTTTTTGGTGGAGGAGACTTTACTTGGTTCAGGAATGGAGAACATCAACAATTTTCAAGAATTGATAGATTTCTGATTTTAGGGGGTTGGGAGGAATGCTTTAGTGGTGCGATCCAGTCTTATTTGCCTAGAGTCTCCTCGGATCATGTTCCATTGCTACTGGAATGTGGTGGTTTTGCCAAAGGGAAATCTCCGTTCCGATTTGAGAATATGTGGTTAAGAGAAGAGGGGTTCAAGGATTGAGTGATGAATTGATGGAATTCTTACATGGTGGTTGGTGATCCGAGTTTCAAGTTAGCTAGGAAATTGAAGTTATTAAAGGAAGATTTAAAAGTGTGGAATAGGGAGGTCTATGAATCGGTGGACATCAAAATTAAGGCTATATCAGAGGAGATCAGTAAGTAGTAGGTTAGATGAGAAAGCGGGGGCAGGCAGCTGGATGAGGTTGAAGATTCCCACAAGATAGAGCTCAAGCAGGAGTTAACGCATTTACTCATCAATGAAGAGATTAGTTGGAAACAAAATTCACGGGTTCAATGGCTCAAAGAAGGTTTGCAATACAAAGTTCTTCGAATGGCTAGTATTAGAGGAGTGGCTAAGCGAATTCAGAAAATAAAGATAGATGGTGTAGAGCAGGAAGAGAGGGAAGATATTAGGCGTGGTATAGAGGATTTCTACCAGCGGCTTTACGAGGATTGTGGGTCTTGGAGACCTAATTTGGACGGGGTCATTTTTGGAAGATTAGAGGAGGTAGATTCCGTTTCTTGGGAGCGTCCCTTCACCGAGGAGGAGATGGTGGCCGAGTTAAGGCTCATGAGTGGTGATAAAGCCCCGGGCCCAGATGGATTCTCTATGGCTTTTTTCCAGCATTGTTGGGAGGTGGTCAATGGAGACATAATGGAGGTTTTTTAGTTTTTCCATACCAATATGTATTTCAAAAAAAGCCTTAATGCTGCTTTCATATCGCTGATTCCAAAGAAGAAAGGCGCGACCGATTTGAAGGACTACAGACCCATTAGTCTCGTTGGGGGCATTTACAAGCTAATTGTGAGTGTCCTTTCCCAGAGGTTGAAGAAGGTGATTGGTAAGATTGTTTCGAAGTCTTTTTTTTTTATAAGTAAGATTGTTTCGAAGTCTCAACATGCTTTCGTTAAGGATAGACAAATCTTGGATGCATCCCTTCTAGCTAATGAGGTTGTGATGACAGATTGAAAAAACGTGTTCCGGGCTTATTGTGCAAATTGGATATTGAGAAGGTATACGACCATGTCAACTGGGACTTTATGCTCTATATGATGGATAGAATGGGGTTCAGGGATAAATGGAGGAGGTGGATTCGCTTTTGCATCTCTTCAGTACACCTTTCAGTTGGATTTTTTGATAGTTCGAGGGGCCTTCGTCAAGGTGATCCATTATCCCCATTCTTTTTTATTCTTGTGATGGAGGCCTCGAGTAAACTCTTGGAGAAGGCAGTCCGGGGGGGATTTATCGGCGGTTTTAAGGTGGGAAGGCAATCCCGGGGATTTATCAGCGGTTTTAAGGTGGGAAGGGGAGGTGTGACGGAGTTAGAGGTTTCTCACTTGCTCTTAACGCATGATACGTTGGTTTTCTATGGGGGCACATCTGGGTTACCTTCGTATGGTGTTGCTGTTTTTTCAAGCAGTTTCGGGGCTGAGAGTAAATATTCTCAAGAGTGAGATTATTCCGATAGGTGTGGTGAATGATATTGGGAGCTTAGCGGGCTTTTTTGGATGCAAGACCGCGACTCTCCCTCCCTCATACCTTGGACTTCCCATTGGTGCTCGACTAGAAGCAAAGCTACGTGCGTTCCGGTGGTCGAGCGATTCGAGCATCGTTTGGCGGGTTGGAAGAAATAATTCCTTTCCAAGGGGGATAGGTTTGTGCTAGTCAAGAACACTCTTTCAAATTTATCGACCTACTTCCTTTCTCTATTTGTGATGCCTGCCTCTATCCAAAATAGACTAGAAAAATTGGAAAGAGATTATTTATGGGAAGGTCGGTCGGAGGAGCTCCTCCGGAAATTTCATTTGGTCAAATGGGACAAGGTTTGTGTTAGAATGCAAGGAGGATTGGGGGTTAGAAAACAAAGTTTTTAATGAGGCATTGCTGGGAAAGTGGTTGTGGAGGTATCCCAAGGAAAGGGAGGCATTGTGGAGGAGATTGGTGGTGAGTAAGTATGACTTGGGGGTCATGCGTGGTTTCCTGCAGAGGTTGTTTCGCCTTTTGGGGTGGGGGTGTGGAAGGGCATAAGAAAAGGGTGGAGTTCCTTTGAGAGGTTCCTTACCTTTGAGGTGGGAAGTGGAGAGACAGTTAGTTTTTGGGAAGATAGATGGTGTGGCGAGAGAAAGCTTAAGGTGGAATTTCCTGTGTTGTTTGAAGTCACTGGGGATAACAGCTGCTCGGTTAGCTTCATGTTGTCAAAGGAGGATGGTAGACTTACTTGGAGTCCAGTTTTCATGAGGAATTTCCATGATTGGGAGGTGGATTCGCTGCTGCGATTTCTGGAGCAGGCTCAGAAGATTGACAGGCAGAAGATAGGGTGATCTGGAAGGCAGCCAAGGGTCATATTTTCACGGTTAAATCTAATTACTTGAGATTGTTGAATTGTGATAGGAATTTTTTTCCTTGGAAAGCGATGTGGAAATCTGTAGCGCCCAAGAGAGTGGCCTTCTTTGTATGGGAAGCCATGCACGAAGCTATCCTCACAGTAGAAAATCTCCAGAAGCGGAATATTTCTTTAGTGAACAGGTGATTCATGTGCAAGGCAAGCGAGGAGAGTGTGAACCATCTGCTTCTACATTGTCCTGTCGCTTCACATCAGTGGGGGTTTGTTGCTGAGTCTTTTTAAAGTGCCTTGGGTGATGCCGAGATCAGTTTCTGAGCTGTTCAGGTGTTGGTCTATTCAACGCAGAAACATGAGCATCGGGGTTTGGGAGGCTGCCCCTTTGACAGTTTGTTGGATGATCTGGAGGGAGAGAAATCAACGGGTTTTTCGACAATGAGGAAAAGTCTATTCGGTCTTGAAGAATTCTCTGCTTCGCACTCTATTCTCTTGGTGTGTAGAGGTTGCGAACTATCCCCTTGGTTCGAAAATAACTTTTGTAGAATTTGTAAATAGCATATCTAGTGGATAGAAGCTCTCGAGCCTTGTATACTTCTAGTGTACTAAGGGAGCGTCACCTATTTTGACGCTCATATTTATATACTCTTTACTTATCAAAAAAAAATACTACAACACTTTTGGAGTAACCTCTACTAGAGGAAAAACATTTTTTCTTTATGGGGAGTTTGGCTTATAACTATGAGTAGTTTGTATTAGCCTCGCTCCTCTCACTCTATGCATCTATATCTAGAAGGCATTTCTCCTCGGCCATAGCTGCTATAACTTAACTGTGGAATTCCGTCTGTGATGGTGTTACACTTCATACCCTTAAAGGAAACTCGGAATCTGGATAGATGTTGCACTATTTCTGTAGTAATATTAGTAAGTCCCACTATGTCCTACATAAGAATTGTGCCATGGATGTAGTACCTGAATAAATAGATTCTGTGTTTCTTGAAAGCACAGCATAAGAGAGTAGGATCAGTCAGAGGTTCTTTGCTTTCATTGACATTTGCAGCGGCAGCAGGAATTTTTCGTACTTTTTTGCTGCTTCTGTCACCTTGATACAAGGCAATTCTTAAGAATCTATCATTGTTTTCCACCTTGCCTAAAATTCGTGCGACTTTGTTTGTGTGCAAATTTATAACCTATCAGCAGCAGGATTAATAAGTTAAAGGGGGGTTGCACATAGACATATACTCCTACATATAAAATAAAAGTTATCGACCTCACTTTGATACCAAGGAGGGTTGCATATATGATGAAGTTGGAGCTTTCATCAAATATTGCATTGGGTTGTGGGGCATTTTCTGTTTTTTCAATTTCCTTCTCCACGGCCATTCTTCGTCCAAAATCAATAGCTTCCAGCCGGTATAAGGGAGCATCGCTTCTTTGAAGATCTTGCGCTTCCTAAACAACGGAGGAGGTTTGGTTATACCGACTGTAACCAAAAAACAATGTCTTTTGGGATAATTTATGGACTTGACTTGTGGATACAAAATTACCTCAAGAGATTCATCATAAACACGTCTTAATTTGCCTGTTTTAAACCAAAATATACGTATCCTTCGATCAGGCGCAGTGATGCAAAATTGCTTACCATCTGGGCTCACCTATAGAAACACACAAGGAGTCGAGGATGTCGTAAGAGAACAGAATCACGAAGAAAAATAAAACAAGCAATATTGTTCATATAAGAATCGTTTTTCAAATATACATTTTAAAAGTAACCAATCGGGTGCAAAGATGTTGTATGTTATTCCTTTCTAGGGGCTTTATAGTCTTAATATATTCATAATAATGTGATCCCTTTGGTTCAAAGAAACTAAAATTTCTGCTAATAATATCAAAAATGAAATCCTAACAAGGATCAGAATGTTACCTCAATTGCAGAAACAGTTGTTTTGCATTTAACAATTTCAAAAAGATTCGTATCACTCTTCAATTTGAAATTTACCCTGCATGAATCATATAAAAGAAACATTAATAGAAAAGATAGAATCTTGCATAGGTTACCCCTGATGCATATTGCAGATAAACTACTAATATCTTGAACACATAAACAGTACAACCGCAATGTAGCAGCAGATGATGGAGCTATGAAGCATGGATACAGGATACAGTACGATAAACGACGATGTATCAAAACATAAGAATATATAATCCAGGTACAGCAAGGATACTGCAATAATTTTACAAATATATACATGTGAAGATGGAATTTAAATTATATTTAATAGGGCAAATTATACATCGATCCCTGTACTTTTACCCTCTTTTGGGATTCCTCCCTGTACGAAAATTCTAAAAAACTGACTCCGTGTACTTCTCGAATTGAACGCAATTGGTCCTTCTGTCCCCCTCCCTCCAAATTCAGTATTTAAGTCAGCACATGTGCATGTCACATGACTTCTTTTCAAGCATATACTCTCTCCCCAAAATATAAAAATAAAAAATAATGATGCAGCCATCATCTTCTTGACATGATACCACCCCATTGTCTTTTTCTATACCCGGCGGCGTTCAACCCACCACCATTATATCCGTTCAAAGTTCCAACTGATGAATCTAAATGCAGACCACTAAACCTAAAGGACCACCCACTTCAATTTTCCTACAAAATCCTACGCCTATACTTTAAATTTGAAAAACTAACCACCTATTCCTAGAAGAATTGCATAAAAGGAAGGATTGTAGAGATGGAAAAATCAAAATTTTCAGTTCTCATCATTGAAGTTCCAACCATTTAAATCATCACGGAAAGAAATTAATTTGGAGCAGTAATTAAATCAATATTAGTAATTGATCGTAATTTTTCTGACCAACGCAGGATTTAGAATCTCTTCAAGACCTGCTCTTCCTTTTAGTTGATCTGGTAAGGGGCTTTATTGGCGAGATCCAAGGGTTCTTATAGTGGCATTATTGCATTTTTAATAATCTAAAGGAAAGTTCAGTAATTGGTTGAAGAATACTAATTACACATCCATAGATGGAGTTGCAATGTTTGCAACTGGAATTGTGTGTTTTCTTTCCATGAATAAGAGGGAGAAAAAAAGGGGAGGCAGCTCTGGGAAAATAGGGGATAGAGATAGGAGAGAGATGGTATGATAATGGCTGGCCCCACCTGTTTGTAGTTTGCCCTATTTAATATAATATATTCCATCTTCAAATGATCCCCTTAGTTTGTATAAAGACATAAAAAAAGATCACGGTCACCAGGAAAAACAAAAGTTGGACCCTCTTACCCACTGTTGCCGTATACTTATTGAACAAGCATGTTTAATCATAATGATATTAAAAATTGAGGGCATGAGTAACTTTTTATGCTCTAACATCTTTTTTATTACTCATGTTTTGGGGCTTTTTTCTATTTCAATTTGTCAATCATATAATTATTTGCTAAGACGCCCATGCTTTTTTTGATAATGATAATTGTATAGATAGCGAAGCGTCAAAACAGGTGACGCCCATGCTTTTAAGAACAAAAAATATTCTATTCACCCCGTCATATCCACATATCCAAATAAACAAATAAATATTACTAATATCTGGATATACACAATCAGCCGTCTCCCAACCCACCTGCACCCAATACATATCCAGGATTCCATATGGCACTGTTCTTGAACGGTGCACCAATCGGCAGCCCTAGATAGGTCAAAGGAAGGTGCGGAATCTTACAACCAAAAGCCAATGCTAGATATTGAATGTTCTCAACCGCACCAACCGGAATTATTTCACTTTTACCAATGTTTGACCATCAATTGAGGATTATTTTATTTGCTAAATAATGGCACGGGCAGGAACTCATATATCCGTCCCACAGACTCGTTGAAAAACCTTATTATTAGAAAAACAATTCCCACCAAGGTGATGTTAACGTTCTTCCGACTCCAAATTCAACCAAGAAGTAATACTTTTACAAAGAAAATTACCCTTGAGTAGAGCTTCTTTCGTAAATTCTAGAGTGCGAATTACATTGCTGATAACTCTCTACTGAATACCTTTCTTAGCCGTGATAATGAGCAGCATAGAGCATAGGACATAAAAGAGAAAGAAGAAAAATGAAGTAGAAAAGAAAACAACTTAGGCATACCCACTCTCTGGGAACTGAAGTGTACCAGGGTTCCAGTACTCGATGATTCCCATGGTATCGGCAGATATAACAGTATCAAGAGCATGATTGTACTTCATCACTTTGATTGGCTTTAAGTGGATCTGAAGGAATATGAACAAAACAATTTAAGAGCTAATTCAAGTGATGTGTGAAAAAAGCTAATGAAGAGAAACAACCCAACATTGGACATCCAAGTAAATTACACAGGTCGACATACCTCTCTAGAGATGATGGGCTCATTTGAACCCGCGCGAGGATCATATATATAAACAAACGAGGAGTTACGATCACTAATAGCAAGCTTAGCCTTGACATCCCCTTGCTTGTAAACCCATTCAATGGCACCAGGCATATATGGAAGACGTAACATGACCATCATGTCGTAGTTGTGCACATCATATATTTTGACAGAACGATCACTTGAAATTGTACAACAAAGCAAACCATCCACACTAACCTGCATAGTTGAACCAAGGTGAAAATTGCACCCATGAATCATTGTAATACTACAAAATAACATTCAGCATGACATCATCTAAGAAGAAAGCCATATGATATGCTACCTTACCTAAAACAAAATTTCACATTACATCAATGCATGCAAGCACTGACACAAGCAAAACCACCTAACCATACATATTTGAGACTAGCATCCTCCCTATAATACACATAAAAGTACAGCACAATTGGTGGAAGAGGAGCCCTTTGCCTAAATACGAAAGAATATTCTTTTTCCCGCTATAATAAAACACGGAAGGCATGACTTAGCACTTGCAACTTATTACACTTTCAAAACAGTTCAAAAACAGTAAATCATCAAAGGAAGCTTGAGTTACAAGTACAACACAGATATGAAGCTAGGTTAATACAGTAAAATCCAGCACTCTCACTGCCAAATAAGATAACCGATAGAACAGCCTAAGCTTTTCATTGGTGAAACAGTCAACTTAAAAAACAAATGTCTTAGTGACTGTCTAGAGCACAGCAGGCTGTTTAATTATAATTTATAACAATAAAAACTTAAAAATGAGTGATGTGGGAAAAAAAAAATTAGTCAGTGATTACTAGCCATATGTTTTTTTCCTAAGCCACAAACCTTGAACAGTACATGAACTCTTCAAAATGCATCAACTGCCCGAGGTTTATTATCTAACAACTAGGAGTATGGTGCGTGATATGTATCCAACACTTCTCATGAGATTTACTACCAGAAAGAATATCCAACTATCACCAATCAACTTGGCATTCTTAATACTTTCCAGAATGAACACTATTGAAACGTGACCGCAGAATGTTGAAAAAGAAAATTCTTAATTAGCAAACATTAACTGTTCTAAAAAGCGATGTTTTTTCTCTACAAGTGACTTTGTTTGTTCCATGCTGATATTAATTAGAAACGGACTACTTTTGGCATTCGAGGAGACTAAAGTGAAGAAAATAAAATTAGTAAACTGTTTCACCAAAAATATATAGCACAGAAAATTATGTAGCGGACAGTGTCTTTCATTATTATGGATTCGATTTCAGCAGTCTTGGACTCTCGGGATTAAGATTATCTTGCTAAATAACTCACACCAAGCACACAAACGTTAGACACGCAACAATAATGTTAAGAAAAACTCACAGCCAATCCTTCAATAGGGCCTAGGTGGGATCTGAAATGCTTTGCAAACTCAATGCCAAGGCCTTTTTTCTTCCAAAATTTCAAGTGACCTGAAAGAGAAGCCTCAATATGAAAGAAATAAGAGATGTAATAATAGAAAAATTAATGAAATTTTTATCAATTGAATAGATGAGAACTATGAATTTGCATTCGAAGAAATGTTTGCTCTTATACGCATTCACAGATTCCATTAGCTTTAGAATCTTGGCTGGCATTGTTATTTTTTTTAAGTAAATAAATGCATTAAAAAGAGCATCAAAACAAGCGACGCATCCTTTGTACACATTGTTATTACTAGATCATTAAAAGGGATTGCGCTGGGACTGAGGTAGTTAAAGAAAAAAATCGTTGGAAAAAGCCGTTACGGTGTTTCGGCTCGACAATGTTAACATCAAGTCAATACCAAATCTCCCACTAAAGAATCTAACCGCCTTTTTTGTTTCTTAAAGAAGACACTTCAATAAAGGCAGCAATATGTAAATAAACTATTATACAAACATGACAAACATAGTGATTGGTGGACCATTATCTAGAAATACAGAAGAATAGATATGAACTGAGGCATCTGTAGATTCATGTGCCCAGAGATGAACGCTATCAGCAATTTGACTGAGCAACATGCAAGTTGGTAATAAAGTATTGCATGTTCACCATCTTTGGCATTTTGCATATTAGCTCAAAATTCTCTATGACAAAGACCTGATTTTTGTTTGCACATCAAAAATCAGTTATAACTACATGATCTGCCCATCTCTAATGCATCTCACAAGAGAGACCTGTTGCTGCCAACTCTAATGAGCCACATGACTCAAATATATACTTGCTTCTAACTTCTGACTCTCTTGTTGTACAACATGCAGGAGTCTAAGGTGGGGGTTGGTGCAAATATTACATCCAGACATCAAATCTTTTTACCATTTACACTTTCAATATGTCCAATACGAGATGCATCTTCCCTTGGCTTTCAATCATCCAAATAATATGAGATTCCTAGGAATGGTAATGTAACTTCTAGAGTAGTTTTCAATTTAGTTTGTGAGGGTAAGAAGGGCATTGGTGTTTGCAAAATTTTGGTTGTAAGTGTAACGCTCAAATAATCAACTCCTTTATTGCATGTTTCGCACCAGTTTTTTTTTTTTTTTTTCATTTCTGAAATTTGTAGTGCCCAGAATGATGTTACGGGCCATTGATCTCTTAAAAATGTTGGACACTGTAAGAGTGGCCATAGAAAGAAATTTGGTGGTAGGGGCTGAATGGATGATCCTGTATGTCTCTAGTGGTGTATATGGACATAATCAGATGCATTTTTAAAAGGAATCAAGAGCTTATTTTTTCAAGTTAGTGATTGAGAGACTGATGTTTGCATGAATCTTAGTTTTTTGTAATGTCTGTGAATAGAAAACTTGACAGTAAACAGTAATTAGCCCCTTTTGAGTGATGTCAGCTAAAAGTCTAGAAAACTTGAAAAGTAAACAGTAATTATAAGTATCTTACTCATTCAGTGATTTTTTGCTTATTTAGTTATTTGCTTTGGACCAAGTATAATCTGTGTCTACATTAGCCCCTTTTGAGTGATTATCTTAATAGTTTTCTTGACATGTTTGACTGTTTCGCACACGTACATAAGATTTTACCCTGAAATTTGGTTTGCACCACTAGCTTCAATCTTTAAAGACTGCCCTTAAGTGATGCAATTGTTTGTATTTGTGGAGTGCAAAAGAGCAGAATCTATTCTTGGTCTGTTTTGCATATGGAACACTCACTGATGCTTTGGTGATAGTTCGCAGCTTCAAAACATTTCAAAAGATAGATTCTGATCAATGAGGATGTTTCCAATGAAAATGATATCTAAACATAGATTCTTAAAAGGTTCAAAGAGGCACTTCGTACCATTCCCCATCAGAAAAGTTCTATCATTACTCATAAGACCCAAAGGAAGTCCCCAGCTCTCTTTCATAATAGAAAAGAAGCATCGCATAGTTTGGAGGCCCGTTGAGCTCTCCTTTAAATTCCTTCCAATTCTATACTAAATTACTCGGCATATCCAAATCCATATTTTTTTTCAATTAAGAAAAGGGAAAAAAATCAAGCTAGCATAGAAGCCTTCAGAAGACTGAATTCCTTGGGAAAGTTAAGTAGCATCTACTAGCAATATAAAATTTCTAGGTCATAGTACAATAATAATTTTAATAAGAAATAATAATGATAATAATAATAATAATAATAATAATAAAAGTGGTATCATTCTCTCTGAATTATAAAGGAATCAATCAAATTCACAAAATATATACACTTCACGCGGCAGAAAACTAAAATTTAAGGCCGACAGCAAAAAAAATTATTAGGAGATCAGGACTTCTTTTTTTCTTAATAAGCTTTGGACATATATTGATGAAAAAGGAATCTTAAATGGCTAATTGGATTCATGGCAAAAACTTATGTAGGACGGTCTTACGGATATTTTTTGTAAGACGGATCCTCTTTACCCGACCCACCGTGTGTTGGTGGGTTAAGGTGTGAGAGAGAGGAGCTCCGTCTTACGAATTAAGATCCGTAAGACGGTCTTACAAGAGACCTACTCTTGGATTCATACCAATCATCAGAAACAACAAGAGCAAATTACATGAATTGCGTTTTTTATATACCCATGTACGGCATCACTAAAACCCTATTAAGTGGCAAATCCCAAAAATTAAATAAATCTGAACACAAAAGAAGAATGATAAGGTTATAAGCTTTCCCCAGTTAATAGTAAACACTTTGCCTCTCCAATTTCTCAAAAATAAAACCAGTAAACTCCTAGACCATAAATAGAACTAACTATTCTGTTCCTCAAACAAAGCCATCATAACTATATACTATCTCTTCGACTTGATTTCAAACAAAGCCTCAAAAAATGCCAGACCTTGTAACCAAATGGATCAAGGAAAAACACCCCAACTTGTTTCTCTCAACACATGTACTTGAATATTGTTTTATACTGGTCACAATTCTAAGAAGGGACGTAATTCTAGATTCCCAAGGATTAGAAGCTAATAAACTCTAACATTTGCGCTAAATAATCTTGCTGCCACTCCTTCTAGCAACCACCAGACCGAGGACGTTTGACCGTCAAACTGACTGACTAGTGAACCGCCTCCAACCAAAACAAAAAAAAAAAAAAACTAGTGAACCGCCACCAAACCAAAAACAACCTCAAAAAAGACCTGAATTTAATTTCTGATAACGAAGAATGATAAAAATCAGCTTAATCTCTTGTAATTATGTTGCACTCTGTACAAGCATCTAAATGTACACATCAAGCCTTTCAATATAAATTGGCACTTGGGCACTACAGCACAAGTCTCTGATATTTTTCTGTAATGTGCACATGAAGTATCGATAATTATATGTTATTGATTACTTCAGCACAATATACTCATGATATTTGATACGTGATCTTACCATCTTGACTTCCAGTTATAAAAAATTCTGCAGCTGACACAGCAACATGAGTGACCACATCCCTATGCATATAACTTTTCTCATACCTGAATGACAAAGATAAATTCTCAAGTTACACAGGAATTTTTGTCTTTTGATAAGAAAAGAAAATTAGTCAAAAAAGAAGCACAGATGTCGAGATTTGATAAGCATAGAGATAAACTAAAAAAAGGATCCCAAAGAGAGTCTACGGGAGGGAAAAGGTAAGGAGGAAAAACTGCATATAGGAACAAGTGGAGTAATAGATAATGCAAAGCTATCTCCCAAAAAGCAGTTATAGAAGCAGTTATGCCGTGATTTTAATTCAGCTCACCTGGAATTTAAGGAGGGGAGAGTAGACGAAAAGAAATTTGACTTGATTCTACATGGATTTAAAAATCATTTCTTGGAATGTGAGGGGATTAAATAATTTGGAGAAAAGAACTGTGGTTAAGGCGTCCATTGAGAAGATGGAAGCCTCATGTGATTTGTTTGCTGGAGACTAAAATGGATATAGTGGATAGTGAGTTCATTTACAGTGTTGGTGGAGGAAGATGGGCGGACTGGGAACATCTTGGAGCGTCCGGGGTAGCGGGAGGAATTCTAGTTATGTGGGATAAAAGGGTTCTTTCTAAATTGGATGCTATAAAAGGTTGTTTCTCGGTGTCCTGTTTGCTTAAAATGGTGGATAATGATAAGATTTACGGTTTCTTGGGCGTATATGGTCCTTGCTTGGATGTATCCCGTAGTGAGCTGTGGGAAGAGTTAAAGGTAGTTAAGCAGAATTGGAATCATCCGTGGTGTATAGGGGTGACTTCAATGTAATCAGGTTCCCGCATGAGCGTAAGGGTTGTAGCAGATTCTCTCGGGCAATGTTGGAATTCAGTGATTTTATTGATGATATGGCCTTGATAGATCTTCCTTTAGCAGGTGACGGATTTACTTGGTTCAGAAACAGCTCTAATTCTCAATGTTCCAGAATCGATAGATTCTTAGTGTCCATGGAATGGGAAGAATGCTGCGTAGTCTGGTTCAGTCTTGTCTGCCTCGAACTATTTCTGATCATGCCCCTTTACTTCTTCAGTGTGGTGGTATCGCAAAAGGGAAATCTCCGCTTTCGCTTAAAATATGTGGTTAAAAGAGCAGGGTTTTCTGGATTGGCTTCGATTAAGTGGGCAGGTTACTCAGTGGTGGGAGATCCTAGTTTTAAACTGGCGAAGAAGCTGAAGCTGTTGAAAACTGACCTCATTCTGTGGAATAAGGAGACATTTGGGAGGATTGAGGTTAAAATTAAAGAAGTGCTGGAAGGTATTCAGCTGTTGGATACTAAAGAGAGCTCAGGAGAGTTATCAGAGGAAGAATTTTTTCGACGTAACGAGTTGAGAAAGGAGGCAGAGTCCTTGTTGATTAAAGAGGAAATTTGTTGGAGACAGAAATCTCGGTTCAGTGGCTAAAGGAAGGTGACAGGAACACCAAATTTTTTCATAGGACGGCGAAGGCAAATAGAAGGGTCGATCACATTCATAGCATTTCAGTGGATGGTAACTTGCTGGAGGATAAATCTGCAATTAGGGCAGGTATAGTAGATTTTTATCAGAAGCTGTATGCTGATGAGGGAATTCAAAGACCGCAGTTAGATGGGATGTTCTTTAATGTTCTTAATCAGGAGGATAATTTAGTGCTGGAATCTTCCTTCTCGGAAGAGGAAGTTAGGGCAGCCCTCTGAGTTTGAATGGCGATAAAGCGCCCGGTCCCTGACGGTTTCTCTATGGCATTTTTTCAGCATAGCTGGGAGATTTTGAAGAAGGACATCATGGAGGTTTTTCAGTTCTTTCATTCAACATGGTCTTTGAAAAGAGTCTTAATGCTTCATTCATCTCTTTGATTCCTAAAAAGTCTAATGCGATTGAGATTAAAGATTATAGACCCATTAGTCTTATTGAAGTGTTTATAAAATCATTGCAAAGGTGCTCTCGATTAGATTGAGGAAGGTCGTGGGCAAAGTCATTTCGAGTCGCAACATGCCTTCGTGGGGAATCGCCAAATTATTGATGCTTCCTTTATTGCCAATGAAGCGGTGGATGATAGGTTAAGGAAAGGAGAGCTGGGCCTGATTTGCAAGCTGGATATTGAAAAGCTTATGATCATGTTAATTGGGAATTTCTCATTTATCTACTAAACAGAATGGGGTTTGGTGACAAATGGAGAAGATGGATTTTTGGTGTATTTCTACGGTGAGATTTTCAGTGATGATTGATGGAGAGCCGGCTGGTTTTTTGAACCTCGAGGGCCTTCGCCAAGGAGACCCTCTTTCTCCTTTCCTCTTCATTTTAGTGATGGAAGCTCTGAGCTTAATGATGGATAAAGCTATATCGTGAGGTTTTATCAGTGGTTTCATAGTCGGAATGGTAGAGTTCCTGCCTCGTGTCGCATCTCCTATTCGCTGATGATTCTCTTGTGTTCTCGTGAAGCGAAGGACTCTCGCTTAGGCTATTTACGATAGTCTTGCTTTTTTCAGGCTGTCTCGGTCTAAAAGTGAACATTTCTAAGTCTGAAATTATTCCTGTGGGGAATGTAGAAAATATCGGGAATTGGCTGCCTTCTTTGGTTGTAAGGTGACTTCCCTTCCTTCTACCTACTTGGGTCTTCCCTTAGAGCTGCTTTCAAGAGCTCAAATACGTGGGTTCCGTGTTAGAAAGATTTCAACGTCGCCCGGCAGGCCGGAAGAAGCAGTTGTTTGTCTTCAAAGGCAGCCGCCTTACTCTCATAAAGAGCACGTTGTCTTCGATGCCTACTTACTTTATGTCCTTGTTCGTCATCCCGTCATCGCTAGCCGAAGACCGAAAAATTTGAAAGGGATTTCTTATGGGAAGGTTCGATGGTGGATCGGAAGTATCACCTAGTCAAGTGGTCCAAAGTGTGTTCTCGTATAAATTCCGGTGGCTTAGGGGTTAAAAACATCCGAGCTTTCAATAGAGCTTTGTTGGGTAAATGGTTGTGAGATTCTTGATCGATAAGGACGCCTGTGGAGGAGATTGGTGGTGAGCAAGTATGGGAAGGAAATCATCTTTGGTTTCCTAAGGATGTTTCCTTGTCTCATGGGGTGGGAGTTTGGAAAGGAATCCGAAAGGGTGGGACGCCGCTAGAAATATCTCTTTTAAAGTAGGAGATGGATCTTCGGTCAGATTTTGGTTGGATAGGTGGTGTGGTCCCGTGAGCTATGGAGAGCCTTTCCTAGTCTTTTTAGCATCGTGAGTGACAAAGAAGTTCTGATTAGTGATATTATTTCGCTCGAAGGAGGTTCGATTAGTTGGAATCCGTTTTAGAAGGTTTCTTCAGTGATTGGGAAGTGCAAAGTTTTCCTCCAGCTCTCTGAGTTGCTTTTATTCTCAGCACTGGATAGGAGTCAGGTTGACAAGGTCATCTGGGATAGGGCTAAAAACAAAATGTTCTCGCTAAGTCTTACTACTTTGGTTCAGATTTTGGGAAGGGGTCTGCTTTCCTCGAAAGTTATTTGGAAGTCTAAAGCTCCGGCTAGAGTTGCTTTCTTTATTTGGGAAGCGGTGAACGAAGCCATTCTTACAGGGATAATCTTAGAGACGCTGGAAGGTGGTAGTGAGCTGGTGTTATATGTGCAAATGTAATGGTGAGAGTGCCGATCATCTTTTGCTTCACTTTCCGTAGCAGTGCCTTGTGGGACTACATTTTTCACATTTTTAACTTGTCTTGGGCCATGCCGAATCCATTAAGGATCTCTTCATTTGTTGGTCCTTGCACAAGAGGAAACGGAGAGATTTTATTTAGCAGACTATTCCTTTGGGAGTATGCTGGGTGATTTGGAAAGAAAGGAATAGGAGAGTTTTTGATAACGTGGAAAGGTCTTTGTCGTTGCTGTCAAGAATGAGCCGCTTCAACTGCTGTTTTTGGTGTAGTGATGGTGTTAGGTCCGAGGTCAATTCTTTGCTGACTTTGTAGTGAATTTTTGTAATCTGTAATTATTGGAGTTTTCCTCCCCGTGTAAATAGGTCATGCTCCTTATTTGCCGCTTTTGATTTTTAATATATACCTTACTTATCAAAAAAAAGAATCGCCTCATGGCATGCTTCCCAAACAAAAAAACAACACAACTGGAAGTGATACTTCTCCATATTCCTTTCCAAGGGAAGGAATACCCATCTCTGCCCGAAATAGCAAGTAAGATTTGACATAAAAGTTTTTGCTATTCGACACAGCCCACCTCACCTTATCATTTCTGCTCCCGTGAATCTGATGCGAATAAAGCGAAGTGAAAAAATTACCACAAATCTCCATCTCCCAGTCTTGAAGATCCCTACGAAACAAAGGATTTCAAACCACTCTTCCATGAACAATTTGAAGCACCAAACTAACATAACAATTCTTGTCCACAACCAGATTGTACAAATTAGGGGTGTAAATCGGAACCACCGAACTGAACCAAACCAAACCAATCGGTTTGGTTCGGTTTTGGTCGATGATGGTTTGGTTTCAGTTTCAAAATTTGGAAAACCACCCGTCGTTTGGTTCGGTTCACAGTTTTTTGTATCGAACCAAACCAAACCAACCTATATATTTTTATTTATTTATTATATAATGTATATTATATTACATTTATCAACTATTTTGAACATTTGAATCATCTTATATACATAATCTAGCCCTTTGATTTATTCATAATATATATATATATATATAGACACATACTAAACCAAACAAAATCTTGATTGTTGGAGAAATATTATTTCTTCTATTGTTTGTGTTTATTTTAGAATTTGTATTGTTTTCTTTATGATAATTTGGTGTTAGTAGGTTATTTCCTAATTTTGATGTTAATTCTAAATTAAAATCTTATTTTTATTGTTATTTTTAATGTTTGTTAATTTCATTAAAAATAATTTATATAAACCACAAAACCGAATCAAACCAAACCGAGTGGTTCGATTCGGTTCAGTTCCAAATCTCACTCGGTTCAGTTTGGTTTGAGATTTTTGGAACCAATGGGGGTCGGTTCGGTTTGTGGTTTTGGCATAAACCAAACCAAACTGAACCACTCACACCCCTAGTACAAATCAGGATAGACTCTCCAAAGTTCATCCTCCCTATACCATTTATCTTTCCAAAATCTAACTTTCGAACCATTACCGACCTCGAAAGAAACAAATCTTTCAAACTGTGCCCACCCTTTACAAATACCTTTCCAAACTCTGTGACCCGAAAGAATTAGTGACGATTTTATGAACCAACTATGATCTCCCTCCATGTATCTCAGATCATCACCCTCCTCCACAACCCATGCTCCTCCTCCATATAACGCCAAAGCCATTTGCCAAGTAATGCTAAATTGAAACAACTTAAATTCTTGAAACCTAGGCCTCCCTCCCTGATGTTCGTACAGACCTTATCCAATTTAACTAAATGGAACTCATGCTCCTCCCCTTGACCCTCCCACAAGAAGTCCCTCTCCATCTTCTCCAAAATATTTGGAACTGAGGCAGGCCCCACAAACAGCGAAAAGAAATAAGGAGACAGACAGGATAGAGTATTTTTTATAAGAGTAAGTCTACCCGCTTTGGACAGAAGTTGTTTCTTCACCCCGTCAACCGCCGACCAAATCTTTCAACAACCGGATTACACATAACTCTACTTTTGAATGGCGCTGCAATCGGTAAAATGTCGAAGGCTAATAAGATACCATACACCCAAACACTTGAGCAAGATGAATGTTCTCCAACACACCCACCGAGATTATTTCACCCTTAGCGATGTGCATTTGAAGGCCGGACACCATCTGAAAGAAAATGAGCACAAGCCGAAGGTAACCCAACTACGCAATCTCAGCGTAGCAAAAAATTAATGTGTCATCCGTAAAGAGCAAATGAGAGATGGCAACCTCTTCACCTCTATATCTACCCATCCCAAAACCATGAATAAATTCACCTCTCACAGCTTCATCAATAAGACTACTCGATGCCTCCATAATTATGATGAATAAAAATAGAGAGAGGGGATCTCCTTGCCTCAATCCCTTCGAACTAGCAAAGAAACCAGCATGCTCACCATTAACCATTACCAAGAACCGAGCTGAAGAGATGCAAAACAGAATCCACTTCCTCCATTTAACACCAAACCCCATCCTTTCTATTAAAAACACCAAAAACTCCCAATTAACATGATGATATGCCTTCTTAATATACGGCTTACACATCAAACCGAGCCAGTCCTGTTGCAATCTTGAATCCACAACCTCATTTTGGGGATAAACGACGCATCTATAATTTGTCTCTCCCCCACAAACGCATGTTGAGAATCTGACACCAACTTACCAATCACCTGACGCAACCTGATTGATAACACTTTAGATAATATTCTATAGAAACCTCAAACCAAACTGATGGATCTAAAATCTCCCAGATTAGTAGCACCAGACTTCTTCGGGACAAAGGTGATGTAGTAGCATTGAAACTCCTCTCGAAACAAAAGTTGGCGTGAAAATAATGGAACACATCCATAATATTATCTTTAAGAATCTCCCAACAAGAAGAGAAAGGGGCTATAGAGAAACCATCCAGACCTGAAGCCTTATCTCCATTCATACTACGCAAGGCTGCCAACACCTCCTCTTTCGAGAAAGGGTGTTCTAATAAACACCTATCCTCCTCCTCAAGATTCTTAAAATAAGTACCTTCCAGTTTTGGACGCCATTCCCCATTATCCGAATACTGCTTAGAATAGAAATCCACAATACCTTCCTTAATAGCATCCCTATCTTCGAGCAGATTCTCTCCAATTGAAACTTTCCAAATTTGATTCACATTCTTATATGCACTCGCCATCTTATGGAAATTTTTTGTATTTTTATCCCCTTCTTTCAGCCACTGCACCCTTGATTTTCGCCTGCAGCATACCTCCTCCTTTAAAAGCAACAACTCAAGCTCGCTTTTCAAATTCTTCCGTGACTCTTCTTCCGTCTCATCCAAACTTCTTGCACATGCCTTCTCATCCAACAATCTGATCTCTTCCACGGCTTTCTTAATTTTGATATCTATCCTCCCAAACACCTCCTTGTTCCACACTTTCAAATCCATCTTAAGAAGTTTCAGTTTCCTAGCAAGGATAAAATACGGACTCCCACTTATCTCATACGAACACCATCTGGAGCGAATCCAGTCCAAGAATCCAGGCTCTAAAAGCCACATATTCTCAAATCTAAAAGGAGACTTCCCTTTCCACAAACCCCCACACTCCAGCATTAGGGGAACGTGGTGCTACACCATATCACTAAAAAGCAGAAATTAGAAATCTGTCAATTCTAGAGAATTGTTGTCTATCCCCATGTCTAAACCACGTGAAATTTTCTCCCAGTAAATTCGGATCCACCAGCTCCATGTCATTAATGAACTCATTAAATTCCAACACCGCCCGAGAAAAGACCTGCACACCCGAATGTTCCGCATGATGTTGATAAAGTTTGAATCACACAACCTAGAAAGCTTGAAAAGTGTTATTGAATAATCGAAAGAAGTTTTATAAAGAAGTCTGATTTACATTGAAGAGGCAGACTCTTTTCTTATCTGTATAAAGCAAGAAACAAGGTATATATATATACCTAACTTAACCATTTCCTATAAGTAAAAGGAATACAAAAAGTACACCCGCTACCCCTGAATAAACTAAGAATGACACTTGAACCATTGAAGTTCCAGTAAACCAACTATTCGTGTTGTGCACTGTGTTCTGTTTTTGGATTAGCAGCAGCCGTAATAGGAGTGCATATATCAACATCCGCCTGCAAGCTGGAAGTGGAAAACAAGTTTTGTACTTGCAGCTTGGACAAGAGATAGAAGAATTGAGCAGAGGAAAGAGCCTTTGTGAATAGGTCTGCACAATGGATGCAATGTATTGAGTAGAACCAGACCTCTTTGAACCATTTCTCGAACTAGATGACAGTCAATGTATGTGTTTTGTCCGTTCATGAAAAACTGGATTGGCTGCTATATGAAGGGCAGATTGATTATCACAGTAAATTGAAACAGGTAACTTTGGGGAGATCGGAAAATCTTGAAGAAGAGATATCAGCCATTTTACTTCACAGCAAGTGTTGGCCATGCTCCTCTGCAGAAGACTTGCTAATGGTTGATTGCTTTTTGCATTTCCAATCAGAATCACAGTATGCTGTGAGAGTAACTTGAGGCATACTGGAGAAGAAGAGTCCTTGACCAGGATTGCCTTTGATATATTTTACCAGCCGTAGAGCAGCATGCCACTGATGATCAAGAGGTTGAGCTATAAATTGACTTAGGAATTGTACACCATAACCATAAGCAATGTCAGGCCTTGGTGATTGAGAGGTATAGCAATCTGCCAATGAGTTTTCTGTACAGTGCAGGGTTCTTTAAGGGAGGACTAGAAGTTAGGGTAAGTTTGTGGTTCTTTTCAATGGGAGTGGAGGCAAGTTTGGCATTGTTAATCCACTGTCATTTATAATATCCAAAGCATATTTTCTTTGGTGAAGGCAGATGCCTGATTTGTTCCTGGCAACCTCCAGACCAAGGAAGTATCTCAAGGGACCAATATCTTTAACAGGAAACTTGGACTTTAGATAAGTTTTTACCTGTTCAATCAAATCTTCATGGGTTTCTGTGATAAGGAGATCATCAACATAAACAAGAATAGCAATAAATTGAGAACCAGTGTTGAAGGTGAAGAGAGTATGATCATTTTGAGATTGATGGAATCCAAAGTGAAGAAGAGTGGTGGAGAGTTTTTTAAACCATTGTATGGGGGCTTGTTTTAGACCATTAAGGGATTTGGTTAACTTGCACACAATAGGAGAGGTGGCTTGAGACATGTTGTGTGAATATATTGGAGGAAGATCCATATATACTTCTTCATGAAGAAAGGCATTGGAGACATCCTATTGGAATATAGGCCATGGCTTGGCTGCTGCTATAGAAAGAAATACTCTTACAGAAGTCCTCTTAGCCACACGAGAGTAAGTCTCAAAGTAGTCATTACCTTCAACTTGTGTAAACCCTTTTGCCACTAGTCTGGCTTTATACTTGTCAACAGTTCCATCAGCATTGTACTTTACCCTATAAATCCATTTGCATCCCACGGTCTTCTTTTGAGTAGGAAGATACCGAAGAGTCCAGGTTTTATTCTTCTCCAGAGCTTGTTATTCTTCAGTCATAGCTTTGCACCACAAGGGGTTTTTGATAGCTTGATGATTGGACTTTGGCTCATGTATGGTGGATATATTGCAAGAGAAGTTTTTGTATGCTGTTGAAGCATTGGCATAGGAGCAGTACTTCTCAATGGGATAAGGAGTGGTGCAGTGGATGGAGGGTTGCACTAGGTTTGGTGGTAAATCAGTATAATCTTTAAATTTAGCAGGAACAACCTTGTGCCTTTGAGGTCTAGTAGGTATAATTGGCTCAGCAGAAGTGAAGTTGTTATTGAGTTCATTCTCATCGTTGGATTGGTGTTCATTGTGATTACTCTCATTTGGGGCAGTATCAGAAGAGTTGTTAGTAGGGATATTTACTTCAGCGGGATTGTTATCATTGTGATTGTTCTTTGTGGGCTTGTGAGAATCAGTGTCTGTATTTTCATTCAGATCTTCACTGTCAAAATCAATGGGGTGATCAGGAAACAGACTATCCTTGTTCATAGGAGCAGAAGGATCTGTTGTGTTTTTGAAAGGGAAAATGGATTCATGAAAGATTACATCCCTACTCTACAAGACTTGATAAGTATCCAGGTTGTAGACTTTGTAGGCCTTCTTGTTGCTGGGATAGCCAATGAAGATGCATCTTTGGGATCTAGGAGAGAATTTGTCTCTGTCAGAATTTGTCTATAGACAGCCAAGATTTCTGAGATGTTTGTATTTGAGGGGTTTAAATTTGAGGACAGAACTGGGAATTCTATTGATTCTATAGGTGGCAGTTAATAGGCCGTCTCCCCAAAATTTCTTTGGGAGATTAGCTCGAAACCTTAAGGCTCTAGCAAGTTCAAGGAGGTGTCTATGTTTCCTCTCAGCCCTCCCATTTTGCTGAGGAGTGTCAACACAGGTGCATTGGTGTAAAAAACCCTGAGATAATAGAAGACTGCCAACTCCATCATTAAGAAACTCAGTTCCATTGTCAGTCCTAAATTCCTAATGTGTTTAACACTGGATTTGAATTGATTTCTCACCTAATTAAGGAAGTATTGAAGAATTTGACAGACTAGAGTTTTGGATTTCAGAAGAAAGGTCCAAGTGGCCCTAGAGCAGTCATCCACAATGGTGAGAAAGGAGGTACAACCATCATAAGTACCTTTCCTATAGGGTCCCCAAACATCACAGTGAATTAAATCAAACAATTCAGTGCTATAAGAATTACTTAAGTGGAAGGGTTGTCTAGTTTGTCTGGCCAAGTGACACAGATCACAGCAAACATGAGCAGTAGAGTTGATTTGAACATCAAGAGATTTAATATGTTTCATAGAATGAAGAGGCACATGTCCAAGTCTAGTGTGCCATAGGTACAATTTGTCAATAGGTTCTGTAATAGAAAAAATGTTGCTGGGATTACATAGATCAGGTTTGGAGGTTTTATTGCACACTGCAGTAGCTACTTTGGAGTTGATGCATTCTGACAGAATTAGTTTGTATAGACCACCATTGTATCTACCAATCGATCGTCTTGACCTTCTGATGCATTTGGTCCTGAAGAAGGCAAGAGGTTGCAGAGAAGATTAGGCACATATCACTATCAATAGTTAGCTTGCTTCCAGATATGAGGTTGAAATGAAATTCAGGAGCATAAATAGACATTTTTTAAGGACAATGTCATTAGACAAAATGGCAGTTCCTTTGTGAGTTATGGAGGAAGCCTTTCCATTGGGCAAGTAGATCACAGTGTTGACTGGTATAGGGTTAATGAGATAATCAAAAGATATGGTGATGTGATCACTTGCACCAGTGTCTATGATCCAGTCATGAGAGGTAGGTTTCATGCTAGCAATACATAAAGGTTTTGATGTAGTTAAGTTTATACCTGACAGATAATCTTCAGGATTATACAGCATGACAAAATAAGTAGGGTTCAAAAAGTTTAAATCCATCATGACTGCTGCAAAGCTAACACTTTTGACATTGTTGAACAGGGCCATAAGCTGCTGGATTTGGCCGGGAGTGAAGTGGTTGATGCTGTCAGAGGTGTTGATATCCTTTTTATCTTTGATCCCACAGGTTTTAGTGGAGTCTTGAACCACAGCATTGTTGACAGAAGGATTATTCTTGGACTTTCCTCTATTCTTGGGCATTCTGCCACGATCAGGTTTAGTGCCAAATAGAGGGTTCCATTCAGGGTAGCCTTGAAGGAAGAAGCACTTGTCCTTGGTGTGGGAATCACCATGACAGTGATCACAGAAGAACTTACCTTTTGAGGGAGTGTTTTGAAATCCTCCTGTGTCTTTGATGAACTTGTTGCCAGAGTTGGTATTAAGTTTGCCCATAAGAGCAGAAGGGATACTTTCAAAATTAACAGAATTAGTCTGCTGTCTTTGACCTTCCTCTTGAACAAGCATGGCACAGCTTTGGCCACTGACGGGAGAGGCTGCATCCTAAGTATTTGTCCCCTACCATCGGTGTATTTTTCAGAAAGGCCCATCAAGAACTGTGTTAGTTTAGTGACATGATCATATTCATCCTGTGCAATGGTTGCACCACAGACACAATTGCACTTGCACTAGATGGGTATTTTAAGCAGATTGGTGAGTTCATCCCACAGCCCTCTAAACTTGGTGAAGTAAGCATTATCAGCCAGGTTTCCTTGAGTACAAAGCATAATGTTTTTCTGAACTTGAAATATCTTGGGAGCATCACTTTGGCTGAATCTTGTATTGATATCATCCCAAATTTCACAGGCACCGGAGAAGTAAACTATACTCTGTCGAATTTCAGAATTGACAGAGTTAAGCAACCAAGAAACCACCATGCTATTGCATCTTTCCCAGACATTCACATATTTGGAAGGAGGGAGGGGTTTCTTGTTAGATCCATTGATCATGCCAAGTTTGTTTTTGGCAGAAAGGGCAGTGGTAACCGAGATTTTCCATTGATTGAAATTGGAATCAAATAGAACTTCAGAAACAAGATTCATCCCAAGGTGATCATTGGGATGAAGATATAGAGGGTGTCCAGAGGTTAATTGGATGGAAATTTCAGGGAGATCATAATCATCAACAATAGTGTTTTCTTCTTTTACAGATTTAGAAGGATCCTCAGTTTTTGATTCAGACATAATGAGGGAAGAATCAAATCAAGAATAAGAGAATGATAACACAGTAGAAGAAATTACCACTTGTGTTTGGCGGAAGCAATTTTGAGGATTGAGATCCTAGGCTCTGATACCATGATAAAGTTTGAATCACACAACCTTGCAAGCTTGAAAAGTGTTATTGAATAATCGAAAGAAGTTTTATAAAGAAGTCTGATTTACATTGAAGAGGCAGACTCTTTTCTTATCTGTATAAAGCAAGAAACAAGGTGTATATATATATATATACCTAACTTAACTGTTTCCTATAAGTAAAAGGAATACAGAAAGTACAGTAGTACACCCGCTATCCCTGAATAAACTAAGAATGATACTTGAACCCTTGAAGTTCCAGTAAACCAACTATTTGTGTTGTGCACTGTGTACTCCTTTTGGATTAGCAGCAGCCGTAATAGGAGTGTATATATCAACAGATGTCTAACTACATTAAAATCTCCTCCTATACACAAAGGAGCTTTCCATCTCAAACTGATCACTCTTAACTCTTCCCACATTCTGACGAATGTTGTCTGTACAAGGCCCATACACCCCATAAAAGATCCACTCCTTGGCATCCTCAATCGACTTCAACAGAACAGAAACTGAATACTCTCCCACCACTACACCCACCTTAGAAATCACCCTTTTATCCCACATAACAAGAATACCTCCTGCTGAACCAGTAGACTGTGAAAACGCTCAATCCCTAGACTACTAACCACCCTTCTGTCAATCGATTGCATCTTCGTTTCTTGAAGACAGATTAAATACGGTTTCCACCTCCTTAAAGCAGCCTTAATCGTTAGTCTTTTCCTCACATTATTTATGCCCCACACATTCCATGAAATAATTCTTAGATGCATGATAAACTTAAATCTGTTTGCGATTTCTCCTCTCCTCCCCTCCCCTTCAATACTTCCAGACTTCTGAAACTTCAGACTGCTACACAATACAATTCTCTTTGTCCTTTTTCTCTCACAGCTGTCCTTTGCGGCCCCTTTTTGACATCTGAAGCTCGCCACTGTTTCTTGATAGCCAAGAGAAAGTTCATAATCTTGTCTTCAAAACCATCGCAGGCCACACCCATACTCAGTTCTAGATAGCCTTGGCAAAGCTTGTCCCACACCAACCAGTCCACCCAAGTGGCAAAGCAAGATGGGAGAATCTTTATCTGATAGGCATCATGCACTTCACAAGTAATGGATAAAATGGCCACGAGAGTAGGGATAAAAATACTTCTTTTTCCTAATTTCCATAGATTTAAATCTGTAAATGTTTCTCAATGTCAATGGAGAATTCCGTGTTCTGTTGTGGGTAATGATAACAGCAGTTCTTGATTTAGCGCACACCTCCCCCCCTCCCAAAAAAAAAGATAAATAAATTATTCACGTCGGATATGTCAAAGATGAAAAATATGTTCTAGCCATAACATTATTTAGATTAAACAATGTGAAAGATTCTGGTGCCCATGTAAATAATGCAATGGCACTCAGCAAGTAAATATGTGTCAGTGTCGACTAAAAACCTTGGAAGCCAAAACTTACTTAGTATAGAAGTATTTTATCCAAAAATGTCTCAACGTTTTTCTTATACATCTGTGCGTTCAGGGGCGAAGGCAGGATTGGTTAGAAAGGGGGCAAGGTTACATTTGATGTAAGAAAGCTATACAGCTAGAATTTGAGTTTTGTATCAATTGGGGGCAAATTAAATGTGTGTGTGAACAAAGAGGGGCCAAAATGAATAAATCTGTAACTTATAGTACTAAATTTTGTTTTTCTAAAACATTACAGGGAGCACATGGGCACTTTTTTGAACTAAAAGGACCCCCCCATATCATCCACACAGCTCCACCCATGAGTGCCTTGAGAGTAGTCCAACCAATGTTTTCTTTTTTATTTTAATTTTTTTCAGAAATTGTCCGGCTGTTTTGGTATCAAATTATCAATTGTATTTGAAAATGTTGGTAATTTGGGTGTTGGGAAGTAGCTCTCATATTCAAATGTTGGAAAAACTATAACTAAGATGTGAGGGGATCATCCAATTAAACACAAAGAGCTAACTTGGGGCAACAATCTCAAGAATAAGTACTTCAAATATAGACTGACCTAATGCTTCTTATGGAGATAGCCTGAAAAAAATTAAACCTCATTTTTTATAGTCTATATGCAACTTCTAGCTAAAACATCTGCTTCACACCAGTTACCAGTCAATTAATTTTAATAATAATAATAGTAAAATCCACCTTGAAAAGCAGAATCCACGAAGAAATCTTGACAAATAATCCAACGATTGAACAATTTAATGCAGTACCTTGTTCAATTACAATGTCGGCAACCAAAGGCAACAGAACATGCTTCTCTTTCTTCAAAACCCCGAAATATGGAAATGGAACTGGTTTCGTTACCTGAGCTAGAAGAGAGTATAGGTTAAACATATGGGCATAAACAGTTAACCTGCATAAGCTTGTCAAAAATGCATACCTATTAGCTCATCCATTAAAATTACAAATTAATAAGTAACTATCCGTTCTCTAATCAAACATAAAAATGAAGGATCCTGCTAATGATCACATGCAGAAATTATATTTTCCGAACACCCATCAATTAGGAAGACGCTGGTGTCTTTCCCAATCAAATACAATTTTAGTTCCAAACCATTCTCAATTACTTGTGGTGGTGGACGGCACATACTATTTATATTCATGTTACAAGAGAGTCCATGATTACAAAGTTGAAGTCATGGTTGAGGTTGACCGAATGACTTTCAATGTCTTAATTAAAATTCCCCAATCAAACAATTCTGAATCATGTCCTGCTAGCTATACTTCTTAAAATATTCTACTTCGAGAATGTTCATCAATACATGAAGAAATCCCTAATGCGTTTGGGGAGCGTTCTCGATGCACAGCGTTTCTTCAAACAGATGCTTAACAAGAGACCCCTGGACACTCGTATATATTTCCCAAACTAACGTCCGAACCAACAATGAAGGAAAAAGAAAACACTTAAGAATGCTCGTTTGGCACTCAACAATGCCCATTGCATTCCATGCCATTTACAAGTAAATAATGAGTGCAACATGATAATGTAACAAATCACCACCCTTATTCTTCACATAGGCAAAGTTGCTAACTTTCTGCATTGCTGTTGGGAGGTGATACCACCTTTGCACTCGATAATTTTCCATCACTTAACGAGCTAGTTCGGTAAGCAGCAATCACGAAACTACCATGGAATGAATTTACACTAAAATGACACGGAATGGAACTGAAATGAACGTTCTTGCCTACCAAACAAACACTAAATATAAATTTCATTCTGTGATAATTCAAATAGTAAGGAAAAATAATTCAAGATTACCCGAGTAAGAAGGGAATGAAAAAATTACTTTGTAGACGATGGCAGTTGGGGTGACATAAAGCTTTCTGGATCGAATGATTTGACGTAAAATGTAACGGCGCACAGGCAAATAGAGAAACATCAAAACGCCGAATCCCCAAGCTAAAATCAAAAGCAACGAGTAAAGAATCCACTGAGCCGTTTTGTACTTAACGAAATTCTCCTCTGCTTCTTCAAAGCAAGCCGAGTAAATTATCGGCTCGTCGTCTTCGGCATCATGCGAACCATTGTGATCTAACAATAAACCTCTTTCCAGACGATCAATCTCCGCAAATCCTTCTCTTGATTCCATCCCAAATCACATACTAATTACATAAAATTAAAATCAATATTAAAAATGGCATTAAGGTAGTGTCAATTCTGCAATTCATAACAAGAACGAAACCCTAAACTGGAGAAATGAAGATTTGAAATTTTGAATAGTCTACGAGTTAGAAAAGGCCGAGAAAGAACGATGCATGTGTTTCCTTGGATGGGGCCTGGGGGTATATTTATTACGGAGTAATATTTTTTGTGATATAATTAAAAAATTAACTTGACTATTTTGTGAAATATCTAAAATATCCTCAAATCCGATCAAGGATTGAGAACGTAATGTATTCTTCAGAAATATGTATTTTTCTTCGTCGTATTTTTCATCAAATTCTTCTTCTTTCGTTCTCAAGTCGCTTAGCCTAGTTCATTCCATCTACAAACTCTCTTACGCATTTTTTTTTCTTCTCTACTGCAACTCGTATTACTTTATCTCTTGAATTTATTCTATCATTTCACCGATCAGCAAATCAATTATCGTGGTTAGTTTTTTTTTTAGTGTGTGTTTCTCTGTGAAATTTTGGTTATTCTCTCTTGGCCGGTGAACATATTATTTCGTTTTTATGTTAAATGCAATGAAGTAAATTTGTTATATTTATGAAAGTTCGATTATTTTTAATTTTAATGAACTGCAATGTTGCAAACAATAGTGTGGTTAACAATGTTCGGTTACCTGGACCGAACAACTTTGAAACTGTTCGGTTGAGGTAATTGAACATTTTCTCTTTTCACTATTTTACTAGACCTCTAATAGTTTACTAGACCTTGTATAATTTTAAGTAAGTTTGACTATATTTAATCAATCTAAACTATTTTTGAACAATCTAAACTTTTAATACACATTTAGTAGTTCTACTAGACCTTTGATATTTTAAACAACTTTGATTATATTTGATCAACCTTTGACAATTTTGCTAGACTTTATTTAATTTTAATCAACCTTGACTATTTTTGATAAACTTTGGCTATTTTTGATCAATCTTGACTATTTTTTATTAACTTTTGTTATTTTTGATCAACCTTGACTTTTTTTGAGCAATTGTCTATTTTTGATCAACCTTTGACACTTTTAATAGATTTTTAGTAGTTTTACTAGACCTTTAATATTTTTAAGCAACTTTGACTATATTTGATCAGCCTTTGACAATTTTACCAGACCTTGGATATTTTTAACCAATCTTAACTATATTTGATCAACATTTGACAATTTTACTAGACATTGTATAATTTTAATCAACCTTTACTATTTTTTTATCAACCTTGACTATTTTTTTATAAACATTGGCTATTTTTTTTTATCAATCTTGACTATTTTCTATCAACCTTACCTTTTTTTATATAAACCTTACCTTTTTTTTTATCAACATTGGCTATTTTTTATCAACCTTTACTTTTTTTGAGCAATTACCTATTTTTGATCAATATTGGACACTTTTAATAGACTTTTGGTAGTTTTACTAGACCTTAGATATTTTTAATCAATCTTGACTATATTTTATCAACATTTGACAATTTTGCTACACCTTGTATAATTTTAATCAACGTTAACTATTTGTGATCAACCTGTTGTATAACAAAATCGTTGTGGACAAAAATAAATAATTAAGATGTTTAATAATGATAACAATAAATAAAAAAATTAACTTAATAAATCTACTTGTATATTCTCATTTTCATCCGAAACATCTAGCCAATCTACCATCAATTTTTCTTTTCCCTTATCAATCCCAATGCATAAGTTTGGTATATCTCCATCTACGAATACTCTCTCTAATCGTAGAGACTTAATGGGGTCAGGTAGCATCGTTGTGTAGGGAGAAGACGCGTTCACTCTCGTCTGCAACATATTTCAAGACTTGACCTCCTTCCTTTTTTTACCCTTACCCTTACCTTTTGACTTGATAGAAACTTCATCAATGTCATTTTCCCTTGTCAACATCTGAGTCACACTTCGGGAACCAACACTTGGTGTGGTAGTAGGAGAGACAGTGGTAGTAAGAGGGAAAAGTATGGTAGTGGGAGAAGAAGGGGAAGTGTGGTAGTAGGAGAGGCAGTGGGAGTGGGAGTGAGAAGTATGGTAATGGGAAAGAGTGTGGTAGTGGGAAGGGGAAGGGGAAGGGGAAGTGTGGTAGTGGGAGAGGCAGAAGTAGTGGGAGGAGGAAGGGGAAGTGTGGTAATGGTAGTGGGAGGAGAAAGTGTGGCAGTAATGGTTTTAGTATGAGTGGTGGCAGCACGAGTGGTAGTGAGAGTGATAGAGCTAGTGGGAGTGGCAGTAGGAAATATGCAAATTACGTGGGTAGTTGTAATGGGAAAGGGAGAGGTAAGTGTGGTAGTGGTGGTAGTGAAGGTTGTGTTAAAGAGTTATGTTGGGAGAATGAGTAGGAGTCCACATCGTAGGATCATCGCGTGAGAATGGTGCATGTTCCCTCAATGCCTCTATCATTGTCATTGCATTACTCTGCCATTTGAAACAAAATTAAGTAAGTAGGTAAAAAAGAATAAATATCACTAATAATTACTCAAAACTATAACGAAAATATTTTACCATTTTTTTAT
Source organism: Codonopsis lanceolata (assembly GCA_013146195.2). Lineage (NCBI taxonomy): Eukaryota > Viridiplantae > Streptophyta > Magnoliopsida > Asterales > Campanulaceae > Codonopsis > Codonopsis lanceolata. The sequence goes on from CM028380.1 coordinate 152,233,144, forward strand.
CCAAAGCCAAGACCTCAATCCTCAAACCACTTATTTGAATGCTTTAAGCATCAAGCTTTTGGTTTATCTCCCTCAACATATCAAAAATGGCAATAAGCATGTCATTAGAAGAAGGGGTGGCATGTCCTTCACTACATCATGGTGGGGAGTGGTCTGGCAATGAGTGGTCTCGTGGGGACTGGGATGGTGAGGAATTGCGTGGTGGAGACCGTTGGGCTTCATCGTCAACAAAATTTTCAGCCTCAACATAAAATGATGTTTCCCAAACTTCACCAAAATGTTACCGAAACTCAAGAACGTAAGGCTCATTTTGTTCGATCGCCATCAGGGTCAATGGAACAAGAACTCCATTTTGGCAATTGATAAAAAACAACTTCATTAATCAACAACTATTGCATCACCTACACCGACTTTATGTGTTACAATGGACATTGCATCACCTACACCAACTTTATGTGTTGCAATGGATATTGCATCACGTCCTTCTTACCTACACCGACTTTTTGTGTTGCAATGATATTGCATCATGTCCTTCTTTTATACACCGACTTTCTATGCTGCAATGGATATTGCATCACGTCCCTCTTACCTACATGACCTATCGGTGCTTCAATGGATATTGCATCATGGCCATCTTACCTACATGACCTCTATGTGTTGCAATGGATATTGCATCACGCCTCTTACCTGCACCGACTTCATGTGTTGCAATGGACTTTGCATCACGCCGCTTACATGCACCGACTTTATGTGATGCAATGGATATTACATCACGTTCTTCTACCGGAACTTACCTTTTGTGTCGCAACGGATATTGCATCACGTCCAGTTAACCCACGTTTACTTTCTGTTTGCAACAAATATTGCATTCAGCCCCGCGTTTACCTTTCGTGTTGCAATGGATATTACATCACGTCCCTTTTACCTACTTGACTTTTTTGCGTTACGATAGATGTTGCATCACGACCTTTATGTCCGTATTTACTATTGTTGTTATGAGGTATTGCATCTAGTGTTTGTGTTAAGTTTCATAATGATGCAAAGGATATTGCACCAGATATTCGCTTATTTTTTCTATTTTAGTAATGCAATGGATATTGCATCGGATACCCGCATCTAATTTCTTTATATTGGTGAAATGGATGTTACTTCGATTATTCGCTTGGAGTTTCTCAATAAGTGATGCAACAAATACTGCATCAGAATTTGCTTAGGCATCTCTGTTAGTGATGCAATGGATATTGCATCGGATATTAGCTTGGGTTTCTCTCATAATGATACAATGGATATTACATTGAATCTTGTGTCAAGTTTTGTAAAGATGCAATGATATTGCATCGGTTTTCGTATTAAGTTTTGAAACAACACAATGGATATTGCATTAGGTTTTGTAGAGATGCAATGGATATTGCATCAGATTTTGTGATAATTTTTGTGGTGATACAATGGATATTGCATTTGATTTTGTATTAATTTTGTAGTGGTGCAATGGGTATTGCATCTGGCTTTATAGTGATACAATGAATGTTGAATCAGTTTTGGGCATAGGTTTCTCTGTTTGTGATGCAATGGATATTGCATCGGTTTTTGTGTTAACTTTATGGAGATACAATCAATTTTGCATCAGATCGTGTTCTAGTCTTGTGCTGATACAATTGATATGACGCCTGGATTTATGAAGATGCGATGAATATTGCATCGTATTTTATGTTAAGTTTTGTGGAAATGCAATGGATATTGCATCGTATTTTGTGTTGATATTGTCGCAATGCAAGGGGCATTACATATAATTTTGTGACGATGCAATTGATATTGCATCACATTTTGTGATAAGTTTTGAGATAATGCAATAGATATTACATCTGATTTTGGGATAATGAATGGATATCTTATATGATTTTGTGATACAACACTAAATATTTCATTTGGTTTTGTGGTGATGCAATGAATATTGCATCTGGTTTTCGTGTTTTGTTTCTTTGTGATGCAATGAATATTGCATCTAGATTGGCGTTAGTCTCGTGGCGATGCAATGAATATTGCATCTGGCTTTTGCCTTAGGTTCCTGGTGGATGTAATGGATATTACATTTGGATTTGCATCTGGTTTCACTATGATTGATGTAACGAATATTACATCTGAATTTGATTTGATCGTACTCTGTGATGCAATGAATATTGCATCTAGATTGGTTTGGTGATACAATCTAGTTTCGTGTTATTTTCAGTAGGTTGCAATGAACATTGCAAACTATCTTTCCATGTCGCAACATGTTTCGACTTAGGCCGAACTACGTTCGGTCTAATTCCTGAAAGAGATACGTAGCCAGCCTATTTCGGTAGGTCCGACCATTACAGAAGATGCCAACATCGTGTTTACTAGGTCCACTCCTAGGCAGATAGACATTCCAACATCATGTTTACTAGATCCACTCCTAGGAACATAGACCAAAGTCGAACTACGTTTGGTCTGATTCCTTTTGTAAGGATACGTAGGCAGCCTATTACGATAGGCACGACCATCACAACACGATTATTTGCATTATAATATGTTTACATGTTTCCACATCAAATGATTGCATGCCTTCCGTGCCAAAATGATTACATGCCTTATGTGTTAAAATGATTGCATGCCTTTTATGCCAAAATGATTGCATGCCCCCTCCACATCAAATGATTGTCTACCATTCCATACTAAAATGCTTTCCATCTTACATGCTTCCATGCTCACATGTTTCCCATATTACATACCTCCCTGCTTACATGCTTACCTTACATGCCTCCATAAAATATTTGCATGCTTCCATATCAAATGCTTGCATGTTTCTCCTGCTTTCTATTCAATTTCCATGAGGGGTATATACCCTGAGTCCTGGAGATGGTATAAAATCTTGTTGAAAAAAAATGGTTACTAATAATTTTCAAGAGGGGTATATACCTCGAGTCTTGGGAATGGTATAATTCTATTTGAAAGTTTCTTGTCACAAACCAAATTCCAATAGGGGTATATACCCTGAGTCTTGGAAATGGTATAAAATCTTTTGTTGGAAAAATCTTCTGGTCCCAAACCAATTTCCAGGAAGGGTATATACCGCGAGTCCTGGGAATGGTATAAAATCTCTTGTTGATTGAAAGTGTCTGGTCTCAAATCAATTTCCAGGAGGGGTATATACCCCGAGTCCTAGGAATGGTATAAAATCTTTGGTTTAAAAAAATTTATAGTCCCAAACCAATTTCCATAAGGGGTATATACCATGGGTCCTAGAAATGGTGCGAAAAAAGAATTTTGGTCAAAATATGTGGTTACTGATCATTTCCATAAGGGGTATATACCCCGGGTTTTGGGAATGGTACAAAAGGAAAAAAAAAAAAAAATCTTTGCCAATATCTCTGATTTCTAATCATTTCCATAAGGGAGGGTATAAACCCCGGGTCCTGGAAATTGTGCGAAAAAAGAAACTTGGTCAAAATCTCTGATTGCTAACCAATTTCCATAAGGGATATGTATATACCCTGGATATTGGAAATGGTCCAAAAGAAAAAAAAATAGAAGAAAAAAAAGAAGAAAGGAGGGAAGAGACCATGATAACTGCCCAAGTTGCATCGCAAAGCACCTTCAAATATTCAAAACCTTCCCCAGTGATACAATGTCTCAAAATTGGGAATCTATTTATCAATGACGTTCGTCTGTTTGTGGACTTTGCGTTCACTTACAAGCTCCGTTGTTGAGGGACTCTGTAGACACCCCAATTTCGTGCCTCCCCCCCCTCTATTTCCTAAAATGTCCAAATATATACTTGTTATATGAAAGGACTAACGGGTGTTACTTTCTGCTAGCCTTTCACGGGGCAGAATGATCAAAATGAAAAGATAACATGACAGGGGAGCAGACTTAAAGATTCCAAATTGTGCATGATTACAAGTCGGGGTGTGGCACCCAATCTTGCATGTGCCACACCCCGTTTTGATTTATGTCTTCTTCAAGTTAGTGCACTTGCTACGCTGTATGGACGAACTTTCTTGCTCAGTGTACAAGCTTCTCCTGCCCTGCTTCACCGGTTGCCTGTGCTGAATTTCTCATATAAAAGGAAGCCTATGCCTCCTCATTTCAACACCTCAGCCTTCCTCTTCTCACGACTTTCTCCCTCTTTTATCCCTTGCCTCCGTGCAAGCGATCAAGGCTCCCAGCCTCCTCCTCCCTTGTCTTGTGCAATCAAGCCCTTAAGCCTTCGGTCTCCAGTCGGCCCCCAGCCTCCTGCCCCCGCGGCAACCTCCACCCTTGCCCGAGCAAGCGAGCCCCCTCATTCCTCGCCCCTGGCAAGCAGATTTAAAAAGTCAAAAGGCGCAGTCACGCTGCTCGGATGACAACAATGATGATGATGATAAAACAACGATGCTGATAACACAACAACGATGATAACAATGATGATGGTATAACAACAACAAAAAAGACTTTCTCTTTCGAAGAGACGATAGGGAGATCACACCAGAAACTACGAGCGCCTAGTGGGCTAAAGCCTAGGTGTATATACTGGGATCATAATTTCACGCTACAAGAGGTATGTACATGTAGACACCCTAATTTCGTACCCCTGTTTTATGACATGCCATAAAATATCAAGACCTGTTAAAGGACTAACAAATGTCAAGTTACATGGTAAAAAGTGTAAAAGAACGGAAGAATTAACAAATAGTTAATTGAAGGGGGCAAAAGTGCAAAAATAGAAGAAAAAAAATCAAAGAGTGCGTAGCCTATACCCATTATGGGCGCCACGCCCAAAACTCCCCCCGGCGGCGCCCAGCTTTGCACTGTTCACTGTTGTAGTTAGCTTTCGGTGAAATTCCTTCGGCGCATGATACAAGTCGTTAAAGCACAGAAGAAAATATCCGATGATCCTTAACCGCGAAGGAATGTCAGATCTCAGCCTTTAAATACAAGGCTCCGCTCAGTGCCTCAACACATAAATTTTGCGGAGGAAAGTTTGCGAGAGCTGTTATGCTGTTTGTTTTCCATCCAATCCCAAAGCTCCGCTAGGCTGCCAAATCTTCCCCTAAGCACTAAAACTCTTCGGCCAAAGTGAACCCTAGCTATCCAACTAGGTTTCCGCCCTATTTCACCGGTTCAAAAACCCTAAAAAGAGCAGTTATCCTGCCCGAATCCAAACGTCAAATCCAGCCGAAGCAAGCAGTTGCTCTACCCAATTTCAAAAAGCAAGCAAGCAGCAAAAAACATACACGCAAGCAAGCAAAAGCAAGCAGTTGTGTCGCCCGGATTTCGATGCGAAAACAACAAAACGGAGCAGTCACGCTGCCCAAAATCCAACAAAAGCAAAGCAAAAGGACTCCCCCCCCCTGAAGGATAGAGTGAGCACACCCTAAAGCCTACTAGAAAAGAAGTTTGGTCTGATATAAAACCCACACGCTTCAATAGGTAGGTACCTGTAGACACCCCAATTTCGTACCCCTGGTATGTGACATGACATACGATATAAAGACTTGTTAAAACTTAACAAATGTCAAGTTACATGGTTTTAAAATGCAAAAGGAAAAGCAGGATGCGCAAAACAGTGAAATGCAGTGTCAAAAAGAGGCATAAAATTGGAACCAAGTGCCACCCATAGCAGAACCAGGCACGGCGCCCACTTCCTATGGGGGTGGCGCCCAATAGTGCTTCAGGCGCTGTAGCACTTTGCCTAAGGTGCAATTCTCTCAGCGCGCGGTACAAGCCGGTGAAGCACAGAAAAGAAAACTTAATGACGAAGGAGTCCCCATCTCGACCTATAAATAGAAGGCCCCTGCTTCAGAATTTAGGACGGACACACAGTTCACACACTTCATCGCACGCAGTTAAAAGACCGTTGAGAGTTTACGCAGTGAGCGATCGTCTTGAGAGAGAGTTCCCCTCCTCCAAAAAGCCTCAAAGCTCTGCCAAATCTCCTCCAAACTTAAATCCAATCGTTCAAAGTGAACCTTAGCCTTCCAGCTAGGATTCCACCCTATTTCCCCGGTCAAAAAATTCCAAAAAGAGCAGCTACTCTACCCGAATCCAGAGGCCAAATCTGCTAGAAGCAAGCAGTTGCTCTACCCGATTTCCACCAGAAGCAAGCAAACAACAGCAAAAAAACAAGTTGTTGTTCTGCCCGTTTCCCGGTGCCAGAAAGCAACTTTCAGAAGCAGTTACTCTACACGAATCTCCACAACAAAAAAAGACTCCCTCTCTTGGAAGGACAGAGCGAGCACACCCTACGCTTTTAAAGGTAAGCCTTTAAGAGGTTTTATAAAAAGTGCTATTTTTCAGCTGGCCCGATATAAAAATATAAGCAACTATGCTGCCCGGATTTCTATAGAAAATAGCACTAAAATGAGCCATTATTATGGCCAAATATTTATATATATATTTGTAATTCCTAGAAGGAAGCGGCTGCAAGTTTGTAATAATGTAGATACAAATATATCTGTTTAAATGATTTATTTCATTTGCTAAATAAATATAATAAAAGCATATTTTAGCCAAAAACTATTTTTGAGATCGAAAAGGCGAGTTGGGTGCCTAACACCTTCCCACCTCGTAACTTAGCCTCCGAACCCTTTTTACAAACTCTGGTTGTTTTTTGTTTTTCTTTATTTCTCCTTAAAATAAAGATGGTGACTCTGTTACAACATTTTGGATTACAGTGAGGCTCGCAACATCCTTTTTTTGCACTTTTTCGTTTTCCCCTAAACAAGGGAAGATGAGAATGAAAAGGGTGATACACTTTCTGTATCTTGTTTTCCCCTAAACAAGGGAGGGTGAGATACGGAAAACTCAAAGCACTCATAGTGATCCCGAATTTACATAAGTCCACAGTGAGGCAGGGCGTGTTCTCACGCGCCTTCGCAACATCATTTTTTTTTTTGCACTTTTCTGTTTTCTCCTAAACAAGGGAAGATGTGAATGAAAAGGGTGATGCGTTTTATGTATCTTGTTTTCCCCTAAACAAGGGAGGGTGAGATACGGAAAAATTCAAAGCACTCATAGTGGACTAAAGCACACTCAGTGACCGAGGCGTATTCAACGCGCTTTTGACAACACTCTTTTTGCACTTTTAATTTCGTTTTCCCCTAAACAAGGGAGGACGAAATGAAAAGAGTGATGCCCTTCCGTAACTCGCGTTCCCCTAAAAAAGGGAGCGCGGGATCCGGGGCATTCACATACCATAAAGTTTTTATTATTTTACCTTAAAAAATGCTATTTAAAGTAGTAATATATCACGAAATAAGCAGTTGCGTTGCCCAAAATTCTATAACAAATAGCACTTAAATAAGTCGTTATTATGACGAAATTTTTATAAAGTATATTTGTAACTCTAAAATGAGACTGCTGTAAGTTTCTTTATTTCCTTTATTATTATTATTATTATTATTATATATATATATGTATATATATATATATATATATAGTCAAAAAAACCTATTTTGAGTCCGAAAGGATGAGTTGGGTGCCTAACCTCTTCCCAACTCGTAACTTAGCCTCTGAACCCTTTTGCAAATCTGATATTTTTTGTTTTTCTTTGTGTATCCTTAAAATAAAGATGTTGACTCTGTTGTTTATATTTTGAGCCTACAATTGAGGTCAAACGTATTCCGTGCACTTTTTAAAAGGTTTTGAAACCACTCCGCCTTTCAGTGGCACGAATCTGGTAAAAAACGGGGTACTCACAGTGGCGACTCTGCTGGGGATGTTTTTATTTTAATAATAAAATAAAAATTGAGGACTAGACTAAGTTTGTTTTTTTATATGTATATATAAAAAAGGTTTTTTTTTCTTATTTTTGGCTAAATATGTTTGTTTTATTTATTTAACATTTTAAATATTGCATTTATATATATCTGTATATATATGTGCGTATAACTGTGAAATCTTGCAGCAGCTTCATTTTGGCTACTAGCGCAACCTGAAAAGATTAAAAAAGAGAGAGAGAGAGAGAGAGAAAGAAAACGGAAGCAATTTTTGTTTTATTTTGTTTTATTCTGTTATTATTTTATTTCTGACAAACATGTAAATATTCTTTTATTCTGTCATTTTATTTTGGGAATTAGGACAAAATGTAATTAATAGGAACAGATAGTTTCCCAATTTTTCTTTCTATTTATTGATCTGAATGGTCGTCACGCTCGCTCGCGCCGTCCTTTCGGGGATTCAAACTAATGAGCCGAGAATATCAACAAATGAACAAAAAGGCGTGCTATAATTTATTGCTTTATTACTGCTTTATATCTGAAAAATAAAAAAAAATTACTGCTTTTTAGATAACTCACACACGCGCACTCGTGTAGAGATATTCTAACTGTTACCCGTTAACCTGATAAACACGCCCGAGTATCCATGTTCTTGAAAAAAAAACTATGAAATTTAGGCCAAAATTATCACATCTTGCGCCCCTTAATGTGAGGCCAACTGGGTGAAGCCATCCTAGCCCTGCATCAGCCAACGTTAAAAGAATATATATTTTTTATGACACTTCATGAACCGATCGGTTTTTATACCTCGAAATTAATGACCAATTCATGTTGCAAAAATATATGTAAATAAATAAAAATATATGCACAGGGGCTGATCAATAATTTTTATGATATTTGTCCTATACCATTCGAATGGTGGATCCCGAAAAGAGTATAGACCCTTCGCCTAAGATCTGTCCAATCTTAGGAAGTCGAAAGTCAGGTGGAATACGAAGGTTCTATACTCTGAAGAAAGAATCCATTATTCCACGAAAAGTCCCAGACTGTCAAAACAAAGCATGTGCTTGTCCGATCAATTTTAAGGAAAATGAATAAGTTAATAAAAGCATATTGTACTTGAACCAAAAAACTCATGGAACCTTCCCTTTTGATACCTTCAACTCTTTTCCTCAGAAACCTGACCTTGATTTGGAAAGGAAGAGATAGGACCGGTCATTTGATACGGGATACAGGCACAGAGGTCAGGTTAGAGAGTATAAGAATCAGTGCAGAGGGTACAGATTTGGGCAGAATGGCCACCGAGAATGAACAGACTATTGTGAGTACTTAGATAGGTGCTCCATGGTATGCTCCTACTCCAGCCATGCAATAATGGTTAGACCAAAATTTGGGTGCACATGCCGATCACGTAATGGGCCATATGACGAATCTCATGCAAAACCTGAGACCCAATGTAGAAGGAGTCACTTTTCCTTCAACACCTCATGAAGCATCAACTTCTCATGCTCCCCTAAACCCTAACCCTCAGCCAAACACTAATCCTCCACCAAATACTAGCATCCCAACCACCAGTTTCCCACCAAATACTTATTACCAGAACTTCAACCCTTTCTTACCAAACCCGTCATACCCTTTCCCAAATACCAGTATACCTCAAAATACAAGTGGTCTTCCATTTCCCATCACCAACCCACTCCAAAACTTGGAACATATGGACCCCAAAAACTATACCCAGCCATGACAAATGACGACTTATCTACCAATCAATGATTTTGGTTGTTAGGTAGAAGCTGCAAATATCCCACCTCCTCAAAATCCTTACCAAATGCCTCAGCAAGTCCCAAGAATAAACCCCGTTGCAGTAAATCCCGCAAATATATACCATGCTACGGCTCCACCCTTTATAAAAGTGGAAACAAATGTTGAGAACCTCAAAGAAATGATGGTCAAGGTTCTAAACAAATAAGAATTCTCTACATAATCATTAACACTGCAACCCTTAGCCATCTTGCCACAAAAATTCAAAATGCCAAACATAGAAAATTTTGATGGGACTAGTTGCCCCGTCTCTCACCTGAAGTCTTACTCCACCACAATGCAATCAAGAGGAGTTAGTTTTAAGGCAATGGCCTCTAACTTCCATTTGACTTTAATCGGAGCTGCTAAACAATGGCTCATGTTAGTTGATAACAGTACAGTCGCTACTTGGGATCAAATGGCCGAAGAATTTCAAAAAAAATACAAAGATAATAGCAACTCTGAAAATAAGTGGGAACTCGAGTCTTTCACCCAAAAGGAAAAAGAACTTGTGCAGACTTTGCAGCCAGGTGGAAGAGGAAAATAGCCCAACCATTGGACAGACCCGATCCAGCTGAATCAACCCGGTTGTTTATAAAGAACCTCCAGTTAATTTATCTTGAGTACATGAGGTACCTTCCCTACGGTGATTTTAATGCCATTGTTGAAGTAGGAAATCGTATTGATGAAGAAATACATACAAGGTTCCTAGAAAATGATACACCTCCAAATTCATTATGCTACTCTAAATCGGAGAAAGCATCTACGGAAGAAGTCAACGTTGTTGAAAGAATTCCGATTGATAAGTACAGTAATGTGCGATGGTCGTATGGGACAAATAAGTCTACCAATTCTGTTGGGGGAAGCAGTGGAACTAACAAAAACTTCATAGGACCTTACAGAGGAAACAACTTGAATTACAATGAATTGCATGCTCCAATGTCCCTAATATTACAAGGTTTAATGACACAAGGTATCCTAAAACCAATGGAGAATTATAAACCTCCAAACTCTCTACCAAACACATGGAATCACTCACAGTATTGCGAGTACCACCATTGCAATGGCCACCCCACCGATAAGTGTTATATGCTCAAAAGTGTCATCCAAGATCTTATTGATGGCCAGGTCATTGAGAGGCCGCATCCATTACCATAGATCAGCATGATCAAATTTGATGAAAAGGTCAGCCCATCGAACTAGTTTGAGAAAAAATGATGCTACTATGCCCTTTATGGTCATCCCTTAATTTTCAGAGAAGAAAGATTTTACGCCATAAGGTAACATATTGAACAGTAGTCGAGCATCGCCTGAGAAAGAACTTTGATAAGGCAGAATGTCAGTACAAGAAGTTGTTGGTCACCCAGGGAAGGACAAGGGAATACTTTGAGACTCATAGAACCCTATAATACCATTTTGTATACACCTTCAAAAACCTATTTTACCTTTTAACCTCCTTATGCCAAATAAAATCTTTAGGAAACAACTTTTTGCTGAAATCAACTCAGTGTCAATTTTCGTAGATTTTCCATTTTTGTTCTCATAAATATCTTTTCCTTTTGATTCAAGTCACCTTTTCCTAAGTATCCATGGACATGTTTTTCTTCTCAAAGATGATCAATTGACTCACTTAAAAAACACCTAAAATCTACATGAGTTGATAATGAGTCATCTAGAAGATATGGACCCACAAACTATTAAGAACATGATGTGCGAAAAACGTAACTCGGGTAAGATTACCCGGCCGTATCAAGTAATAAAGTGTACGTAAGTACGAGTTATCGATCCCACAGGGAATGCACGTAATTCTCACTCCAACTAAGTACCAAAATTGTGCTAACTAATTATATTTGAGCGAAAAGAAAATGAATTAAAATCTAAAAATATAAACAACCTAAGAAAGCAATTAAATCTAAACTAACGCGGAGGTGGTTTGCCAACAACAAATCAAGATAAAAAGTTAGGAGTGCATTATTTCTAGTCTAGCCGGTGTTTAATTTAATCCTCTTTTTGCTTTTCTTTAACTCAAATCTTGGTAGTCGGACGTGCTATTTTATTCACTATGGGCTTTCGCTACGTATAGCAAATCTAGTTATCACTCAACCTTGCTACAGGCTCATATCATCGCAACACATAACATAGGGGAGAAAATAATCACATGTCTAAACAAGCATCCAATGACTATCTACGCACGATCTCTTTTCGGTCTCATGCCACGTAAACTACTATTGTGATTTTCAGAATAACAGGAAGGACTTTCGCTTCGTATCTTATCATTCTAGTGATCATTCTAATGGTTCGCTACGCCATTAAAAGCATGAAAAGCACACAATAATAACCAAGCGCATGGGTAATACTTCGCAAAAAGAAATTCTTTATATTTTTCTACAAGTCATGTTGGTAGCCAAGACAACAAAATTAGTTAACTACGGGTTCTCGCATCTTATAGTCAACCCTAACCTCCCTGACCTCTCGAATGGCTAAGGTGGTTCGATCGCGTGTCAAATCGAGTCTCACAATGGCTATCGGTTTGTGTCACAAAACACCAACTATTAATTTGATTGGTCTGAAATATAAAGGTAGCTCTTGCGGATCCTAAATATTTCTAAAATCATTTAATTATTGGCCAAATAATTAAAAGCATTAAGTTCACAAAATAATAACCAACATGAATGTGTACTAAATAAAGAGATAGATTAAATTAAAACATTACATTGGACATAGAAAAATAATTACATTCCATAAATAATTGAAGCACAAACCAATTCAACATTTACAAATTTAATCAACCCTAGAAATCATAACAAATATCTAAAAATATAAGTTGAAAGAATTAGACCGAATAATCGCGAATCTGGGGTTGAAATCTTTTGTAGATGTTTCCTTGGTCCTTGATTTAAAGCTCCAAACCTTCAATGGTGAGAAAATGGGGTGAAATGGGGCTGGTGCCCCATTTGGGAGCAATGTCCCGAATGGGGACTTGTTTTGTACAAAATGAAGCTGCTGGAAGTATTAAGGAGAAGCACAAAGGAGGCAGGGGAAATACTGGAAGAACATAAGAGATTTAGGGACTGAAATGAAAAAAAAGACTGGCTGGGGCACGCTTTGGTCAGGGGCATCCCAGGATGGGGTTCGCGTGTCCAACCCAGGTGAAGTGGGAAGTGGCTGAGAGAGGAAATGGGCTGGAATGGGAGGCAGGTGGGCCGGTTGGGCGCGGGTTGGACTGGGTCCGGATAGGGAGAATCGCGGGTCAGCACTAAGGATAAAGGGCCAAACGGATGCACGTGGAGCCACTAGGAAGGCGACAACGCGGGGAGGAGAATCCATCATTTGCTCCGATGCCCCTGAAGTTTATGGAATTAGTGCCACATTCCAGCCCTCTGCCAGCTCTTCAGTTTGGTCCTTTGTTAAAGTTGTTAGCCTCCGTTACTCTCTGTTTGCCTTGGAACTCTTGAAGAACTTAACGAACGTTGACCGAATACTTTCCAATTCAACTTTAAAGCCCAAAATTGTCTTGAACTTCGTGCCAAACACCATATAGAAGCTCGATTATGCATGGAAACCTACATTAAGCACAAATACACAAATAATAATATTTTCAAAGCATGATTAATTCAAAAATAGCACAAAATATAAAAAAAAATTCCCAGGAAAATTCGTGGAAATCTTGGGCTCATCAGACCACATGAAATCCAAAGCAGGCAAGTTGTCTTGACCAGAATCACATTCGACCCATTGCAGTCGAGCTGTTAGTAGCATACTAGGGCTTCCTACCATAAACACCAAAACCCCTCCAAAAACATGAAACCCTTTTAAGTCCACCATATGCCAAAAAACCCCTACTGAAATTAAGACCTTCCAATATCACTAGCTAAACAACCACCCCTATGATCCAGTTTCCCAAAATTGGGGTTGTGTCACTTTTTTATATCCACCGAGAATGATTATCCCTTTGCCCCAAAAGGAGAAAAGACATTCCTCAACTGCTATTATAATGCTCCAAAAAAACAAAAAAAGAAAAGAGAGAAAGAGAGAAAGAAGAAGGAAAAAAATCTCTGGAGCAAGTCCATCATTTGTCTATCTCCCTCTTACACAAATTGATATGGGCTTCTCTGGAAAAATCAACACATACACTTCTTCAGGTATGGATCAAAAACAAAAAGGCCAACTATACCCAAAGCCATACCCAAAGCCAAAGCCATGCCTAAAGCCAAAAGCCATACCTAAAGGCAAAGCTATACCCAAAGCCATACCCAAAAGACCATCCATACCCAAAGCCAAAGTCATACCTTAAACCAAAGAGAAAAGGCCCATCATACTCAAAACCAAAAGCCAATTGTTCATCTAGAACCCACAACCTAAAAAGGCAACCAATTATCAATTTTTGATCGCATTTTTTAAACAGAAATCAATTCCATAAAGAGATCTTCTAACCAGAGGCCAAATAAAAAAAAACTCAAAACCAATCCGTCCCCAAAAACTTAAACAATACACCCTGAACCAGTCGCAATAAGTAGTTATGCTTCAATCCGTTATAACGTGATCCGAGTCAAAGATGAAACTCCTTGCTAAAACACACAAAAACATCAAAAGATAAATTACCAAGTGGGGTCCATAACTCACCAATCTGGTGATACTCGGCAATAAAGTGAACTCTAGATCCAGACTCTCTTTCTTGTTCATTAGAGTCATCCTCATATCCTGTGCCTTTGATTTTCTCTTCAAAAAAAAAAAAAAAAAAAAAAAGTCCACCTAGGGGCTTTCCCTTCATCCACTTCTGGGGTTATTCTCCATTCATATCCATAAAAACGTATCGTTTGAGTATGCTAGGGGCTTTCATATCCCATTTTGAAAAATTTGTTGATTAAGTCACCCTGAGGCTTTTCCCGCTGAACTCATGAGTCTTGTCCATGCAGTCTTCTATCCCATGTTCACTGAGCCATGAATTGTTGGTTATAATGAAAGATGTTCCGATTAGTAAATCTTTGAAAATATGAGTCTCGCTACAAGAAAGATAGAAAAAGTTATTCTTGGATTTCATATAAGGAGGAGACATTTTGGAACATATACTGACCGAGAAGGTTTTGCCTCGACCTTATTGGGAAAGGACTTCCTATAATTGGTTGATAGGAACATTTATTATGCCTAACCCCCATCTGTAGCCAAGAATATCACGTATAACCTGTTGCAGAATTGGTACACTACTACAGGGTCCCCAATGATTTATGCGAGCCGGGTAGATTGTTTCGAATACACTTTGCCCCTACTTTCATTTTGATGCCAGACTAGTTGTCTACCAGTTTCTGTCCAGAATACCAAAGTTGGGAATTTCACTTACAAGGTTGGACTATTTGTTTCTCCTTGACATTGCGCCAGTTTCTCTAAGTTCTATCGGATTTTGGCTACTTGACAGTTGTGTTGTCTTGTCCTATTGGCTTGGTTTTTTAAACCCCTCTTTACTTTCTTTGCCAAAAACCATGATATTTTGTTATCAAGTCAAGAAAAAAAAAAGGGAGACCTCCATTAAATTTTTCACTGAAAAACCCTACCAAATACTAGAAACCAAACAACATATATACACCACACCTCCTACGATTGCGGCCAAAGCTTTGAGTAAACCCCAATAAAGCGACAACCTCAGCCTTCCCACTCACCAACCAAGAAAGTACAGTGTGTTTATAAAAGATAAATTAGCTTTGCTAAAAAAGTCATTCATGTACAGTCACTATTAACTAGTGTATGCATATAATCTAACTATAATTGCATAATAAAATAAATAACTCAGCGTCGTTGTTCCACGCCACTCTAGCTGGTCCCGAGACATTTCCCACGCATAGTGCCAACCTCATCATCATCCCTGCATTTACCCTTCATGTTACGATGAATATCACATCGCGTCCTTCTTACCCACATAACCTTTTTGTGCTGCAATAGACATTGCATCACGTCCTGTTAACCCACATTTACTTTTTTGTTTGTAACAAATATTGCATCCAACCCCGTGTTTACCTTTCGTGTTACAATGTATATTGCATCACCTCCTTTTTTACAAGCTTAACCTTCTATGTTACTATGGATGTTGTATCACGACCTTTATGCCTACATTTACTCTTGTTATCGCATGAAATATTGCATCCAGTCTATGTTAAGTCTCATGGGGATGCAATGGATATTGCATCTGATATTTTGTTAGCCTGATAATGATGTAATGAATATTGTACCAGATATTTGTATACACTTTCTTTGTTAGTGATGCAACGAATATTGCATCAGCTTTTTCTTAGGCATCTCTGTGAGTGATGTGATGGATATTGCATCAGATATTTACGTATAGTTTCCTTGATCATGATGCAATGAATATTGCATCGGTTATTTGCATTTAAGTTTCTCTGTTAGGTGCAATATCCATTGCATCAGATTCTGTGATAAGTTTTGTGATAATGCAATGGATATTGCATCAGATATTTGCGTTAAGTGTAGTGAAGATGCGATGGATATCGCATCAGATTTGGTGATAGTTTTATGGTAATGCAATGGATATTGCATCGAATTTGGTAATAAGTTTTGTGACTATGCAATGGATATTGCATAAGATTTTGTGATAGTCTCGTGGCAATGCAATGAATATTACATTCGGTCTTTTTGTGATAAGCAATTAATATTGCATCTGATTTCGTGATGATGCAATGAATATTGCATCTGCTCTTTGCGTTAGTTTCTTGGTGATGCAATGGATATTGCATCTAGATTGACATTAGTCTTGTGGCGATGCAATGGATATTGCATCTGGGTTTTGCGTTAGTATTGTGGTGATGTAATGGATATTACATCTGGATCTGCATCTGGTCTCACTGTGGTTGATGTAATGAATATTACATACGAATTTGCTTCGATCTCACTCGATAATACAATGGATATTGCATCTGGGTTTGTTTGGTGATGCAATGAATATTGCATCTTGTTTCACATTATTTTCACTAGGTTGTAATGAATATTGCAACTATCTAGGTTGTAATGAATATTGCGACTATCTTTCCGTATCGCAACATGGTTTGATAGAGCCGAACTACGTTTGGTTTGATTCTAGAAAAGGATAAGTAGGCAGCCTACTCAGTAGGCACGATCATCAGAGCATTTTCATTTGCATCATATCTGCTCTATTCCCATCAGTCAATTAAAAATGTTTAAGACATGAGTTTTTAAAATTGTTGCATCTTAAACTGTTGCATGCTGCATTCTTCCATATTATAATTTCCTCGAAATTAGGGAGTCTATTTCTTATCAATGATGTTTGCTTACTTGGTAAATTTCGGTTTACCCGTAAACTCCATTGTTGAGGGACTCTGTAGACACCCAATTTCATACCCTTGTTTTATGACATGCCATAAAATATCAAGACCAGTTAAAAGGACTAACGAATGTCAAGTTACAGGGTAAAAAGTGCAAAAGAACAGAACAATTGCCAAACAATGAATTGTAGGGGACAAAAGTACAAAAATAAAAGAAAAAAAAATCAAAGAGTGCGCAACCTATACCCATTATGGGCGTCACGCCCAAAAGAGCCCCTGACGGCGCCCAAACTCCCCTCGGCGGCGCCCAGCTTTGCACTATTCACTGTTGTAGTTAACTTTTGGTGCAATTCCTTCAGCATACGATACAAGTCGTTAAAACACAGAAGAAAATATCCGATGATCCTTAACCACGAAGGAATGTCAGATCTCAGCCTATAAATACAAGGCTCTGCACAGTGCCTCAACACAGAAATTTTGCGGAGGAAAGTTTGCGAGAGCTGTTACGCTGTTTATTTTCCATCCAACCCCGAAGCTCCGATAGGCTACCAAATCTTCCCCTAAACACTAAAACTCTCCCGCCAAAGTGAACATTACCTACCCAACTAGGTTTCCGGCCTATTTCACCGGTTCAAAAACCCAAAAAAGAGCAGTTGCCCTGCTCGAATTCAGACGTCAAATCCGACCAAAACAAACAGTTGCTCTATCTGATTTCAAAAAGCACGCAAGAAAGCAAGCAGAAAAAAGCAAGCAAGCAGCAAAAAGCATGCACGCAAGCAAGCAAAGCAAGCAAAAACAAACAGTTGTGTCGCCTAGATTCCGAAGCGAAAACAACAAAACGGAGCAGTCACACTGCTTGAAATCCAGCAAAAGCAAAGCATAAAAATTCCCTCTCCCTGAAGGACAGAACGAGCACACCCTAAAGCCTACCAGAAAAAAAAGTTTGGTCCGGGATAAAGCTCACACGCTTCAAGAGGTAGGTACCATAAAGTTTTTATTATTTTACCTTTTAAAAAATGTTATTTAAAATGGTAATATATCACGAAATAAGCAGTTACGCTGCCCAAAATTCTATAACAAATAGCACTAAAGTAAGCCGTTATTATGACCAATATTTTATAAAATATATATGCAACTCTAAAATGAGGCTGCTGTAAGTTTCTTTATTTCCTTTATTATATATGCATATATATATATATATATATATATATATATATGTGTGTGTGTGTGTGTGTGTGTGTGTGTTTTATTTAAATTGTTAAGTTTAAAAAAGAGCATATTTAGCAAAAAAAAAACCTCTTTTGAGTCTGAAAGAGCGAGTTTGGTGCCTAACCTCTTCCTAACTCGTAACTCAGCTTTTGAACCCTTTTGTAAATCTGATATTTTTGGTTTTTCTTTGTTTATCCTTAAAATAAAGATGACGACTCTGCTGTTTATATTTTGAGTCCACAATTGAGGCCAAGCGTATTCCACACGCTTTTAAAGTTTCGAAACCACCTCACTTTTCAGTGGCACGAATTCGGTTAAAAACATGGCACTCACAACACCCCATACTTATCAAAAGACGACTTAGACCCATTTAACTTAGTAAATCACTTTAATCAGGCCTATTAACTTTAGATAACATGAAGTATACGCTAAGACGCAGTGCATACACGTATGTATGCCCAAATGCACATGCTTATCATATGCATATGCATATAAGTACATAAAATTCTTACAAGAATTGGAAAAAAAAAAAAGGAAAACGTTACTTGAAAATTACAAAGTGTCATCTATTTTGGAACAAAAAAAACTCTCCCAAAACGTTATATATTTTGGGATGAAAGGAGTAGTATAATAGATGTACCTTTCAAAAAATTTAAAATAAAAGGTTTTTACTACTATTATTATTAATTTAGTAGATGTATCCCACATTTGTTAAAAAATGATATTGATTTTATATTCTAATATTTAAATCATAATGCCTAAATTTTTAAAAATTATACTACTACTATTACCAAAAGAAGAAATGTATGTCACATTTAAAAATTATAGTAATATTATTATTAAAAGAATCCGTGTGGAGCACGGGCTCTATAACTAATATAAGTGTATATTGGAACCACGAAACCATGAATTCAAACCAAACTAAACTAGTCAGTTTAGTTCGGTTTTGGTCTAACACGGTTCTATTTCGGTTTCAAGAATTGGAAAAATCAACTGGTTCGATTCACAGTTTTTTGATATCGAACCGAACCGAACTTATATATTTTTATTTATTATCCCTCCGTTTTGGGCAAAGAATACCTATTCAAAAGTTACATTTTTAAGAAAATAAACTTTTAATAATCCATTAGTAATAAAATGATATTTTTATATCTTAATTTTTTAAAATAGACTCTTTATGTAAAACATCCTAAAATGGAATAGTAGACTTTGTGCCCGGAACGGAGATAATAATATATGCTGGAGTAATATTTATTAACTATTCTGAGCTGTTGGATCATCTTATATGCATAATGATGTGCTCGACCCAAACCCGATCACGAGCTAAGCACGAACGCACATCACGTGGCAGTCACGAGCTCAACTGTCGTAGCACCCACTGACCTAGCGAGCAGAGCTAGTAAGGGTATCGAGCGATGAACAATACAACTCTCGTCTAAATCTGGTCGGGCATAGGCCTTGCCTGCCCGACCAGGGGCCATGCCCGGGGATTACACTTACATCAGGCAAAGAATCAGATACATCCCGTCTAAGCCTGACCGAGCATAGGCCTTGCCCGTCCGGCCAGGGGCCATGCCCGAGATCTACACTTGTCTCCAACCAGTCTACCTCATATAACCGGGCAGAGCCTTGCTCGCTCGGGCACATATTGAGTAGGAAGCCTCAGAAACTTGCTTTCCAAGATAAGTCAAAGGTTTCCGTAACCAAACAAGGCACTTACCATATGTGCTCCTACATTCACACGGCCAACTGCCTATCACGCCTACAATTTAGAGATCTCTTCCTAAATGGACTAGATAATTGTGGAAGCTGAATCCTAGACGAATTTAATGATATTGGGAGCTTATAAATAACCCTCCATAAACCACAAACAAGGTATACATTTTTTTTGAGCCTCGAACCTCTGTCAAATTCTCTTTTAACTTTCTCACACACTACTTACTGTCACGCCGGAGTGGTTTCACGAGGCCAAGTCTTGCACTCCCGCTAAGACCATCTCCAATGGTGGCTTTAAAACACCAAATCTAGAGTTTTTCTTCACTGTTGCAACTCCAACAACAACTTCAAAACTAGGGAAAATTTGAAGTTTCAGTTTTGGCACTTCATTTCTAGCGCATGGAACTACACACTTCATTTTCCCTCTCCTATTTCTTTTTTTCTTTTTTTGTTTAAGTAATTATTTTGTATTTTATGTTTTCATTATTATTGTTATTTTAGTTTTTTAGCTTAAATATCACTTTGATGTTTTGGTTTAAATAATAAAAAAAATTAATTCAATTATTTTTATTTTTATTGTTAGTTATTAGTTATATATAATATTAAAATTATTTATGATAAATCTTATAAATATTAGACATTAATAAAGCCGCTCATATTGCACTTTGGATTTCGGAATGCGTTAATCGATCATTTATGAGATGAATTTACGAATTCAGAAGATTAAATGTTTGATTTTAGTTGCATTTTCATATGTCTATTTATGTTTGATTTTAATGTTTGTATTTTAGTCTCAATTAAATTCATGCATTTAATTTTTATTTTTAATGCATAATATTTAATTTAATTTAATACTAAATCAATAAATAATATATTTGTTTTGTTAAAATACATTAATGAAAATTAAATAAAATAAAACATATACTTGGAATACAAATTAAATGAAATAATGAAGAATATACTTGAAATATTCCTTTTAGAGTAAACTTTGAAGTAGAACTGTTGGAAATGGTGGAAGAAATTTGGTGTAGAAATTGCACCAGTTTAAAGATTTGGTGCAATTTTAACTTCAAACTGTTGGAGATGGTCTAAGGTGTTTTCATGATCTTAATCAGGTTTAAGGAAACAAATTAAGCCTAGATATCTTACTCATCACACAGACGACCTAAGCTGCATTTTTATCACATCACATAAGTTAATCCTTTATATATATATATATACACACACACACTCTAATTACTAAACCAAATCAAATTTTGATTGTTGGAAGATTTTTTTTTCTTACATCGTTCGTGTTCATTTTAAAATTTGCATTGTTTTACTTGTAATAATTTACTTTAAATATGTTACTTTCTAATGTTTGATGTTAATTTCAAATTAAAAAAATTAATTCCATTATAATTATTAATGTTGATTAAATTGTGTAAAAATATTATAAACTACAAAATCTAACCAAATCAGACCAAACCGATTAATTAGATTCGATTTCTAAATCATACTCCCTCCGTCCTTAATTTATTATTCTGCTTGACCTGGGGCACAGATTAAGAAAAAACAATTGACTTGATTATTTATATTGGTTTAATGTGTAGTTTCCTTTAAAGTCCATGCGTATGTGACCCATAATTAAAGTAAGGTGAAAAAGTAAGGGTAAAGTGGCAAAAGTGATGTTCTAAAAAGGTAAGTTTCAAAGATGTTCTAAAAAGGTAAGTTTCAAAGTAGACAATTATTTTAAGACGGACAAAAAAAAAAAGGAGGACAATAATTTAGGGACGGAGGAGTATTTGATTTATGTTAAATTTTTTAAAATCTAATAAACCAAACTAAACCGAACTCTCCGTTCTTACCGGGAGGTCCAAGACACAAAACCCTCCTCACCAAGACACAAAACCCTTCCTCAGCTCCTCCTGACCCTTCTCATTTCTCGAAAACAATCCCTCTCTCCTCCCTCCTCTCTCAGCCGTCGCCGTCGTCGTCGTCCTCTCTCCTCCCTCACAGAGCGCAGAAGGAGGAAAAATGGTGGAAAACAACAACAACAACAACAAGAAGATTAATAAGAAGGCAGAAAACGACGACGTGTTCGCATCATGCTCCTTCTCTAGCCTCGGACTTCACCCTACCTTATGTGAACAGCTCCGAGGTTTCTGATTGCTACTGCTAATGCTACTAGAACTTTAATTTAGTATTCATGGAATTGAAAATTGAATTCTGTGTTTATGTTTTTCATTGACAGAAAGAATGGGATTCGAAGCTCCAACCCAAGTTCAGGCTCAAGCCATTCCCGTTATCCTCTCTGGCCAACATGTGTAAACAACCCTCCTCTTGTTTTTTGACTTAATTTTAGTACTACTTCATTTGTTCCCCAAAAAAGAGTCAATTTGATTAAAAACTTGAATTGTAGATTTATAGAAATTGAGGTCAGCTAACATTTGTTGTAAGGGCATGTTTTAAGAATATTGTAAGTTCCAAGTTCTGTCTCGATAATTAACTTGCACATCTTTAATGTCATTAGGACAGTTCTTGAGACAAAATACTGTTCCCTTTGTTCCAGGAGTACACTATTCTATTGTGTGATGTTTCACCATAAAGAGTTCTTTCAAAATTATGCATCCAATTTCCATATCCTTTCATCTTTACCCTTCACTTGTGTTGTAATCATATTGATCATGATTTTAAGTATTTTTGTAATTATGATCAAGGCGTTTTAAACGTGGACTCTTTGGGTTGAAGTTATTATAAATAGGTGCTTAACATGGATTTTCCCAATAAAATTTGTTTGATTGCTTTGAAATTAACACACATTTATGTTTTAGTATGTTACATATTGATTTGATAGTGTCCCATGTTGATAATTCAATATAGAAAGTGTAGTTTCCTTTTTTATACTCCCTCCGTTCCACTCAGAGTTTATCTTTGAAAAGTCCAATAATTAAGGGTTATATATAACTAGCATTAAAGTTAGTCATAATTACAAGAATGCTTGTGGATAACCAATATGTTTTAATATCAAATGTGAGGGTAAAGTTGAAATGTTATGGAGATGCTAAACATAATTTTTTAAAAGTGGACTTTTAGAGTGAAATATTCCAAAATAGTATGGGGACTTTTTGCCCGGAACGAAGAGAGTAATATTTTGGGATGGATGGGTACTACTTTTATACTCCCTCTATCCCAAATAATTACTCCCTCCATTTCGGGCATAAAGTTCCCGTTTGAAAGTTAAAACTTTTTTAGAAAATGACGCTTTTAAAAGCTTATTAGTAATAAAATGATACTTTTATGCCTTAATTTTTGAAAGTGGGCTCCTTAAGTGAAACATCCAAAAATGGAATAATGGACTCTTTGCCCGGAACGGAGGGAGTTGTTTGTAATGTAAAGCCAATCGAAGATAATATCGAATTACTATTTATCATTATGTGTTACTATGTTAGGTAATGAAGTTTGGTCATTGATACAATTTTATGAATATTATCAATAATGATATTAGAATTTTGTAGGGATTAGTATTTAGTAAGTTTTATGAATCTTGGTCAAAATTTGTTCAAGTTGACTAATATTTTGGGACGAAGGAGTAGTATTTTGTGTTTTCTAATTTGTGGAATGTTTATATGTGTTATTTAATTTCCAAATTATGTAGGCTCGTCAGTGCGGCCACAGGTACTGGCAAAACTGTGACATACCTGGCTCCGGTCATTCATCATTTGCAAAAGTACAATCCTAAAATTCAGCGCACTGATGGTACTTTTGGTATGTTAACTTTGTTTATTTAATGAATTCATTGATCCTCATGTATGCTTCATTCATGTAATAACTATTATTTAAAAATATTTGCTCTCAATGAGAAATAGATACCATTCAATGTTTTTCCCTTGATTTTGGAGTTGGGGTTTCTATTATGGGGGTAGCTAGAGTAGTGCTCACTTTTTTCAAACTAGCATAGGAGCAGGTGGGTTAAACTTTGTATTTAGAAATCGAGCTATTGTTATGTATTAAGCTCTTACTACATGTCTATATGCAATAGGCACGGGGCAGAGGCGGATCCACATGAGTACTAGGGGTGTCCATGGACACCGCCCAATAAAAAAAATTGGGAGTAAGTTTGTGATATTTGACAATTGGACCCCTTCAAAAATTTTCATTGTCAACCAAATTCTCATATTGTCATTCTGAAATAGATTTTAATTTTTACATGATTATCTTGTATAATGAATGTTGGTGATGATGATGTAATTATGCGAAAAAGACATGTTAATGAATGTTGGTGATGATGATGTAATTATGCGATTTCCAACGTCAGGACAAATTGTAATTTCTAATCTTTTTATGAACCGATGACACTTTGTAATTTTTAGGAACAAGTCTAAATTGATGTAACCCGTGTTTGGCTCTTTGGGCATTTGGGCAAGAATTAAAACACCTTTTAATTTTTGGATAGGGCTTTAGTCTTTATAATATGCTTCCTTGTACAAACGTTTATTTTGGGACGGAGGGAGTAGTTGAAATTTTGGACACTGGTCAACATTATTCCTGGATCCGCCACTCCGCACGGGTATTTCTTGTTTGAGGTGACAATGAAGTCATATTCATGGATTTCACAAACGTCTTTCCAACTCAGGAGGAACCGATTCAGAAAAATGGATCTTAAAATTTTCTTTTTGGTACATTTAATTGTTTATATTGTTCGCCCTACTGTATATAGACAGTTGCGGGGCTTTGTAAGCCTGTATGCACGGTGGAAGAGCAAAGATGCAGGTTTCATGCGTACAACAGAAGATAAGGTTTTACCTGGTCAGGTTGGGAAGAAATTGTGAGAAACACTAAACATATTTTATTAGTAGAATGATAGCGGAATGGTCATTGTTCAATGTTCTTGTTCTAGCCATGATTGGCAAAATTTTAACTATAAGGTGGTTGGTATTTAGCAGCACATTTTTATTTACGGTAATCAGAGGTTTGAATGAACACCTAATCAGGACTATCTAATACATTTTGCTATGTTTGGAAGTAATTGTGGAGAAACACTTAAGGTGCTTCCATATTTTAATAGTAGAGTGATAGTGGAAAACATATTATTTACGTAATTGGAGGTTTGAATGAACACCTATTAGGAGTTTCTAATATGTTTTGCTAAAACCACAGCAAACTTGATTTGATATCTCATACTCTGCCTGAATCAGCTACTTGTGGAATCACTGAAAAGAATTTTGAAATAAAAGAGCAACTGAAAGACAAGAGGTCTTCTTTGTTCTCTGTACATTTATCCCTTGAATAACTTTTTTTTCTTATCGGACTCTTGATGTGAAATTGCATCTTTTTGATTGTTGATACCAACTTCCATTTATTCAATGATAGGTTTATGTGGCATATTCTTCATACCATTAACATTGGGCTGTGAAACTGTTTTCATTTCCCTAGTATCGAGAAACACGGAGCATTTTCTTGATGGTACTAATTCAACAGCATTTTTCATGACAGCTTTGGTTCTTGTACCAACGCATGAGTTATGCATGCAGGTATATGAAACATTGCAGAAGTTGTTGCACCGTTTTCATTGGATCGTACCAGGATACATTATGGGTGGGGAAAACAGGTCAAAAGAGAAAGCCAGGCTGCGAAAAGGTAGGAGCTCATAAATAATTTAAAGGACATACTTTTGATTTTGAAAACTTTAAGTTTCTGCTTCCAAGGTTGTAAACTTGAAGTTACTTCTTCGTAGGTGTATAGTGCTCAAGGCATCGGTCACTGAGAATCTTTCTCATCAAAACATTTCACATGAATGCATTAAATTTCAATGTGCTCAACATGTAGCTCAAGTTACATGGGAACTGAACCCGCCCATGTACCGGTCCGGTTACGGTGTGGACTATTTGAAAGCTGCGAACCAACCGTTCAAACCGTCGAATTTCTTAATAAATTTTGAATTTGACAGTACAGATTAAGTGGCGGTTGGAAATCAATGGCTGGGATTAATTCGTCCCTGTTTCTAAAAATAAAATCAAATAAGCTGGTTAAACCGTAACCGGTGGTTATAAATTGCAACCCGAAACATTCCCATACATGGTCAGGTTATGGTTTACCCCTCCAACTTTTGCCAAACCGTAACTTTCAGTTTGGAACTGTTGGTGTCAAGCGGATAGGGTGGGGAATGGGAGGGCACAATCACCCCATTTAGTTTGAATTACAACTACTAAAATAAAGCACTTTGGTGAAAGGGTTTTGACAAAATTATAGATCACGTTCCCATTCCTTACCTCATGCTATTTATCTTTATTCTGGTGCTGGCTTTCAAAATTTTGAATAGAAAATATATAAATTTTCTTTTTCTCTCTTCAAACTAATTTGCATTCACCCTGCCATTAGATTGATTGTTTCACCAGTTGGACCTTGATACATCTGAGCAACTTTGTGTGTATTTCCTGGATATGGGCTTCTGGTTGGGTAGATACATCTGTCACCTAATATCATGGAACCATACTTTGAACATGATCTCATGTTCATGTAGTTTGACCCTCTCTTCCATTGAGATACTCCTCGAGAGTTTTTAATATGATTGTGCATTTCCTGACTAGTTCTGTTTTTTGTTTAGGCATATCTATTCTTGTTGCAACTCCTGGGCGCCTTTTGGATCACTTAAAGCATACATCATCATTCTTGCACACTAATTTACGCTGGATAATATTTGATGAAGCAGACAGGTATGGTTCAAAATTGAATTGATATGGCTGTTTTTCTTGTACAGTTTATGTCTCTCCTGCATCATTTGCTTTGCTACATAACAGGATTCTGGAACTAGGATTTGGCAAAGAGATAGAAGAGATACTCGATATTTTGGGTTCAAGGCAGAACAAGTCTGATACCAAAGAGAATGCAACTTCAAGGATTTCTGAAGTTCAAAGGCAAAATTTGCTCCTGTCAGCTACCTTAAATGAAAAAGTAAACCATCTTGCTAAAATAAGTTTAGAAAATCCTGTAATGATCGGTCTTGATGATAAGAAGATCCAACCAAATTCATCTATCGAACAAGTTAGATCATTAGACTCTGATGCAGACAATATATTAGAGCATTCTGGAAAGATATCAGCCTCCTCAAATGGAGAATATAAGCTTCCAGCTCAGTTAGTTCAGAGATACATTAAAGGTAATAAAAAAAGAAGCAATGTTTTGTTAATCAACCTTTGATTTAATCAATAGCAGTGTTGATTTGATATTCTTGATGAATACTGCTTCCAGTGCCCTGTGGTATTCGGCTTGTGGTGCTTCTTTCCATTCTAAAGAATCTCTTCGCAGGAGAAGCTTCCCAAAAAGTAAGGCTACTTTGTGTACTAGGACAATTAGTAACTTAAAGAGTCCTATAGGCTGCATGTGATCTGTGAGCTTTGGAGATTTGGTATATATGTATTGTTTGTCAATCAGTTGGGCTCTTTTATCTTTTTTCCCTCTGGTACATATAATTATAAAGATCATGTGACTTTTACTGATGCTTACAAAATTCATTGTTAAAATAAGTGGAAGCCTAGTTTGACCACACCAGTTGATTACTTTCCAAGTTGCCATAGCTGGAGTTCAGATGTTATTACGATGCATGGGATGCATTCTCCAAGCTTATTTCATGTGCTTTGTAGCAATAGTAGTACTATCAACAAATTCCTGAAGTTACTGATGACCATTGATGCTTGCCGTTGGCTGCAGATTGTGGTATTCCTTTCAACCTGTGATGCTGTGGATTTCCATTATTCACTGTTAAGCCAATTTCAGTGGCCATCTAATTCACAATCTGGGTTAGACCTAAAACAGCCTTTTGTGGGATGCAATACTTTACGGCTACATGGGAACATGAAGCATGAGGAACGGATAACTACTTTCAATGCTTTTAAAACTGAAAAGTCAGCTCTTCTCTTGTCCACAGATGTTTCTGCCAGAGGCTTGGACTTCCCGAAGGTTCGATGTATTATACAGTATGATTCTCCAGGGGAGGCAACTGAATATGTCCACAGGTATGAGCTTGTTTTTTTGTTGCTCAACAGTCCATATCCTAAAGTAAAGGAGGTGTAACAGCCATCCAAAAAAAAAAAAATTCTTTTCAATTTTACGGGTATAAGGTTGGTCACTTCACAACTCCCAAGTGAATTCTTCACTTCGCCTAAGGTGATTTCACTCTATTGACTAATATCAGGCCCATCCACTCCTGCTTTGACCTATCCAGATTGTTGTCAATGGACAGGTAGTTTATTCAGAATATATTGATCTTTCATCTAATCTGTGTGCAGGGTTGGAAGAACTGCTCGCATGGGTGAAAGGGGAGATTCTCTGTTGTTTCTGCAACCAGTTGAAACTGATTACCTGCAAGAACTGAAGAAACATGGTGTATCGTTAACAGAGTATCCCCTTCTCAAACTCTTGGATAGTTTCCCATTATATGGTCTCAAGCACCATGTCAAGAAGTTTGTTTCATTAGAAATGCATCCATGGGTGCTTTCTCTGCAGA
Organism: Codonopsis lanceolata; assembly: GCA_013146195.2. NCBI lineage: Eukaryota > Viridiplantae > Streptophyta > Magnoliopsida > Asterales > Campanulaceae > Codonopsis > Codonopsis lanceolata. The sequence continues at coordinate 152,261,361 of CM028380.1, forward strand.
AGTCCCTCGAATCATTCGTCTTCGCAGAGGTATATCTTGTCCTTTTTCTTAATTTTTTGGATAATTACTTATAGCTGTTTGTTTAACAGTTACACTAGTTCTTTATTTGGCTTGGTTTCAAGGTTAATGTATTGCACTTCCTATTGGCTATGTTGCACGGACACGGCTGGGAGGAGGCGAATTCTGTGTCGGACTCGGCCGGGACACGGACACGGCAAGGACACGGTGGATACGGCCCAAAATACGTATTGGGGCCGAATTTGAATTTCCGAAACTTTTGGACACGGACACTGGTACGGGTAAGACAGTCGGGGATACGTACCTTTAAGACCGACGTGGTTGGGGGTATATATTGCCCTGTTACTTGTACTCGTTAGTCAGAGTCCCTCAAATCCTCTCAATAGACAGCGACTCAAAACCAGCCCTAGCCCTAGCCCCTCGTCGCCGACCAGAACCACCTCTGCCGTCTGCCCCTTGCCCCTTCGACCTTCTCTCCGGCTGTGTTTGCTTGCTGTGTCGCCGTGCGCCTCTCTCCCTTGATTCGATTCGAACTTTGAAGCCTCGAACCATTTGAGATTCTGAATCCCACACGTATTCTTCCAGGGTTCCTTCGATATCTGTTGATCTGTTCTCTCGTCTAAGTCTTCTCTCTCTCTTCGATTTCAATTCGTCTCTTCTTTCTTCTCTTCTTCTCTTCTCTCTCTTCGTCTGACTTGTTGACTTGAGTTGTTGCGACTGTTTTGGAAGATGGAAGGGAAGTAATAATTAATAAGAAACTTTCTTATTAGTTATTATAAAACAATTTATACTATGTTTTGAATTTTATAAAAATTACATATTAAAATTTTCTTATGTTGGAAATATTTATTTTGTAGTTATAGTTTTAAATATTTATAATGTGGTTATTTTATTTTGCATATTTACATTTTAGTCCTTATATTTTGCATATTTACATATTACCCCCACGTACCCGTGTCCTTTATTTTCTGAAAATTGCGTATTCCCGTGTCCCGTGTCCCGTGTCCGCGTATCCGTGTCCACGTATCCGTGTCCGTGCAACATAGCCTATTGGTCTGGCTAAAGTTGGCAATCAGCCTGAGTTTATTCTGATACCATTTTAACTTATTTTATGTTAATCTTAAGAATGCAGTTCACTTTATTCTAAAATACTAAAGTACAACTGCTCAGTACAAAGTGGCGTTTCTGTTTAATTTTATTAGATGAACCTTCAATGTTGTTTGGCACCTGATTTTCGATTTTTGTTCGTAGGTTTATTTCCTGTATATAGTGCCAAATAGTGTTTTGAACTAAAGTTATGAGCAAGAATACTTAATTCTAGGTCAAAATTATTTTGTCTTTCCTATCGGAACAAGGGTTTTCCACAGATGACTTGGTTATATCAGTATTGCTTGAGGGGTTACATTGTTATAGTTGCCCTGCTATGGAATACTCTTCTTGCTCATATCCAATCCTAAGTCTTTAGCAGGAAATTACTCCAAATTTATTTCAATCAACGGTTCTGAACATCCTTACTCCAAGTCTTTTACTAACTAGAAGCTAATTGAAGAAAAGTCTATGCATAGTAACTGCGACTGCTGGGATAATCATATGTTCTTGTTTTATATATGTGCATATTGTATCTTTAGTCTTGGTTAGCAAATGCTTAGTAATACTCTTTTGCTGGGATCATTCTGTCTTCTTCAAATGGATGCTTTCCTTCTTTCTATTTGTAATTTATATTTTTATATATCAGCCGAGCATGAAGAAACTGGGTCAGAAAGCATTTTGCACGTGGATTCGTGCATATAGTGCCCATCGTGGCGATCTGAAAAGCATTTTCATGGTGAAGAAACTTCACTTGGGTCATGTGGCAAGAAGTTTTGCACTCAAGGATCAACCCTCTTTAGTTGTAAAGTCTGTTCAAAAGCAAACAGATAAGAGGAAGAGGGACCAAAAACAAAAGGAGTGTCAAAGAAGAGAAAGTTTGTGAAAAAATTGACTGCTGATTAGACATATCGCTTGAGGCGTCATCTTTACGGAACCACTTATAACTGTCTGAAGTAGACCCGGTATATTGTGCATATCTTCTGATTCTGTTCCCTTCTGTCTGAGCTTGTGTTGTTCGAGTTATGTAAGAGCTAACGATGAAACTAGAAGCGGTCATGCCTTGTTCTTCATTAGACACCAAAATTTTGTAGGGTGTATTTAAAATTTTACCTTTCGCACGGATACGGTGATGTAACTGTGTTTAACATGGTGTTTATATGCCTGTGTTTTCCGGTCTCAGTTTGGGCTACTTTACAAAATTAGTAATTTCGAATTTTCGATAATTGATTTGGATAATACAATTTAGGAAGACCTTAATATAAATTTGTTTGTTTAGAAAAATATGACTATTGTTTGTGTTTTTATTATACAAAAGGTTTGCTCAGCAGCTTGACCACCATCCACCAGTATAACATGATATCCTGCGTAGGGGTGACAATGATTGATACGACACGATAGCACGAATTAGAACAACACGATTATAAAACAAGTTACCGAGACAAATGGTCCGATAATAATTATTGTTATAATATATTCAAAATAATAATTAATTGTTATATTTATGATTAAATTAGATATATAACATGAAAACACGATAATGAGGTAAGAACACGAAACGTAACACGTATTGACATCTCTAATCCTGACTATAAGGTTCAATAATGCGAGCATGGTTTAATCTCAAATCTGATGTAATCCGTCCCTAAATTATTGTTTTTTTTTTATGTGTCACATGGATTAATTTTTTGGTTTTAACTTGATTTTTAATATTTGTATAATATGCAGTTTTTTTCAAAACTCAAGTGAATGTGACCATAATTAAAGTAGAAAGGAAAGTAAGAGAAATAGAAAAAAAATGTGTTTTCCAAATGTGGCTTTACAACAAAATGCTCTATCCATTCTACCTAAAGGTTTCATGTTTGAAAAGCCTAATTATTAAGAGATATATAAGTAATATTAAAATTTGTTATAATTATAAAAATAATTGAGCATAATATCAAATGTGAAGGGTAAAATTGAAATGTTATAGAAGATGATAAATTTTTTGAAAGTAGACTTTAAAAGTGAATATCTCAAAATAGTATGATATACTATTTGCCCGAAATAGAACAAATATTTTTTGGATAGACAAAAAAGGAAACCAATGTAATAAGTTAGGGACGAAAGGAGTAGTAATAGGAGCAAGAACATAAACCCGAAGAAGGGTGAGACTATCTACACCTCCAAAGTTTATTCTTCTACACCTTATTTCATGTAATTGAGGTGATGTATCTTGTACGACATTAAAGAAAATGAAGTGTAAAAAGCAAACTTTTAGGGTGTGGATAGCCACACCGTAAGAACAAACCATGTTACTTGACTATGACATCTTGTAGTCATGTTTTTCTCGAAATGATTTGCGATCAAGATGAGGATGGGTTATCGGTACCATGCGGTGAAATGTTAATCGCAAAAGTCCACCATAATTTTTTTAAACCGCTACACTACACTTTTGAGGGAAAAATGACAAAAATACTCTTAATAAAGGAAAGACGCATACACAAACCTTGCCCAAATTTGGATATCACAATTTCAAAAATTGGGTGTCGCAATGCTTCCGAAGCAAAAATTGTGCATCGATCCAAAGAAAACCCTAAGATTGATGGTGATGAGTGCTTTTAACCTTTTCTCTTTCTTCCCCTCACTCTTCTCCCACTATTTTCTCTCTCTTCTAAGTACAATACTCTTTTTGTAAATGAAAATAATCTTTCTAACATAAGAAGAAATGAGAGTTGGAATTCATTTCCCTTTATACATATGCTATTTCTCTAAAAAAACGATCATCAATCTCACTTCTGAAATTTTGCAACTCGGAGGCAACGATACCCACATCATAGGAACGACGCCCACATCGGAGGCAACGATGCTCAAATTAGATTTGCCTAAAAGCTTCGCTTATTCCTTTCACTAGCAGTACTCTTTTGTAAATGAAAACAATCATTCCAACAGAAGCAAAATGGGAGTTGGAATTCCATTCCCTTTATACGTAAGCTATTTTTTTTTTTAAACGATCATCAATCTCACTCCAGAAATTTTGCAACTCAATGCATGCTTGAGTGATTTACATATGGTTACGCTTGCAAAGATATCAAAGCAGTGGCCGATGGGTTTGCTCCAGACTGGATGCAAGTGTATGTTTCACATGACTTATTTATTTCCTACATTACAGATTCTAGTCGATTTCCTAACAAAGGTCATGGCAATGACACCCACATCAGAGGGAACGACGCCCACATCTGGAGGCAACGACACCCACATCATAAGCAACGATGCCCAAATTGGATTTGTTTCTGTAATAAAGAAACAAAGAAAACAGAAGGGAAGGTTTCGATAGCTAGACATATTCTTCATGGAGGAAGTTCGAAGAAGAAATATTGGGGGTCGTTTATTTTGGGCAACACAACATGGGTTTATTGAGATTAGAATGACTTGGTATATATCATGAAGCCAACGACGTAACAATCGAAGCCAACAACGCAACAATCGAAGCCAACGACGCAACAATCGAAGCCAACGACGCAACAATCGAAACCAACAACGCAACAATCGAAGCCTACGACACAACAATTTCACACACACACACAATTTCACACAACCTGATCTCTATCTCATACAATTTCACACACACACACACATCAAACGACAATCAATGTTTTTTTTTTGAGGCTTTAAAGCATTCCATCTCAAAAGCAATTGTTAGATGGTCAAATCAATTCGCCATGGAAGAGATTAAGATCTACATCTCTTTTCCTTATCTATGTAGCTCAAATCTTATTTATTGGTCTTCCCTTTCTTGAACTCGAAATGGGCTCGCCGACAGAGAAAGAAAGTAAGATCTTTTGGGAAAAGCAGGTAGCTTAAACAGAGAAAAGAATGAAGTAGGAAGGAAGAAACTGGTTGCTCTCCCGCCGCTTATCTCATTTAAGACGACAGTGGGTATTTTAGGAACAATTTTATGAAAATTGATTTTAGCGGTTGAATAAAAAAATAGGGAAGTGTAGCGGTTATAATTTCACAAAAAAGGGCCGACCCACAATTATTCAAATAATTAATTATACCAAACCTGTTAGATGATTGGAATTGGGTTTGAAAAAAAAAAATCACACAAAACTTGCTAGATATTGGATTGGGCTAGGATTTGTAAAAATAGGGGAAAATAGGGGGAGGTACACCGGATTTTTAACCGCTTTAGTCCTTGATATTTTTTTTTAAATAATTGCGGACCGGTCCCATTTTCTGAAATTATAACTGCTCTGGTGCCTTTTTTTTGTCCAACCGTATAAGTTCATTTTCGATTATTTCTTCCTAAAATGCCCATTGTCGATTTCTTCCGCGTTCTCTCACCTGTTTCCTACAGTCACAAGGACCATTTGAATGGACTCCCCTGAGAAATGCAGCTATCCAACTAGCAGTTGCTATTACAACATATGCAAGGATATATATATGTATCCATATATCTCTTGCGACAACTGGAAATCCTATTCCTAGCCTCTGATGTGAGCGTCGTTGCCTATGATGTGGGCGTCGTTGCCTATATCCTAATGATCAATCCCATGGTATAAGTGTCGGGTGCCCATGAATCTCCATCGGTTGCCTCATCAGTCAATCTTTAGATGAAATCAAACGAATATTTATATCATATGTTGGTGAAACAAACATGATGAATTGATCTGCAGCAAAAATAAGAAGCTTAAATTTCTACAGGTGTAACGTCAGTTAGTACCATACGTACAGTCTTGATATTCTCTTTGAAGAAGAAAAAAGCTTGTTTTTTTGAATTCATGCAAGGATGGAGAAGCCATATCAATCAGGTTTTATGATATCCTGTGTTGTGATCCCTTAACTTCGATAGAGCTATATATATACACACATACATCGATGCACAATTTTTGTTTAATGCACAAAATTAATTAACGATGCCCAAAATTAATCATCGATGCCTAATTTTTGTATTACGATGCCCATGAGGATTTGGGTGAGCGATGCCCAATGTTTTCATTTCGATGCCCAGTTTTGGGCAGTGACTTTGTCCGCGCGTCTTTCCTTCATTAAGGATATCTTCGTCATTTTTCGCAAAAAAATGTACTGTAGCGATTTAAAAAAATTATCGTGGACTTTTGCGGTTATATTTTCTCTACAGGGGACCGACCAGAATTTCTCCCTATTTTTTTAAAACCATGAAAAACACTTTCATGCATCTGCATTATTTGATAAGGTTATGCAACGTTTGATATCAGACGATCCACACATTTGTCATTGCGAAGCATGAAATTGCACTGTAGCGGTTTGAAAAAAATATCGGGGATTAAAACGGTCGAAAATTTGCCAAAGTGTTACGACCTACTATTTTCTCTAAAAACAATCAAACCAAACTTGTTGGTTTATTGATATTGGTGGTTTGGCCCTCCAAGGCCAAAATCGCCAAGATTACTTTGCAGCAAATTATGAAGTTTGTTCAAATGTTCAACAAGAAGAACAAAATTTATTATGTACATTTGTTCTCATTCCACTTGTTTAATATTTAAATTCAAGACTTTGATCATCTAAAATAATTTATTTCAATGCACATAAAAGAAGAACATATTAATTGTTCATTTCATACTTGCATGATACATATTAACATCATACTTTTTTTTTAAAAATAAATAACAAATTAAAATTTGTGAGTAATGTTAATTTTTTTGTAAGAACTAAGAAAAAGTAAGAATTTTCTATTGGGATGGACAAAGTATATAGCATTACAATAACAAGGATACTAAAGTTTTGACAATTTGGGTTCAAAAAAGTATTTTGATTTGATATTTCAATCATAAATTTTAGGGTGAAATTTAGGGTGGTCCACTTTTTTAAGTTTATAATCCCTCTAGTTCAATTTTTTTTTCAACCGGAAAAAGTCATTTTTTGGATAAAATGACTACGATACCCTTAATGAACTGAAAAAGCGCTCAGATGTCACTTACTCAGTAAACCGTGATTCATCAATTTTATTGCATTTATTTTTGCACCATAGTTCAAAAGTTTAATTGTCTAGTCTAATTACACCGCAATACATCAATTTTATTAGGCCAAAATATGAAAACCTCCCTTAAATTTTCACCCAATCCCAAAGGGTACCCAACCTAATGTTTGTGTCAAACTCATACCTGACGTTGTAAACTGTCCCATATTGCACCCTCAACGAGACAACCGTTTCAATTGGTACGTTAAATAGCACGTGCAATAGCACGTGTGGGGTAAAATAGACATTTCCACCGAAGAGGCTCACAAACGGAAGGAAAATGCAATTCACTCAACAAAAACACCCACACACACAAGTGAGGGCACTTACAGCTACAACAAATGGAAATTTGTACTCAACAACTCTGCAAATGAGATTAGGGCATCTTCTATTCATGTGCAAAGGGTATACGTAAGAAGACGAAGAAGCCTTGGATTTGACATTGACATTGGATTTAACTTGAGATTTATACTCACATGAGCTGGAAGCAGAAACCCAAATACACCGCGATGAAGAGATGAAATTGAAGAATAGAAGAGGAATGAATATGTTTTTGAAGAATTGGATATAACAGAGTGAAGTTTTTAAGGGAGGACTATAGATATAGTCGAAGCCATCTCCACTGATATCAACGTCACCACCAACACTATCACCCTCGTCGCCGTCACCAGACGGAGACGAGACAGCGACGAAGAAGTCGCATACGAATCACAGGATAAGATCCAAATTAGAGATTTGTAACCTCACCGACAAGTTTCATAACTCGACATCTCATTGCCGCCTCCAAGATGTGGCGCCACTAAATATTTCTTCTACTCCTAAATTACCATCTTCGATATCGATGCATCAGTACCACCACCCGCACCTGAGCCCTTTTCGTCTTTTTATTGTCGTAAGGGAAATTCCAAGAATCCATCACGGGAGGCCTCTTCGATTGAAAAAGTCAAGAGACAAAAATGTGGTACAGTTCTAGGTCGAATCTGAAGGCCAATTTTCGAGATCTATTGGACAAAAATATATTTGATTGAATACATAATGAGGTTGGAGGGGTTTGCCTAGTTTTGAGTAAATGTTGAGTAGTTTGGAGGTGAAAGGTTGGTGAGGCCAGAGTAGGTCGAGGGTTCTAGAGTGGGCGTGAATTTGGTTGATTAGTTTTTCGCGTTTGACATTGGAGCTCTGGATCTTGGCCGGTTGTGTTTAACATTCGAGCTTTGTATCTTGGCCATTTTATTGCATTAAATTTTGCACCGCGGTTCAATAGTATAATTGTTTAGTCTAATTGTACCGCCATACATCAATGTTTGCACCACGATTCATCAATTTTATTGCATTAATTTTTACACCGCGATTCAATAGTTTAATTTCCTAGTTTAATTGCACAACGATACATCAATGTTTGCATCGGGATTTCTCAATTTTATTGCCTTAACTTTTACACTGTTCAATAGTTTAATTTCCTAGTTTAATTACACTGTTTATCAATTTAATCCGAAGAAGATGATCTGGATATTTTAGGTACAATATTTATAAAAAAGACTTTAGCTATTAATAAAAAAAAAACACACTGGACTGAGGGATTAAATATTTATAAAAGGGAACTGACATGCAATTTCTCCTAAATTTTATCTATACAGCGTGGAGCCCCTATATGTATCTTGTTGATAGTATTTGATCGGTTGATACAAAAATTAGAAACGTCATAGTTGTAACTATGGTATTATTATACTCGTTAGCTGCCAAAAATGAGTCATAAAATTTGAGCCACAAAATTACTATTGGCACTAGGGGAGGGACAAAATTTAACTCTACTCTTTCAGCTCTTAGCCTATCAACAAACAGGGAGTTAGGAGAGATTCGTCTTATAAAAAATATTCGTAATACCATCTTTCGAAAGTTTTTGTCAAATTTAATTATGTTTGAAATCATATAACAATTAGAGATAGTGACAAAATTATAGTTATATTTAATATTTATAACTACAATGACAACCTCACAGAAAATATAGTACACTAAGAAAAAGTAAAAATCTTAAGGGCTGGTCCAGTGATAGAGTTGAGACTTTATAAAATATAATATTTTAGGTTCGATCCCTCTCATGCCTCCTAAGAGAAAATGTCAAAAAAAAAAAAAAAAAGGTAAGAAAAACGTAAAGATCAATCAAAATAGGTATTTTTATTACCTAGGTGATGTTTGATTACTTGATTCAAATTTTAGATTTAAAAACAAATATTCTTTTAACTTTTATTTTTGGTAAGCAGGAAATAAAACATTTTTAATTTGTTTATGTGTAATGTCAACCGAAAGCGACACAGTTAGAATTAAGTTTACATTTTCAACGATCGGTTTAAATCGTAACATTTTAATTATGAGTCGAAATCGATAAGGTTGGATCGAAACTGTTAATACTAACCAATTGACATTTCTACTATGAGGATTGATGATACTGATGAGTGTAGACGATGATTGAATTAGGGAGCATGGGATAAACGCCATAGTCATCATATCATAATATTTCTCTCGTTTTAGGTAAAAAGTTTCTGTTTGAAAGTCTCATTTTTTTTAAATAACATTTTTAGTAGCTAATTAATAATAAAATAATATTTTTATTTCTTCATTTTTTTAAAATGACTATTTAAATGAAACATCTCAAAATAAAATAATCGATTCTTTACTCGGAATCGGAATAGAGAGAGTACATCATAACCGTAGGCCCCATACAGTAAGTTTATGATCAAGTGGACGACAATAAAGATGACAAAAAGAGGTTTAGGTTGTACCACGTCGAGGTGAATTTTAGCATCTCCTGGTCGGATTTTAGTTGTGGACCCGCCCCGGTTGGCCACAATCAAGTCATGATCTCACAACCATAGTGGGCCAACTCTATTAAATTTTTTCAGGGCCGAAGCCCTCGTGAGTTGGGCCCATCCACTTCAGGTTCTTGCTATCCGTACACCGTGGACCTTTTAATCTTGCCTCATTGTTTTCAACTCCATTATTATGCTATTTCTTCTGACCTTTGAAGACAAAGGGGAAGGGAAGGGGAGGGGAGGGGAATGAGACAACGTACCTTCCTATTTTTGCATTACCAGCTAATATCCAACCTAACATATCCAAAAATATGTTTATTTTATTAATGAGTTGGGTCTGCGTGACAAGTGCTCTGCTTGCTTTGTTAAGACGTTCGGGGTTCGAGTCATATGAGCCCATCATTAATGACTAGGGACATGATTGACTTTACAGGTTATCAACCCCAATAATTATATATGAAGTCGAAAAAGGACCAAGTCCCGGTGGTCACACAATGATGATCTAGTCGTGGTTGGCCGAATCTGATCACGAAGACCATTCTTTTTCAATAAATTGTCAACGTCACATCGTACTTGTTTATCATCCTTGTAAGAGACTGTTAGAGTTGGTCATCACCTCTTCATCAATGTGCAAAACAATAGAGCCACTCCCTCACGGTGAACGGTGAAGGCAATGCACTTCTCTCATGTGAAAACATTCATTCATTTATTTGATTTTGCTCTACGTCAAAATTGCTTTGTAGCGTGAATCCCCTTTACCTATAACTCCGGTCTTATTCTCCATGTGAGATAGAGACTCATTCAAGCTAGATATCCACGAGCTATACCAAAATATCCCTTGCAACATTTTTTGCATTATTAAGAGTCGTTGTGTATGCATAAAACTCACTCGTAGAGGCCCCGGCCCTGGCGCCCGGCCCCCGGGCCCCCCTCGTCAATTCAAGATGTACTTGAATGGTTGATAATTGAATTGGCTATGAATCATATCACAAAATAAAGAGGTCGTCGTACTTGTGAATGAAACATTATTGAAGAAATGACATTTTTGGTACCATATGCAAGGCATTTTGGATGTACGGATTTCTAATGGTCAACAAGACATTTCAAGTAAAATGTCATTAAGCTAACATCAGAATGTGCATACCGACACATAGTGTGCAATAATTACATAAAAGAAGGGTAAAATATAGAAACCCCCAATTCTACGTAAAAAAATTAACAGATTAAGCCCCTGATCTAATACACTCAACAGTATACTCCCTCAAACTACACTTTACTCAATTTCATCAAAAACACCATTAAAATTGTTAATAGAAACAAACCGTGTTCGTTTCAGGTGAGCTTTTAAAACTTTTCATGACTAACATTGCCTCCTTAATTACATTCGTAATCTTCCAATTATATGAAACAAAGTTATTACTCCCTCCATTTCAGTTAAATAGTTCTCGTTTGAAAGTCAATTTTTTTTAAAATGACATTTTTAGCAGCTTATTAATAATTAAATGATATTTTTATATATTAATTTTTTAAAGTAGACTCTTTAAGTAAAACATTTCAAAATTGAATAGTGGATTTTTTTGTCCAAAATGGAGGGAGTATAAATCAACTGAAATCTAATCTGAATTAAATGTAGCTAATTTAGATTGAACTAAGAGGTATGATATTACGAGTTAAAGCTTGTAGTATTACTACAAACGTTAGTGTTATTTCTCTTAGATCAAATATTTTAGGATTTTTACACCGTTGGATCAAATATGATACTCCCTTTGTTCTGGACAGAGTTTTTTTTTTTTTAAAGGTTGGAGGGGACATAGACCTTACCCCAACCCTTTAAAAAATATATATTTTTATGCCTTGAAAGGCTACAATTATAGATATATGATGCCTTTTGGTGTGGCTAGAACAAGGTACCCTTGGTGAGGCTTTGAACACCCGACCTCTCAGTTGAGAGTAGTGATGTACCAGGGTGCCTCTGGTAGAATTTGAACACTCGACCTCTCCGTTAAGATAAGCAAGTAGCTAAATGAGGCATTTGAGTAAGGCTTGAATAACAACGTTGCCTCTGAAGAGGCTTGAACACCCGACCTTTCTATAGAAAGTTATAAGTCCATGGTGTCTTTAGTGGGACTTGAACATCCGACCTCTCCGTTAGGAGTAGTGAGCAGTAAAAGTGTCAAAACATAGACATTTCAAATCACTGCCAATTTAATCATCCAACAACTCTAATATTAATGCTAGTATTAATATCGCAAGCTCCAACTCATAATATCATTTGTCTTAAATTAAACATAGAACAAACTAAAAATAAAACCAAATTACATCAAAACATGTCAATTAGTAAACATTTGATGACTAAGATGCCCTCCTTATCTTTTAAGTTGATTGGGCTATATTTAATACAATATTGATTTTATTTGATTTAGTTTTCTTGAATAATTAAGAAGTTAAGGAGTATTTTAGTCCGTAAAAGGTGGGGAAAAACACCAAAAAACACAGTTTTGCATTTAAAAAAATAATCTAATATTAAACTCTTATTACCAAAAAGTCTAAAAGTGAATGTTTACACTAGTGTCGTTATGGTAAGAATTCTCATTGAAAAACTATAATCTTTAACATCATTGAAAAACAAATCAGTTTTCATTTAAATAAAAGATCATACTTTAATAACGTTAGTAGAAATATTAAGTATTGAACTTTCTGGTATTAATTTTTTTTGTTGTTGAAAAAAACACACATGGTGACGTGCAAGGCACTTGACTCGTTTCTCTCAGTTATTGAAGGGTTTTCAGATTAGGAGGCTTTAGAGTGGGCTATTATAGAATAGGTGGTAACTTGTTAACTTGACATAGATTAGGGGGTATTGTTTAAATCACAAAAAAGAGACAGATTTCTTTCCACAAAGAGTTAAAAGTAAGAGTCCTTAAGTTAAAAATCTAATAGGTTTATTGCATAGACAGAGAGCATTATCTGCACGTGAAGATCAATAATTGGGGCATCAAAATTAAATGCAAGAAGAGAAGTTTGGATATGATGGAAGGGCTAATGGTGAGCAAGGGAATTATTTCACAATTTTATTATATTTAATAAGTTTATTAATTAATTAATAATATACATGATTAATTATTTTTTATTTTCAAGTTGTATGTTATTTTTAAATTTAAATATAAAATTGTGTTTTTTAAATAATTTAGTATAATTAATTAATTATTTTTTTTTGATACAGATGAAAGAAAAAAAACACAAATTAGATCCTAACGAAACTAACCCTAGCCTCATCCGCCAAGAGGCTGGGAATAATATTGGAGGTAGTTCCCAAGATGTGTTGGAGTTTGAGATTTATAACAATGTCGAAAATTGTATAATAACAAAATAAACTTATATAATTTGGATCATTAGACCCTTATCACATGTCCCGAGTTACACGAATATTTTTGTGTAATAAAATTACAATGACACTCCTCTTATAACACTCAAACAGGAGATTACTAATGAAATATTATGATATAATGACAAATCAAATATGATAGAATACTGATGAAGTTTTCATCCTTCTTCTCTTGCAAAAACCAAATTTGCTATATATATTTCCTTCCATGTTCTGAACTCTCTTTAATTTGATTTTTTAACAGTTAAATAAAACCAATCAACAGTTTTCAAAATAACTGTTAGAAAAAACTGTCAAAACCGAATTCAAAGAGCAAAACAAGTCACACCGAAAGTTTCGGGGTTGCATCCCCGAACCTCTAAACCAGGGCGCTTCGCTCCTGGACCCAGACTCGTTGACCGGGCAGCGAGACTCCCGTCTGGGTTATTCGAAACGAAACGATAAATCAAAAGGAAACAATAAATACTTGATTATTTACATCCGCAAATCCGTAAATATTTATGTGAATATGCATTCTGCACCTCTAAATCTACAATATATTATTTCAAAACTCACCCATCTTTGAAACAAATCTCAATTATACCAAATGACCAATAATTCCACTTAAATCATCACCCGAATCAACTTAGTCAGAAAATCTGCACATTTGTTTCTCTCTCTAAAAGTTAAAAGTGTGTTGGACATTCCCATCAATCTCTTCAACGGATGACTGCTCTCACTTTGATCTTTGATCAGATCACAAGCTACCTTGGAGTTCGTCTCTACAATAACTTTCATAACGTTTCCTGACTGCAGCACAAAAAACGACATGGATTTCTGCCTCCATTCTGCTACAATGTAGCAGCAAGATTGCCATAAAAACCTCTCAGCCAAATGAGAGCCCCCCCACACACAATAGCCACATTTTCTATTTGTTCATAATTTGGGCTTTCTATTCATCTAGTACAGACAGTCTGACAGCTGAGTCACACATATGCTATCAGACATAATTCTCTCTCTCTCTCTTTTTTTTTATGATAAGCCAAAAAAAAAGTTATGATTTTAGTATTACAGAATAATATATCTAATTATTCTTTTATTTGTAATTATTATTTATTAGTTATCTTGTATAGTTCAATTTATTATTCTTTAATACTTAGACGGGAGTTTCAATTTCAATTTTTATTTAATTTTTATTTATTGATAATAAATACAAAATAATTTACATAATAGACCAATTAAATATAATTTATTGAATTTACAATGTTTAATATTTTAAAATAAATTACATTATTATAGCTATAATATATATTAATTGGTTATTAATCAATTAAAATATTTCTAAATTAATAATAACACGTCATTAATAATTTTATATATTTAAAAACTAGTTTTCTATTTTAAAATTTGTGGGTCCCATCACCCAAATTTGGGGTTACATGCGTTTAAGAATTTTGGATTTGTTTTTGCCCTAACCTGGGGATTTGTGGTATCGATTGGAGTAGCTCTACAATACTTCAGATTTCTAATTGTACCACAAAAATATATCACTCGTTTACCACCAAACTATATCATTCATGAATAACCTTTGATCGATGTTCAAATGTGCTTGATGGTATATGAGTGGTACATGATATGTTGACTTAGCTCACTCCCCCCCCAAATAATAATAATATTAAAATAATACTCCCTTAGTTCTTAAATAATTGTGAAATTTTGAATTTTTAAGTCAAACTAAAAGGTGCTACAAATTACGGGTTTTGTGATTTTTTAATTTTTTAAAAATAGACGTTAAATTTTCATTTGAAAAACATCGAATTTAACTAAAAAAGTCAAAACAAAACAAAAAATTTAAGTATATATTTGGTGTAATATTTTCAAAACACATATTTTTTTTAATGCAGCTTTTTCAAAACAAAATTTTATTGAGAGAACTTCAATTTGTATTGGTCACTTTGATAATGTAATAGTCACTAATAGCATCTTATTCAAGCATAGAATTAGGGGTGACAAAATTTTATCCAGTCTATTGGATTATCTAATATAACCATTATAATATAACAATTATAAAAGATTTATTGGGTGTTATCTATTAACACCCAATTAAGTTAAGGGGTGTTAATGGATAATACCCAATAGAAACCAATAACAAAATGGATAATTAGAGATATTAACCGGTTATCCATTGAGTTTATCCACGAATGTCATCACAACCATTTGGTTTATGATCAACTAATGCCACCACCCGCCTCTGTCCACCGCCACTACTTCCCAACTCCGGCAATCGCCACCAATCACTCCCACCCATCGCCATCAACCTCCGACCACCACCACCGTATCGCCAACCTCACCTCGGCCACCACCTATCGCCCACTACCGCCTGCCACCACCACCATGCCAACCTCATGATCGCCCATTGCCGCTACCACCACCACTATATGTTCTTTACTTAAAAACGATAATAAATAGAAATAGAACTTGTTTTTAACAAGTTTCAAACTTGAATCAAGTTACTTTATACAAAAGCTTGTTACCACTTGGTTAAACCCCTTTTTGAAACTTATTTGAAAGTTTAATATAAATATAAACAAGTAATCATAAAAGTTGTTGATTATTATTATGAACTTATTTATTATTTTGTTTTGAATTATTTATAATTATAATGAATATAAGTATTTAAATTTGATTTTTTTTGTATTTTGTAAAAATTGCACCTAAATTGCATTAACTTGTTGTACCGCACACTTTTCATTTACTTGTCAATTTCATTTTATTAAATTAGTAGTTGACTCAATTTCATTTATTTAGTTTAATATTTGTTGCTCCATTTCATTTGGTTTAAAAAATATTTAGCTAGAAATTAAAAGTTGGCAAGACAAAAAAGAAAACAAAGTCTACACAAGTTTAATATGCATTTTTTTATAATAAAAATTCATGACCACAAATTATGCCATTTTTTAACAAAAGATATGCATTTTTTAATATTTGATGATCAATTTCATTTCATTAACTTTTAGTTGCTCATTAGTAATAAAATGACATTTTTATGCCTCAATTTTTAAAAGTGGACTATTTAAGTGAAACATCTCGAAATGAAATAGTGGACTTTTTACCTGGAACAGAGAGAGTATATTGGTCTAATAGTTATGGGTGTTTGTTAGTATAGTCGGAATGATTGACTATTCACTACTTGCTGTCTTTTTTAATCTTTCCATCTGTTACTTTTTTTATTCTACTATAATTTCTCTAATTTATTTGTAAAAACAAAAATATTTTATAGCTAGCATGTACCGAGACAACTGAAGCATGAGACAACTGAAATATTTTGTGATATAGAGTTTCCTAAAAAGGTCCCCAAGCTATGGTTGTTTTGCATGCCAATTATAATTAACACAAGTTATGGTGGTGTTATTATTTGAGCAGGTGTTATGTGAGTGTTTGTATATATATATATATATATATATATATATATATATATATATATATATATATATATATATATATATATATATATATATATATATATATATATATAAACTAGTCTTACAACTAGTGTGTTTGTGTCTTTGTTTAGTTTTACGCGTGTAAGAGAGTGTGTGTGTGTTTATGTGTTTTTATCTAGTTTTGTAAGTGTTTTTTTATGTGTTGTGATTAGTGAATAATAATATATATAGAAAAGTAATACTCAAAAAACAAATTAAAATATGATGTTACTTATTGGATCCATTTATTAATGGATAGAATTGAATATTATCAAATAACACCAATTGAGCTTAGTGGGTGTTATTGGATAATATCCAATAACACCTATTAACTATATTGAATAAATAATGATTTTATTCAAATTATTCGATAACACCCAATTATCACCACTACTTAAAACATAAACAAATTGTAACTGAAAAATCTATGTGTTTTTGCTTAATTTTGCCCAAAACGCAGGTAGAGGCTACTAGGAATAGAGGGATATACGTCCTTAAATTATTGTTTAGTTTGACTTGACCTATTAATTAAGAAAATATAATTGACCTTATTATTAATAGTCCCATAATATGTAGTTTCCGTTAACGGTTGTGTGCATGTGACTCATTATTAAAGTAGTATGAAAAAAATAAATATACAAATTATAAAAATATTTTTCTTTAAAAGAAAATTTAACAAAAAATAAACTCCCTCCGCTCCTAAATTATCGTTTTGGTGGACTTGGCCCACGATTTAAGAAAATATATTTAACTGGATTATTAATATTAGTTTGATATGTAATTTATTTAAAGTTTATGTGGCTCATAATTAAAATAGAATGAAAAAGTAAAGGTAAATTGATAAAAATGTTATCCTAAAAAGAAAGTTTCAAATAAAATAATTATTTTGAAACAGACAAAAAATAAAAACATGATAATAATTTAGGGACCGAGCGAGCAATTTTTTTGAATGTACAAAAAATGAAAACATGACGGTGACTTAAAGATGGGGTGAGTAACATGCAAGCACCGGAATGCCGCCGATGTTTGCATAAAATAAGGGTTTCTCTGCGTGTTTGTGTGTGTAACTTAGCAGACCAGAAAAGAATAAAAATCCATTGTTAAGAGAGAGAGATTAAATTTGTTTACCAGCCCTTGGTTTATGCCATGAATCCTGTATTTTTTATTATTTATTTTTTGCATATATCCGCAGCAATGGTACCGGACCGGTAAAAGACGGAAAACGGTTACGAATCTTATCACCAATCCCGTTAAGTATTTGTTGGGTGGAACGTTTTGATTAAAATGCTAATAAAAAATACAGTGTTTTTTATTTTAAAATGTTTCAATACAATTAAAACGTAGTGTTTTAAAATTATACAGCGTTTTAAAAATATGTTACGTTTACAATAACTCTGCTTATGAAAATATATTTTTAAAATGGTTTCTCAGACGTAGTTACAAGAAAAAAAAACTGCATTTTGAAAACGCTGTAATATAAAAATACTACGTTTTCAAAACGATACACTAAACAAGACCTAAATCATAATGAATATGTCATAACCTTAAATCTTAATCCTACACACGTCCTTATAAATAGAATCTCGTGTAAAATCACAATCACATAAGTAAAGATACTACAGTATTTAATAAGATATGAAATATGATAGCCAACGTTTTGAAAACATAACTTTTTTAAAAAGCATCGTTTTTAAAACGTAACATTTTCAAAACACAGTTATTTTATTGTAAACATGTTTGTGAAATTATTTCAAAATGTTGTTTTCATAAATAAAGTAGTTGTAAACACAACATATTTTTAAAGCGTTGCATATTTTTAAAACGTTATTTTTTTAAATAATGCATTAAAACACATTTAAAAAGAAAATACTGTATTTTTTATCAACATTTTAATCAAAACGCTCCACCAAACAAGTCCTTAAAAGATTTGAACCGGTGATTACTAGCCGAAGTAGCCATTCAAAATCGAGTTGAGATTTTATAAATTACACATTGTATTTCTTCCCATGCCCCCAAACATTATGACCTATAAATGACCTTTGTCCTTGACTCATTTTCAAATTTACTTGGTCGTACAAGAAAGAATATATTATGTGGTGCATTAGATATCAAGTCCACAAAATCATAAATCGAACCGGGGGTAGTTTGGTCTAGTTGTTGTGTGACAAGGGTTTTTAAGAGTTTTGACATGAGCTTGTACCTCCTAGATACTTAGTATTTTATCCCTAAATAAGTATTTCATTCATTCCAAAATAATTATTCCGTTTTTCTTTTTAAAATTTTTATAATAATTATCATGTTTCCAACCATTTAGAATAATATTTTTACCACTTTTCTTTATTTTTTCCTTACTTTAATTATAACTATATGTTCAAGAGGTTTAAAGAATACTGCATATTATTCCAATTTTATATTATAGTCAACTAACTTTTATTTAATTTGCATGTCTAATTAAAGAATACAATTATTTAAGAACAAAGTAAGTATTATCTTTTGACTTTTTAAACCGATTATTTTTTGAAAAAACATTTGATGTATTATTGTTTATTTTTATGAAAACAAAGAAACACGTACTTCGCAATATTACAATTTAAGTGTTTTATGATTTTAAAAATAAATACACTTCAAATTTTTAATCAAAAATAATATTAATTTGACTTTAATAAGAATATGATACTTATTTAATAACGGAGGGTGTATAAATAGTTGGAGAGGCCCGAAATTCAAATACTTTGGAAAAGATGAAGAAAATTGAGTATGTCTCCAATAAATCTATAAAACAGAGTTATTCATATTAAATGAGCAAAAAATACAGAAATTGTAGTGCCACTCCTCAACTTTCAGAAATTTCAGCTTCACCCCTCATATTTTATTAATGAAAAACCGTTAATTTTTTTTATCTTGAATGTGTCACTTTTGCCTTTAAATTAAATATATTCCTTTTACTTATTCAATATGTAAGTCATTATGTATTAAAGTGTGTCATTTTTCTTCCTTTAAATGTATTAATTTTACATTTATATGTGTCACTTTTAGTTCTTAGAAATGTCACTTTGCATTTTTACTGAAAATTATCATTTTTTTCTTTTAAAATGTTACTTTTGTCCTTAAAAAGTGACACGTTTTCCCTTAAATATGTTACTTTTAGTATCAAAAGTGTCATTTTACATTAGAATAAAGTTAATAAAAGTTTTAAGTTGATTTAGAACTAAAAAACATAGTTTGGGCACTTATGAACTTTGGCAGCCATGTTCTGAAAATGGACGGCGCCCGAGTAAATCAATAAACTATTTATTAATGTGATGACAGTTGTGAGCGTGCCACATGTCCCACCCACCCTCAAGCTCGACCCATTTGTTTTTGAAATGAGTCTGAGTTTGTGACCCGTGGGTTTTAGTCAGCCTTCCCGCTTTTCAGTCAATTTCTCTCTCTCAATTTAACCATTTTCATGTTGATTAACCCGTGGTCTTCTTTGATGGGTAGCTCGCTCGAATAAACTCTTTTTTTTTTTCACTTTTTTTTGGAGCTATTTGTCTCACGAATTTAGAATCTGTAACGGGTACACAAGTTTTTGCCGAAAATTGATACAGCATGCCTAATTTTAAAATTTAGTAAGAATTACAGCCATGATATCTTATTAGTAAGTAGGTTTACTTGGTTTAAATTTGGTCTTTTTTGCTGGTACACTAAAATGGTTTAAATTTGATTTATGTTATGCCGTTAAGGGTATAAACAGTAAATGAAAAGTCATATGGACCCCGTCGTCGATTGTTAATTGGTTGTTCTAATATTTTGTGATAGGGCCTATAAACTATGCAAAAACCTGTGTAGAAAAGAATTTGGTAAGACAGAGCTTCAGTTAAGAATTTACGGGTTATAATAAATAAAAAAACATGTTAACAAATAAGATAAAATTAGCTTAGTAGAGATGGTTCAAGGTTGGAGTTTTAAACTTGGTTAAGGTCTCGGGTTCAAATTTCTCAAGCCATATTTTATATATTTATTTTTATTGAGTGTGGTGTGAGTGCCTCGTTTTTAATCGGATCTATACCACTGAAAGGCAGGATGGTTTCGAAACTTCGAAGCGCGTGGAATACGCTCGGCCTTAATTATGAACTCAAAATATGAATAACAAAGTCGTCATCTTTATTTTAAGGATAAATAAAGAAAAACCAAATATCTCAGATTTGTAAGGGCTCGGAGGCTAAGTTACGAGTTGGGAAGGGATTAGGCACCCAACTCGTACTTTCGAACTCAAAATAGATTTTTAGCTAAATATTTTTTTTATAAACAGATAATATATATATATATATATATATATATATATATATATATATATATATATATATATATATATATAACAATAGAGATAAATAAAATTACAGCAGCCTCATTTTAGAGTTGTAGATAATATTTTATAAAAATTAGGTCATAATAACGACTTATTTTAGTGCTATTTATACAAAAAAAAAGCATTATAACGACTTATTCCGTGATATGTTATTATTTAATAGCACTCTTTTTATAGACAAAATATTAAATATTTAGGGTACCTATCTCTTGAAGCGTGAGGGTTTTAACCCGGATCAACTTCTCTTTTTGGCAGACTTTAAGGTGTGCTCGCTCTGTTCCTCAGGGAGAGAGAGTCTTTTTTCTATTGTTGTTGTTGTTGGAATTCGGGCAGAGTAACGGCTCCTTTTGGTTGCTTTTCGCCTCGGGATCTGTGTGGCACAACTGTTTGCTTTTGCTTGTTTTTGTTGTTGTCGAGTCTGAAATTGGGTAGAGCAACTGCTTGCTTTTGCTGAATTTGACGTCTGGATTCAAGCATGACAACTGCACTTTTTGGGATTTTAGAAACGGTTAAATAGGGTGGAAACCTAGTTGGGTAACTAAGGTTCACTTTGATCGGAGAGTTTAGGTGTTTAGGGGCGGTTTCGGCAGCCTAACGAAGCTTCGGGGTTTGATATGAAACTATCAGCGTAACATCACTCGTATATTTTCCTCCGTAAATTTCTGTCTGAAATCAGTGCACTAGAGCCTTTCTGTCTGAAATCAATGCACTGGAGCCTTGTATTTATAGGCCAAAGTTGGGAATCTTTAACGACGAAGGAAACCAAAAGATATTTTGTCATGTGCATAAAATGCTTGTACTGTGCGCTGAAAGGGTTACACTAAAGACTAACCGCACCAGTAATATAAACAAAATGGGGCGCACCCACATACATATATGGGCGCAACACCCAAATATGCATGGGGTTACTCCTATTTTGTTTTCTTTCCTCTTTTTTTTGCACTTTAACCCCCTGTTGTTAATCATTTGTTAATTCTTCTGTTTTTTTACACTTTTAACCCTGTAACTTGACATCCGTTAGTCATTTTTGACAGGTCTTGATATTTTATGGCATATCATAAACAGAGATATAAAATTGGGATGTCTACAGAACCCCTCAACGATGGAGTTTATGGGTAAACGGGAATTTACTAGTAAACGAACATCATTGATAAGAATAGACTCCCTAATTTCGAGGAAATTATAACATGGAAGAAATGTAAAACAACAGTTTATAATGCAACACTTAAACTTATACTATTACGCTGCGATGGATTGTTTGGGAATAAAACTAATATGATGCAAATAAAAGTGCTCTGATGGTCGTGCCTACTGAGTAGGCTGCCTAGTACCCTTTTCAGGAATCAGACCAAACGTAGTTCGGCTTGGCCAAATAGTAACCGGTGGAATAACATGGGACTTGATCATTTCCAATTGACCCGGGGTTTGCACCCCTTGTGGAAAGGATCCAATATAGCAACAGGTGGAATAACAGAAGACTGATCATTTCCAATTGACCTGGGGTTTACACCCTTTATGACAAGGATCCAACACAGCAACAGGTGGAATAACAGTATACCGATCTTTTCCAATTGACCCGGGGTTTGCGCCCCTTGTGGAAAAGATCCAACACAACAAACATGGCATGACATAACATGAGACCTGATCATTTCTAATTGACCCAAGGTTTGCACCCCTTGTGAAAAGGATCCTACACAGCAACAGGTGGAATAACAAGAGACTGATCATTTCCAAATAACCTGGGGTTTGCGCCCCTTGTGGAAAGGATCCGACAAAACAAACATGGCATGTCATAACATGAGACCTGATCATTTCCAATTGACCAGGGGTTTGCGCCCCTTATGGAAAGGATCCAACACAGATGGAATAGCATGGTATAACATGCATGTGACAGTTAAAGTAAAATGCAGATACTCTATTTTCGCTTGCAGGGTGGCATTTTGCTGAGGACATCTTTGATTTTTTTGGATACCGGATGGATGGCTGTTAACTTTGTTGGAGATAGTCACTTTCGTTAAGTCTCCGTTAAGACTCTAGGGGCTAACTGACACTATTTTTCGGATGTATGTACATGTTAATTTAGACAAAATGGAACATCTTATGCGGATAGATGCACAAAGATTATGAAATAAATGGCATTCTCAATGTAGGAATCTTCTTTTTCTTGTGCGAGCATGACCCCTTTTGCATTGTCTATGACAGTTAGGTATAACATGAGAGGTTTGTAAGTATGAAGGGGAGATAGCACTAGCGGGTTAACAAGGTAGTCTTTGACTTTTTCAAAGGCAAGCTAGCATTCTTCATCCCAGACCCGGTCAGTATCCTTTTTCAGGAGCTTGAATAGTGGCTCACACACGGATGTCAGCTGCCTGATGAAGCGACTGATGTATTGCAATCGACCCAGGAAACCCTTAACCTCTATTGGAGTCTTTGGCTGTGGCATGTCTATGATAGCTTTCACTTTAGCAAGTTCTATTTCAATGCCCTGCTCGGTTACCATAAACCTTAGGACTTTGCCTTTGGTAACTTCGAATGTACATTTTGTTGGGTTGAGCTTCATCTGGTGTTTTCTTAACCTTTCGAAGAATTTTCGAAGGTCCTTGACATGGGCGCCATTTACATCATCAGAATGCAAAATCATATCATCCACATATACTTCGACTTCTTTATGTATCATGTCGTGGAAGAGAGTAGTGACAGCTCTTTGGTATGTAGCCCCAGCATTTTTAATCCAAATGACATGACGATGTAGCAATATCTTTCTTAGGGGGTGATGAATGAAGTTTTTTCCTGATCCTCTGCTGCCATTTTGATTTGGTTATAGCCTAGCATACCGTCTACAAAGGATCTTAATTTGTGAGAAGTCACATCATGTACCACAATATTAATGTTGGGTAGAGGGAAGTCGTCTTTGGGTGATGCTTTGTTGAGGTCGCAGAAGTCTACGCAGATCCGAACCTTTCCATTAGGTTTCGGTACAATCAATATGTTTGACAGCCAAATTGGTTACTCCACTACCTGGATAAACTTGACGTGTAGCTGCTTCATGATTTCTTCTTTCACTTTCAGTGACCATTCTGGCTTAATTCTGCGGAGTTTATGCTTAACTGGCCTAGCATCTGTGTATATAGGAATTCGGTGCTCTACAATTGCTGGATCCAACCCAGGCATGTCTTCGTAAGACCATACGAAGACATCTGAAAACTCTTTGAGTAGACTGATCAATGCTGCTCTTTCTGACCCCTGCAGATAACTGCCGATTTTGACTTCTTTGATCTCACTATTCAGCCCTCGATTGATAATAGACAAGTCTTCTTCTGATGCTGCTGATCGGTGATTTTCTCATTGCTTGACTAACTTTACGAGCGCAATTGGGTATTCTTTATCTTTTTGGTTCATTTTGTTAAATGACTCATTATTTATGTTAGTTAATTCGTCTTTTAATGTAGGTGCAACCAAGGAATACACGAAGATATCGAGACTTTCATTATTAATTTCAGGGGTTACAGGGTTGGTTACATTATTGAGGTCCTTGGGTTTGAGGTCCTTGGGTTTGAGGTCCTCAATTTCATGGAACAAGCTGGTAGGTGACTAGTCCAAGGGAAAAAGGGAAACATGGGGAAGAGTGTATCTGAAACGGTCCACTAAGTCTACCGTTGTCAGGAGTGGTCCAGCCGTTGTATACCAATTTTGCAGCGGGTTATCAGCAATAGCCTCAAATTCTGTCAGGAGCTTTTCATTGCTAGTTACTCCGTCAATCATATCCAGGAAACTATCCCCCACAAAATCATCACCAAATAAAGCCATGACATAGTCATTTTGGTCTATGGTACAGGTATTTTTGACCATCGCAGTTTTATATGTGGTGTTACAGGGCTTCAGAATAACCTTTTCCATTTTATTGGTGGCAAGACTGACATCTTCGAATAACTCCCAACCAGGACATCTTTTCCCATTTCGATCTATCTAGGGCTCTGGGAACATGAGATAGACATCTGTTTCTCCTTTCCTTACAAAATATCCATTCAGAGTTTTTATGTATGGCTGTAGGGGAGGATCCTTGTAAGACCGATTTTTTACGTTCTGTCGTATTCTTTTCACGCTTTCCTCTCATGACCGTAGCTAACTCAACTGGTGTAGGTTTGTATCCTAAACCAAATGGAGGAGTACATTCTTTGAGTTCATCTTGGACTAAATTGATCAGCCCATGTTGATTTCTGCCAAGGCCTAGGCCAGGCATATAATTCATTTTTCGGAGCATGTTTAATGGAACTAGGGGTGTAAGTGGTTCGGTTTGGTTTGGTTTATGCCAAAACCACAAACCGAACCGCCTCCTAGTGGTTCCAAAAATCTCAAACCGAACCGAACCTAGTAAGACTTGAAGGACAGAACCACTCGGTTTGGTTCGGTTTTGTGAACTATATAAATTATTTTTAATGAAAGTAACCAACATTGAAAATAACAATAAAAATAAGATTTTAATTTGGAATTAACGTCAAAATTAGGAAATAAGCTACTAACAACAAATTATCATAAATAAAATAATACAAATTCTAAAATAAACACAAACAATGGAAAAAAATAATAGTTCTCCAACAATCAAGATATTGTTTGGTTTAGTATCCGTCTATATATGAATAAATCAAAGGTTCAAAATAGTTAATATATGTAATATAATATATATTATATAATAAAAAAATAAAAATATATAGCATGGTTTGGTTCGGTTTGGTTTGGTTTGGTTCGATACCAAAAACCGTGAACCGAACCGAGCAGCGTGGTTTCCCAATTTTGGAAACCGAAACTGAACCGTCTTCAACCAAAACCAAACCAAACCGACTAGTTTGGTTTGGTTTGGTTCGGTTTCGTGGTTCGGTGGTTCCGATTTACACCCCTAAATGGAACCATATCTCCGAAGACCGTGGTTTTCTTTCCAGTAATGTCAGTCTCTCGCCCACATTCAATTGCATTGACTCTGACCTGAGGGATGACTTCAAAACCACTTAGGAAGATACCAATGTCATTATGCTCTATCTCGAGGATTGGGATATCCCTGCTTTCTTTGTTTTCCACGATCTTATCAACAAGTATGATCACTATGTGGTCATCGTGGATGAACTTGACATGTTGGTGTAGCGAAGAAGCTACCCCTTTTACTCCATGGATCCAAGGACATCCCAGTAATAAACCGAAAATGGGAGGAATATCTAGGACTTGGAATTCAAGTGGCATAGTCAGCGGCCCAATTGTCATCATCATAGTTACAACCCCTAGGACAAATCGATTTGTGTTGTCATATGCCCTTACTGTCTGTGATGAATGAGTTAATTATGAGATCTTTGTCCCTAGTTTTGCTAATGTGCTTGTGGGACATACATTAAGAGGCAAGCCGTTGTCTATCAGGACCCGAGGAACCCTTTTTTTCATGACCCGTATAGTGATGTGAAGAGCGTCAATATGGTTGGTTCCTTCCTTTGGTAGATTAAAATCGGTGAACATAATCACATTCCCAAAATGTATATTTCCAATCATTTGGGTTAATTCTCTTGGAAATGTTTCAATGGGGATAACTGCCTGACTTAAGGATTTGGCCAGTATGTCGTGATGACTCTTGGAAGCACATAACAAGCCCTACATGGATATATTGGCTTGGGTTTTCTTCATCTAAGCTAGTAGGGTGTCTTCCATACTCTTAGCCCCAATATCTACTTCTTTATCTTTCCCAGAGTTGTCACTACTTTCTTGGTTTGGTTGATATGCCCGACCAGATCTGGTAAGATGACTGACATCGCCACCAATCCAATTGGTTTTCTCAGTGCTACTCATAGTTTGACTATCGCCTAAGATGGTGTCCCAAGAGAGCATGTTGCAACTAAGCTTTTCATTCCAAATGGGAAAAGACACAGCTTCTTTATTCTGGTTTCTTTAAAGCTGAGAGGAAGTTCATATATTTGTCAAACTTTCTTTGCTTGATCTGGGACAAGGGGTTGTTCTCTTGTATCTGATACTGTGATGATTTTATTGTCGATGAGGTCTTGGATGGCACCCTTGAGTAGGTAGCACTTGTCGGTGGGATGACCACTGCAGCGATGATATTCACAATACTGTGCATGATTCCATGTGCTAGGTAATGGGTTTAGAGGTGTATAATTCTTAAGCGGTTTAAGTTGATCGTGGGCCCATAGCGTTCGAAAAATCATAGATCTTGAAGAAAGCAAATCATCATAATGCTTTCTTTCCTGTCCTCTCCTTCATTTCAGATGGGGTGAGATGTTTGGCTGGGATTTGTTTGAGTAGCATGATTGTACATCTTCTTCTTGACCTGGGTAGTATTGTGCAAGAAACTCATTGTATGTGTTTCTATTTGAGGGGAGTCGTTCCTTTTCATGCATACAAGTCATTCTAGTTAGTGTGCCATAGGTCATTTGCTGGATATAGGTGTTTGGAGGATCATAAGGGATGTAGTCTTTTTGGTTATGGTAACATGCATTTAGGTGAGTGAGCTCATGGTTGGTGTTTGGAAATGAGATGCTTGGTGGACTGGAGTTATGAATGTTTGAAATGATATTGATTTGGGAAACAGGGTTGGTATTTAATTGAAGGTTGATGTTTGGTTGAGTTTTGGCATTTGAAGGGAAGATACTTTCCGTTGGAATGGAAAAGTTGATTTCTGGAAGGAGGGAGTTATTAGTAGGAGATTGTGGGATCTTGATTCGAAGAAAGAACATAGTGAAGATTTCTGCTAAACTTTCCAAAAGATCCCCAACTATTTGGCTTGCGACTCTTCCTACATGAGCTTCCAATTCTCTTTTCAACCAATTCTGGAATTTAGCGTGTGGAGCATATCTAGGACTTTCTATCTCTGCTCCAAGAGCAGTCTGTTCTTTACTGGTATCCATAACAGTCTGTTTGTTTTGGCGGCCATTCTACCCAAATCTATACCCTTTGAATTGTTTCTTATACTCTCTGACCTGACCTCTGCGCTTGTATCCCGTATCAAATAGCTGGTGCTATTTCTTCATTTCCAAATTCGGGCCAGGTTTCTGAGGAAAAGGGTTGAAGGTATCAGAAGGGAAGGTTCCAGGATTTTTGATACAAGTACAATGTGCTTTTATAATTAACTTATTTGTTTTTCCTAAAATTGATCGGACAAGCACATACTTTGTTTTGACAGTCTAGGACTTTTCCTGGAATAATTGATTCTTTCTCCAAAGTATAGAAACTTCGTATTCCACCTGACTTTTAACTTTCCAAGATTTGATAGATTTCAGGCGAAGGTCTATACTCTTTCCGGGATCCACCATTCGAATGGTCTAGGACTAGGGGTGGCAAAATGGGTGTTATGGATAATTATGAGTTAGCCTATTATCCATGGTTATCCATGGATAATAAACTAACCCATAATTATCCATAACACTCATTTTTCCACCCCTATCTAGAACAAATACCATAAAAATTATTTATCAGCCCATGTGCATATATCTTTATTCATTTATATATATTTTTGCAACAGAGATTGATCATTAATTTGGAGGAATAAAAACTGATCGGACAATGAAGTGTCCTAAAAATATATATGATTTTAACGTTGGCTGATGCAGGGCTAGACTGGCTTCACCCCGTTGGCCCCTCATTAAGGGGCGTAGGATGTGATAATTTCGGCCTAAGTTCTCTGTAGCCTCTCTTTCGAGATCATGGATACCCGAGCGTGTTTATCGGGTTGAAGGGTAACAATCATATTATCTCTACATGAGTACACGTGTGTGCGTTATCTAATAAGCAGTAATTTTTTTTTCTTTTTGCAGGCATAAAGCAATAATTTTTGGCCAGTTTTTTTGTTCATTTGTTGATTTTCTCAGCTCATTAGTTTGAATCCTTGTGACGACCATTCAGATCAATAAATAGAAAGAAAAATTGGGAAACTATCAGTTTCTATTAATTACATTTGGTCATAATCCTCAAAATAAAAATAACAGAATAAAATAATATTTACATATCCACCAGAAATAATATAATAACAGAATAAAAAAATAAAGCAATAATTGCTCTCACATTTTTTTTTCTTTTCAGGTTGCACCAGTACCAAAATGAAGCTGCTACAAGATTTCAAGATTATACGCACATATATAAACAGATATACATAAATGCAATATTTAAACTGTTAAATAAATAAAACGAACATATTTAGCCAAAAATAAAAAAAAAATAAACTTTTTATATATACATATAAAAAAACAAACTGAGTCTAGCTCTCTATTTTAATTTTATTATTAAAATAAAAACAACATCCCCAACAGAGTCGCCACTGTGAGTGCCCCATTTTCAACCAGATCCGCGCCACTGAAAGGCGGGGTGGTTTCGAAACTTCGAAGTATGTGGAATACGCTCGGCCACAATTGTGGACTCAAAATATGAATAACAAAGTCGTCATCTTTATTTTAAGGATAAATAAAGAAAAACCAAATATACCAGATTTGTAAGAGTTCGGAGGCTAAGTTACGAGTTGGGAAGTGGTTAAGCATCCAACTCGCCCTTTCGGACTCAAAATAGATTTTTGGCTAAATATACTATTTTTATAAATTTAACAACTTAAATAAAACATATATATATGACAATAGAGATAAACAAAATTACAGCAGCCTCATTTTAGAGTTGCAGATAATATTTTATAAAAATTAGGTCATAATAATAACTTATTTTAGTGCTATTTATACCAGAAATTTAAGCATTATAACGACTTATTTCGTGATAAATTATTATTATTTAAATAGCACTTTTTTATAGACAAAATATTAAATATTTAGGGTACCTACCTCTTGAAACGTGAGGGTTTTATCCCGGACCAACTTCTCTTTTGGACAAGCTTTTAGGGTGTGCTCGCTCTGTCCCTCAGGGAGAGAGAGTCTTTTTTCTGTTGTTGTTGTTGTTGTTGTTGTCGGAATTCGGGCAGCGTAACTACTCTTTTTGGTTGCTTTTCGCCTTGGGATCCGGGCGGCACAACTGTTTGCTTTTTCTTGTTTTTGTTGTTGTCGAGTCTGAAATCGGGCAGATCAACTGCTTGCTTTTGCTGGATTTGACGTCTGGATTCAGGCAGGGCAACTGCTCTTTTTGGGATTTTGGAAACGGTTAAATAGGGCGGAAACCTAGTTGTATAACTAAGGTTCACTTTGGCCGGAGAGTTTAAGTGTTTAGGGGCGGTTTTGGCAGCCTAATGAAGCTTCATGGTTTGATATGAAACTATCAGCGTAACAGCACTCGTATATTTTCCTTCGTAAAATTCTGTTTGAAATCAGTGCACTAGAGCCTTTATGTATGAAATTAATGCACTGGAGCCTTGTACTTATTGGCCGAAGTTGGGAATCCTTAACGGCGAAGGAAACCATAAGATATTTTGTCCTGTCCATAAAATGTTTGTATCTGTGCGCCGAAAGGGTTGCACTAAAGGCTAACTGTACCAGTAATATAAACAAAATGGGGCGCACCTACATACATATATGGGCATAGCGCCCAAAAATGCATGGGGTTGGTCCCATTTTGTTTTTTTTTCTTCTTTTTTTACACTTTAACCCCTATTGTTAATCATTTGTTAATTCTTCCGTTCTTTTGCACTTTTAACCCTGTAACTTGACATCCGTTAGTCCTTTTGACAAGTCTTGATATTTTATGGCATGTCATAAATAGATGTATAAAATTGAGGTGTCTACATGTGGCTAGCCACGTGTCAGCTCGGTAGGCTAGCCACCGCATTAATGAGAAGTTTCTCATTTTGCTCCGGTATCCTGCATTTTCAAGGTTTGTCGCTAATTTTTTTATGTTTTCCACGTCTTGCTATTTAATCTTTTGTCAGCTCCGTTAGCCTCATTTTCCTTCGGATGCTTGACGAACCCTAACGGACTTTGACGAAATGCTAAGTGACACATTTAAAACCAAACGTGATATATTTAAAATACAAAAGTGACACATTTTAAGGTCATTACTCCCTTCGTTCCGGACAAAGAGTCCATTGTTCTATTTTTGGATATTTCACTTAAAGAGTCCACTTTCAAAAATTAAGGAATAAAAGTATCATTTTATTATTAATAGACTACTAAAAGTGTCATTTTTTCTTAAAAAGTGACTAAGAAATTCCAAAATTATTGCAAGGCTACATACCTATTACTCACTCCTTCCCTAAATTATTGGTATGTTTTTTTTTCCACTTTTACCTTTATTTGAAATGAGTAAAATGTCAAATTTTCTCCAAATTTTTGAATAATTGTGATTACTTGAACATGGAAAATTTGGATAGTTCAAACTTCCTGCAATGAAGGGTGGGTCCATAAGCTAAAGAGTAATAATTATAAGGGAACAGTAATAGTAACAAAAATTCTAGGCCAAAATATGAAAAACACCCCAAAGTAACCACCCAATCCCATAATGTCCCCAAATGTTAAGATTTTCCCAAGTTCATGCCTGATGTTTCCATTTGTCCCATAGTGCCCCCTCCTGTCACTTGCCGTTTACAAAGGTACGTTAAGTAGCACATGTTCATACACGTGCTGGACAAAATTGTCTTTTCCAACCTAATTGAAGCCCCCCCCAATACGTAAACAGAGCAAAAAAATCGATTTGAAATACTATAAAAAAAAGCCCTAAATTATGAGCGACTGATTGAGCGATTGTTGAGAGCTAAATTTAGGGTTAGGGCTTTAATCGAAATTCGAGTGAGTGTTATGAGAGGTTGAAGGAATATCGTGGATTGAAGGTAGCAATGAGTGTAGAAGGAATATCGCGGATAGAAGAAAACGATACACAAGCTTTCCACTGTAAATTTTCTATTATGTTTTAATTCTTGGTCTTTGAACTACATATCTGAGTTATTGAGTTGAAAAAAGTTAACATTTGTTCATTGGGGTTAACTTTGTTTCTTTGTTTACTCTATGCTGTTCTTCATTCCTTTTTTTATTCTTTTTGTTGTCTCTATTTTTTATTCTTTTTCTTAGTACTGATGTATGTGATTTATTGACTTAGAAAATGTAATTTTTTGTTGACTTTATGCATGATTTTATACTGTTATTTAATGATGTTTTGGCTTCATATGATTTTTATTGTTATATGTGACTTTATAGGAATGCTCCCCATGTGATTTATGCTGATGGTCCCTTTGTAGAGCTTTTGAACTTTTGGTCCCCCTTTTTAATGCATTTTTGTTTCTTTTGTTATTCTGTAGAAAGTGTGCATGTGCATGTCTTGGTAAGCTTTTTTGATGCATTTTTTTCCTTTGTTGTTATGTGCTTTTCCAGATTTAGATGCAGATTATGTTGTTCCTAGAATTCATCATGGTGGTGAGTTTACTTACCACCCTAAGAACTGTGTATTTGGGTGGTGAAATGGAAACAATGGGTAGAGTAGCCAAGAATATTATGTCAATGGCCATTATGAATAGTTTTTATAAAGGATTTGGGTATAAAGATTATGCTAGCTACTATTATCTCTTACCCAGTAGGCAAATGAGTACAGTGTTGGTGTTGATGTCCGCTGATGAGGCAGTTATAAAAATGTTAGAAGGTACTGATCCTAACAATAGGATAGTTGATATCTATTGCAAGCACAATGAAGAATATCAGGGGGTTCAAAATCAAATTGAGAGAGTTGATATTATAGATAGTGAAATTGAGAAGCAAGATGACATAGATGATGATAAGAGTTCAGGATATAGTGGCAGTGCATATGGGGAGAGTGATGCTGATGTTAATGATAAAGAGTGGTGTGTGTCTGAAAAAGAAAATGAGAAACAAAAGGCAAAAGAAAAAAGAAAAAAGGAAAGGGAAGACAATATGTGATAAAGGTAAAGGTAAAGGCAAGAAAAAAGGTGTAATACAAAAAAATGTCACAAGCTTTAGTAATTCATGACAATGGGGATGATTATAATGTGGAATCAGAATATGAAATTGAATCTGATGACTTTGAAAGCCTTGATGGGTCTGAGGATTTGGAGGAAGATGACCCAAGACAGTGCATGGGAAGGAAAAACACCACAAAATTCAAGAGATTTCATCCTACAACAGAAATGGGTGACCCTAAGTTTGGGTTGTCCTTGGTATATTTATGCTTCACAGCTTTCTAGTGAGGGTAATGCATTTAGAATCAGAACATTTGTTGATAATCACACTTGTGGTAAGGAGATAAAGAGTAAAATTGTAAACTCTAGGTGGATTGGGAATAAATACACTGAAAAATTTAAACTAAACCCTACATGGCCATCGGATTCTTTCTTTCACACTGTTGGGAAGGAACTTGAGATTCAGATATCAAGAAGTAATGCTTATAGAGCCTTGTTGGTTGCAAAGAATAATGATGTAGAGTCTGTTGATGAACAATACAGAGCATTATGGGATTATAAGCAAGAACTGATTAGATCAAATCCAGGAACAACTGTTGAAATTCTTTGTGACCATGACAATGGGAAACCTATGTTTAAGAGAATGTATTTATGTCTTGGGGGTTTGAAAAGAGGTTTCTTAGAAGGATGTAGAAAGGTTGTTGGGTTAGATGGTTGCTTTTTGAAGGGACCAGTGAAAGGGATGATTCTTTTAGTTGTTGGGGTTGATGCAAACAATGGGATGTGGCCTTTGGCTTATGCAGTTGTTGAGGGAGAAAATAGAGAGTCATGGACATGGTTCTTGGAGTTGTTATTGTTAGATATAGAATGTGTCAATTCATACCACTGGACTTTTATGTCTGACAAACAAAAGAGCCTTGTTCCTAGCCTAGAGGCCCTTGTCCCTAATGCAGAGATCAGATTTTGTGTTAAACATCTTCATGATAATTTCAAGTTGAAGTTTAAGGGTAACGTCTTGAAAAAACAACTATATGCATGTGCTAAAGCCTCTTATGTTGAAAAATCCAACCTTGAGATGGAGAAAATGAAGACATTGAGTGTGATGGCTTATGATTGGTTAGCTGCCAGAACACCTGCACATTGGAGTAGAGATTTTTTTCAACTGATCATTGCTGTGATATGCTATTGAATCATTTGTGTGAGACTTTTAATTCTTGTATTCTAAAAGCAAGGTCTAAACCTATTTTGGATTTGCTTGAGTGGATTAGAATGTACATGATGTCAAGGTTGCAAAAGTGTAGGGAAGAGATGAGGGGATATAAAGGGATAATATGTCCAAGAATAAACATTGAGTTAGACAAGTATAAAGGAGAATCATATGGGTTTATTACAGTTTGGGCAGGGGTTAGAAAGTACCAAGCGAGGGGAATGTATGGTGACCAGTTTGATGTAGATTTGAATACTCAGTTATGTTCTTGTAGAAAGTGGCAATTGTCAGGCATTCCATGTCCACATGCAATTTCTGCCTTAAATTCAAACCAACTTAATCCTGAAGAATATGTGGTTGATTGGTATAGAAAGGATACTTACATGAAATCCTATGAGTACATGATTTATCCTTTGAATGGAAGAGACTTATGGCCCAAGACTGGGTTACAATTGTACCCCCCCATTTGTTAAAAAGATGCATGAGAGGCCTAAAAAGAGAAGAATCAGGAAGCTTGATGAGCGTAAAGGCAAACCAAACAAATTGAGAAAGTACCAAAATACTGTGAGGTGTAAAATTTGTGGTG
The DNA here is from genome assembly GCA_013146195.2 of Codonopsis lanceolata. Taxonomy (NCBI): domain Eukaryota; kingdom Viridiplantae; phylum Streptophyta; class Magnoliopsida; order Asterales; family Campanulaceae; genus Codonopsis; species Codonopsis lanceolata. Next base: position 152,296,063 of record CM028380.1, read on the forward strand.
AAGAGTATCATAATGCTAGAACTTGTCCTAAAAAACCACCACCAACTGGAACTGAAGAAGGAACAGAGAAGGTCCAACAAAATACAAGAATAGAGACATTGGAAGTTGGAAGTACAAAGGTACTATATTGATTTTAGGGCATTCAAGTTAATACATAATGATTGAGATTGTTACTTTTGAAATTATTTAAGATATACATACATTTTGTATTTCCAGGTGCTTATGAATTCAAGTCAGAAGGATGATTTGAATGCTGATTCAAGCAGACCAACAGGATCAAAAGATGTTGGAAGTACAATGCAGGTACTGTATTTACTTTCAAAATTCAAACAGATCACAGACTATTATATTTTTATACTAACATCTATAATATTACTCTGGTAGAAAATTGTCACAAGTCCAGGAAGAACAAAAAAAAGTGCAATGAGAGGGCCAGTAGGGACTCCAAATGCTTTTTCCTATGGTCAACCAAGAACATTGTCTCAAGATTCTGCAATGAGAAACTTGGTAAGTGTTGAATGCCATCTTATGTTATAATTGATATCTAATTATTTTTCTAGGTTAAAACTGCTCCATTGGTAAAACCTACAACTTCATCCCAAGACTTTAGAATTCCAGTACCTGTAAGACTTATCAAACTTTAACTCTATAAATTCATTGTACTGTATTCTACCAATATTATACTTTCAAACTAACAACTATAATATTACTCTGGTAGAAAATTGTCACAAGTCCAGGAAGAACAAAAAAAAGTGCAATGAGAGGGCCAGTAGGGACTCCAAATGCTTTTTCCTATGGTCAACCAAGAACACTGTCTCAAGATTCTGTAATGAGAAACTTGGTAAGTGTTAATTTAAACAGCTCAATTAGATTGAATGGCATCCTATGTTATAATTGATATCCAATTATTTTTCCAGGTTAAAACTGCTCCATTGGTAAAACCTACAGCTTCATCCCAAGACTTTAGAATTCCAGTACCTGTAAGAGTTATCAAACTTAACTCTATAAATTCATTGTACTGTATTCTACCAATATTATACTTTCATACTAACAACTATAATATTACTCTGGTAGAAAATTGTCACAAGTCCAGGAAGAACAAAAAAAAGTGCAATGAGAGGGCCAGTAGGGACTCCAAATGCCTTCTCCTATGGTCAACCAAGTACACTTGGAGGGGGAATAGATGCAACAACTATTGGTGCCACTTCAATTCCTGCTGCAAACTTCACTTGGAGGGGGAATAGATGTGTAACTCTTGGAAGCTTAGAAGCTACAAGGAATTTAAAGAATACCAAGGATGATAAAAAGTGTGATGGATATGAGGATGAACTGGATTAATAGATGTTTGTATTTGTAAAGTTGGTATAGCTCTTTTGGTAATTGAAACATGTTGGTATAGCTCTTTTGAAGTCTCCCTTGTAAAGTTGGTATTTGTAAAGTTGGTATAACTCTTTTGCACATGTTGGTATTTGGTAAATGTATAGACTTTTTGGTCATCTTCAAACTATAGATATGTGAATGTAAATGTCCTTTAAAAGGACCAACTCTTACATTGGTATAGCTCTTTTGGTCTAGTTCACACTGTTTATGTATTACCAACTATTTTCAAGTTGTGAATTCAATGAATGACAATTTGCATAACTTTTTGTTGTTATGTACTCTGTAGTTGGGTTTCACATTCAGGATTTTCCCAGTTCCCTTTAGTAGCCAGTTAATGTCTTTGTTATTGATGCAGACATGCAATTGCAAAGTCTCAGTTCCCTTTAGTAGCCAGTTAGTGTCTTTGTTTTAAATGTTTATAAGTTTCAAGATGGATGGAATGATGGGTGCAAACAATCTTAACTGATGGAAGGTTCCTGTCTTCCCATATTCACATTTGCTATGCCAACTGATGGATGGTTCCTGTCATCAACATTGACAGGCCTAGCTGCTTCATGGTCCATGAAAAAACTCTCGGTAAGCTGGCTACATCAGAGTGAAAACTGGAAGCATTAACATAACATTATCATTGATTTGGTTAGTACATCAATTCACCAAGTTTGTCTTAACTGAGCATTATCATTGACATTCTCATAAACTTTCATAGCCATAAACAGAGTACATAGATCCTATTACATAACCTTACTTCCCTAATTAACTTACATTTCACAAATCCCTCACTAATCATAAACAAAAACAGATGGCAATTACAACTTTTTTTGCCCTCACTAATCATAAACAAAAACAGAGGGCAATCACAACTTTTTTTTGCCCTCACTAATATTAACCAAAAACAAAGGGCAATTGAATTCCTTCATTTAGACAATAAGAAGAAGGAACATCAACAACACAATGAAAACTAAACACCCAACCAGTAGACACATGAAAAATTTAAACTTTCATAGCCATAATTAGAGTACATAGATCCTATTGCATAACCTTACTTCCCTAATTAACTTACATTTCACAAATCCCTCACTAATCATAAACAAAAACAGAGGGCAATCACAACTTTTTTTGCCCTCACTAATCATAAACAAAAACAGAGGGCAATCACAACTTTTTTTTTGCCCTCACTAATATTAACCAAAAATAAAAATCAAGTGAATTCCTTCATTTAGACAATAAGAAGAAGGAACATCAACAACACAATGAGAACTAAACACCCAACCAGTAGACACATGAAAAATTTCCGTTTTCTAGCACGATTGATTTTCAGTTGGGTAATCATTTTTTTATGTTCATTGATAGATTGTAAAGACCTGGAATAACAACTATCGATCGAGGGCACATTGGGGGATCGTACCAAGCAAAGTAACGGCATCCCTCCTGTAACTCATCAAAATTAGAAAAGATAAGAAAAAAGGTGTATTCATTTAACCATGGCTTTTTTTGCCCTCACCCAGAAAAAAAAATGAATCACTCATCGGGTTGTCCATTTATAAACCCTAAAATAATGTTAAACACTTACATAGCCATAGTTTGAGTAGCCAAAAAATCTTTGACCAGGATTTGTACCAGTCCATGCCGTCTTGAGCACACTACATTGGCCACAATAGCAGCTTGCGTTTGACATGGCTTCTTGCTGGATTTTTCTTGTACAGAGAGAGAGAGAGAGAGAGAGAGGCGAGGTAGAAAAGAAGTGATGTAAAAGGTTTCACAAGCTTTAGATTCTATATAATTAGGTTGGAAAAGACAATTTTGTCCAGCACGTGTATGAACATGTGCCACTTAACGTACCTTTGTAAACGGCAAGTGACGGGAGGGGGCACTATGGGACAAATGGAAATATTAGGCATGAACTTGGGAAAAATTTAACATTGGGGGACATTATGGATTGGGTGGTTACTTTGTGATGTTTTTCATATTTTGGTCAAAATTCTACAAAGAAAGTCGCAAACAACACAACTTTGTGGTACAAATGGAAAAAAAAAAGCAAAACAATAATTTTAGAACGTGGGGAGTATGATTTTAGAGCATTATCTGGTTTCCCTAAGGTACTAATCAAGGGCAAGAAATTGCTAAAGTGAAAGTTGAATGAAGTTTGGAGAAATTGCAGGTCTGTCTATTTTTTGAAATTTTTAATTACTATATAATACTCTATGTTTTTTTTTAAACCGGAAAAGATATTTTTGGAGGCTAAAAGATTACGACACCCCTAATGAACTGAAGGCGCACACGCATCACTCATTTAGTCCATCGCGTTGCATCAATTTTTACACCGTGATTCATTAATTTAAATTACCTAATTTAATTTTACATTGCGAGCACTTAATTTATACACGTGATGCATCAATTTGACTTAATCCAATTTAAGCATTGTGTTGCACCAAGTTAAACACCTAGTTGATGTATCTTGGTACAAATATTGATGTATCGTACTGTAAAATTATAATAAATCAGACTTTCATGTCTCCCGTCTTCTTTTTCCACATCCTTCGTCGTATGTCTTCTTCTTTCTTATTTTTTTTCGTTCTTATCAAAAAATCCTTCAACCCAATCGAGAGCTATATTTTAGTATTATCTTTAATGAATCGAAAAAATCATATATATATATATATATATATATATATATATATGTGTGTGTGTGTGTGTGTATGTGTATGTGTGTGAAGGATAATTGATTAAACCCCACCATTTATCTCTGTGTAAATGGTGCAATAACTATGGTCTGCCCCCACTTTGGAAAACATATGTTCATATCACTCTTTCCCTCTCTTTTGTGACGCAGGTCCATAAAAGTTTAGAAAAAAAAAGTGGTATCATGGATATTTTATATAAAAATGATATCTTTGAATTGGTCTATATTGTATTACTAAATTGAGTTACGAGAGAATAAAACTCCGTCTTTTGATTAAAAACTTATACATTATAATTAATTATACGCAATAACTTCCAATATTCTAAACAATATATATATGAGTGTGTGTGTAATGTGTACTGCCAGTAACATTATTTATTTGTTGATTTGAAACAATTTCAAAAAAGATGGTATTACGAGTATTTTATGTCAGACAGATCTTTTTGACATAACTTATTGTGTGTTGGTGGATTAAACTATGAAAGAGTGAGATTTCATCATACGAATTATAAACCGTAAGACGATTTTCAAATGAGATTAACTCATTTAATAAAGATCCATCTTTCACTTTTAGATGGTTCCAAAATCATTTTACACTTTGTAATTTTTATTTTGTAAAAAGTCATCTTGAAAAATATATATTATTATGAAATCAAAGAAAATATTTCCTTTGAAACCAACTTTTGGCAGCAGCTCTTGAAAAGAGATTTTGTGAATCACCTGGATGCTGACATTAGTGGCTTCCTTCCCTTATCAACCATCACTCTCTTGTTTTTCATGCCTTTTTGGCTCAAAAAAAGTGGTGGAAATTATTCTAATCTACTCCATTGGTCTAATAGTAATCTGATCACCTCATTTTTATTTTGTTCCTCTCATCGATCACGTATAAATTTTCACCAACCAGCTTGCAGACTCAAATACTGCAAACAAATGATTAGTCACAAACCCATTTTTTCTGGTATATAGGCATGCAATTTGGTGGCTTGTGTCGGGTAAGTGGTTGAAGCCGGTTATGACCCGTTAGAACTTAAATATCAAACAGATCAAAATGAGTCGAGTTTGTATGGGTAATATGATTTTTTCGGTCAAATCGTGTGATGGGTTCAACTCGTTTTTAACCCGACCTGTTAATATTTTCGAGTTGAAATGAGTTACTTGTTTCGATCCAAAAATATTAACGAAACGGGTTGAATCAAGTCAGTTTCATATTGGGTCGGGTGAGTTAACGAATTCCAGATTGTCATTGTCATAAACCTACTGTATTCCAAGGTATTTCTAGATCCGAAGGTCAAACACTAATTTTTGATCGCGGTAGGACATAAAGACCGTAAAGCTCTCCATAGTAAGGTTTTAATGTAGTCAATACCTAACGTGATATGAAAATACATGGCAAAAAAAAAGAAGTGAATTCTATAAAGCCGATGACAAATCTTGATGAATCAAAGTTGAATCGAATTAAGATTTATTGATTTGGGTATCACCGGCTAAACCCAAGTCAAACTCAAATCAAACCAAAATCATTCACCACTTTCTGATTTTTATCTTCTTTTTTTTATTTTTTGCCATTTTCGCAATTCAAAAAAATGTTTTTATTTTTTTATAGAAAAATAGTACATATTTTTTATTTATAAATAGAAACTTGGTTTGCCTCATTTGGACACTAAACCAATTTTAAAAATAAAGATGATGGGGTATATAAAAGTATTAAAATATGTGCCACCATAAGAAAGGTTTTTTGGTTTAAATCAAATGTATATCTAATAATTTTTTTATTAATTTTTAATTAAAAAATGTATAATTTGGAGATGATTTGATAAAACCATTATCCTTGCTCACAACTGACTAAAAGATACAAACCTCAATGGATATTTTAATGGCTATGTATAGATATGGATATGGATGAATATTAGATACCTATGGATATTTAAATGTTTTATTGTAGCCAACCATACGAAAAGGTTGAGTGATTTTTTTATTTTATTTTTTATTGACATAAATAGGTCGAATAAATTAACAACTACTTTACTGTATACGTTTGAACCAAGTTCTGATCAGGAATTTGCCATGTCCAAAATTATAAAGTCCATTAGTTTTCAAAAAAGAGTTTATTATTATTATTATTATTTGGTGGTCTTTCTAATTTTATTTTCATTTTTTTTATTTCTTTAAAAGTTACATTTATTATTTTACGCTTGATTTGATTTTTGGTACTAATTGATGAGTTTCACCTTTACATGAGTATCCTTAATAATGGAGTACATAATACTAGGGCAAGTCTAATGTACGTTTGGTCGAGTAAACATGATTTGTCTTATATAAAATATTTGTAATACTTTTTTACCTAAGTTTTTGTCATATTTATAATAGAGTTAAGAGTCTGTTTTATCTGCTTAAGCCGTATATCAAATCAAACATGACATTCTTTTGAGGTTTAATTACATAAAAAACCATGATCTATTTTAGTTTTTTCGTTTTGATCCATGTGTTTTTTTTTCATGTAAAACCTCAACCCAACTTTTTTTGTTTACAATTAAAATTTTAAAAAAAAAACTCTTTAGTTTTGTAATGGGAAGGTGGCTGGGTGTCTTAGTGGGCATTCTACCTGGACTGGGCAGGAGAGCTCAATGTTCATGTTATTTTCCCACCAAAAACAGTTTTGTTTTAAACCCTGACATATTTTGAAATTTCAAAACAACCCATTTTTTAATTAGATTTTCTCAAATTTTATTGTAATACAAACTCCATATTATTTTTAAAATTTCAAAATGAACATTGACAGTTTGGATATATATACTAATTCATCCAAAAATTCACAATTTTCATTGGATCATCTTTTATATCTTAGATATATCTTTCATATATACTTTATATATATACTTTTGGATATATTTCTTAGATATATCTTTCATCCAAAAACTCCATATATCTTTTATTTCTTAGATATATCTTTCATCCAAAAATTGACAGTTTGGATATATATACTTACTTTATATCTTTCACAACCTAAAAACTTTCTTCTTGGATTTTGATATGTCCATGATGTCCACATAACAATCATTCTTCCACAATAACAACAAACTTTTCTATTCATTCTGTTAAAACTAATAAATAAAAGATAATTTAATGAAAATTGTGAATTGTTGGATGAATTAGTATATATATATATATATATAATATATCAGGATTCATTTTGAAATTTTAAAAATTATATGAGGTTTGTATTGCAATAAAATTTGAGAAAATTTGATCAAAAAATAGGTTGTTTTGAAATTTCAAAATCAGCCATGGTTTAAAACAAAATTATTTTTGGCGAGAAAATAACGTGAACATTGAGCTCTTCCGCCCAGTCCACGTAGGATGCACTCTAGGATGCCCAGTCACCTTCCGTTACAAAATTAACGAGTTTTTTTACGAAAGGTTTTAATTGGGAAAAAAAAGTTGGGTTGAGGTTTTACATGTAAAAAATATACATTATTCAAAGCGAAAAAACTAAAATAAGTCATTTTTTTTATGCAATTAACCAGTCTTTTGAGAATGAAAAGAGTATTTTTCATGAGAGACATCTTTAAAAAAAAAAAAAATCCTTTTTGAAGGGCTTCATTAGAAGAAAAACCTCTAACAACTGCCGCTTTTCTCATTTTAAATTCTATATGTTTTCTTGATTATTGAAATTATATTTTGAAATAGTCCTTATCTAAAAAGTCTAATTATTAAAAAGATATATTAATGTTATTGGAGTTAGTTATAATTACAAAAATACTTTAAGTACAAACAATGTGCGTATAAAATAAGTGAAAGGTAAACATGAGATGTTATAAAATTTGTAAACATAATTTTCAAAAGTAGACTTTTAAAGTAAAATATCCAAAATAGTACTCCCTCCGTCCCTAAATTATTGTCCTGGTTGACCCGGCGCACAGATTAAGAAAAAACAATTGACTTGATTATTTATATTGGTTTAATGTATAGTTTCCTTTAAAGCCCATGTGCATGTGACCCATAATTAAAGTAAAGTGAAAAAGTAAGGGTAGAGTGATAAAAGTGATGTTCTAAAAAGGTAAGTTTCAAAGTGGATAATTATTTTGGGACGAACAAAAAAGGAAAAGAGGACGATAATTTAAGGACGGAGGGAGTATGATGAATCATTTACCAATAACGGGGAGTTTCTTTTAATACGAGCACACCTATTTTGATATAATTATGACTAGGTACTTACTTGGACTTTTGAAGTTATGGTCAAAACTAAGTCTTAAAACTTGTAAATAATGTCATGTAAAAATTTAGAAAAGACGATATTATAAGTAATTTATGGAAAGCAGAAATCCTCTTGACCATATTCATCATGTGTTGATAAATTGAGTTATGAAAGTAAAGTTTCGTATTATGATTTAAGATCCATAAGATAGTCTCACAGAAACCTATTCATATTACTACGACTCTAGTATGTGAGAGTAAATTTACATATATAACATCAACATAATTCACTCACGCATGCATAAAATATTGTATCGTACAATATTTTAATGATTAATACAATTGAATTATGTATAAATATTCTTTTTCTGATCCATAGAGCATTCCTTACCGAAAATTGAACACATAAATTAGAGATGGAAAACGTGATAGCACACGTGTGCTGCATACAACTCAAATAGACGAGTAGGTGAATACGAAATTAATAACATGAACATAAATAGACTTGGATGACCATAAGCGATTATTTAAAACTATCAAATCAAAACAAACATTACAAAAACTTATTCAACTAAAATTTTGATAAAATTTTCACCAAAGCATATGCAATTGTGAATGGAATCTAGATTGCCCAATCTAATTAATGGGTGCTCATGTAAACCCTAATTTGTCCTAAAAAATTAATGGTCTAGAATGATCATGTTTATGGACACTAGTTGTCACATTAACATGAATTAATGAATGAGTATCTTAAACCATTTTAAAACCATATTATATATGTCTCTTCTACTCAAAACACATCACTTAATTATGTCGTCTCCTTGTCTCCACTAGGACATTGAATTTGAGTTTAACAAAGGTAGTTAATTAATTAAGCCGGGAATAATCCCATGATTATTAATTAGCAAAGTTTAAGGAGATCCTCAATTAATACATTAATTCAAGAATCGAATAAACCTTTATGATCTGATGATGACCATGCATGTGGATGCACCACCTAACACCATGTTTCATTCATTCGGCATGTTAAAAGAACCACGTCTTTGATGGTTTAATTCTTAACGCAAAAAAATCATTCTGTTTGTCCCCCAACATTTTTTGCTTTTGTAAAAATTTATGTAAGATAATCTTACGGATATGTTTTGTAAGATGAATCCTCCTTACTTGATTCATTGCATGTTTTGGTAAGTTGACTGTGAGATAATGATGTTTTATTATACGAATTAAGATTCGTAAGACACCAACGGGCTCTATCTCAACTGATAGTGCTCACTTCTCATAACGGAGAGATCGAGTGTTCAAATCTTATTAAAGACATCTTGAACTTTACAACTCTCAATAGAGAAGTCGGGTATTTAAGCCTTTTCAGAAACACCGTTGTTGTTCAATCCTTACCTAAAAGTCCTATTTAACTACTCACTTATATTAATGGATAGGTCGAGTATTCAAAGCCTCACCATAAGCACCATTTGTTTTTCGTACTCTGATTATTCTAATTAGTTCCACAAGATCAAAGCAAAAGATCTCTTGCAAGTTCCATATAGAGGATTTTGCTACTTACCCTTTGTAATATTCTCGATTTACATCAAATTGGATGTGGGTTTGTGTGAACACTAAAAGTCATCACCCATACTAACACTAAAAACAAACATCATTCATAAAATTTTTTGGTGAGTTTTTGATAAACAATTGACTCAAGATGCCACTAAATAAACCTAATTGACTCAAGATGTTTAGTGGCCCAATATGTAAAACGTGCATAATGAATCACGGGTTGATACACCCTTCTACAGAGAAACATATACTTTCTCCTCCCTTCTTAAATAATTATTTTATTTTATTTTTATTTTAAAATAATTATCTTGTTACTATATTTTTTTAAGAAAAATACTTTTATTATTTTATCCCTATTTTTTTTCTACTTTTATTATGTGCATATACACAAGAACTTTAAAAAAATATATGTATTTTATCAATATTTATACTCCATCCGTTTCAAAATAAATAATTTTTATAAATTTGCATACAAACTAAGAAAGTTTATAAAAAGATTGATCTACCCTTTTTCTCTTAAAAAACTTTTCATATTCTCAATGCAACATTTAATTAGATAACAATTAGTATGGACAATTTTGGTAAAATGAGAATAAATTTGTATTGAAATTGTAAAACGTCATTTATTTGGAACATTTTTTTGTTCCTTACACGCTACTCACTTCGTCCAAAATATATGACGTTTGGGAGAGTTTTTTGTTCCAAAATAGATAACATTTTGCAGTTTTTAATGAATTTTTTACTTTTTTTTCTAATTCTACCCATATTTATTGATTTTGTAACTTGTGTTTGACTCTTTTAGTAAAAATATCAAGACACCTTATTAATGTTTAGATATAGGTTGTCTTTACAATATGTTTCATTGGTCATTTTTTTTTCCTCCTAAGGGGGGGGCAAGGAAAGAGATCGAACATGAGACCTCACACTTTGGGAAGCCCCTTCTCTATCACTAGCCACCATATTTTAGGATAAAAGGAGTATTTATTTTAGGATGGAGGGAGAAATAAAGTTACTTAGCTTTTCTTAAATATGACTTATCGAATCAAATATAACAATTATTTAGGATGAGAGAGAGAGAGAGAGAGTAATGAATTGTGCTAAAAATGTAGGGATATATAAATAGAATTGTAATGAATTATTTTGGCAATGTTCTTGATAATACTCATTTGTCATAAAAGATACTAGCTTCTTTAACAAGTCCAACTTTTGAAAACCATAGTTTTACTTGTACCCACCTTAGATTGCACTAAAGTGAGGGATATCTTTATATAAAATTGGTAATGAGTTAAGAGTCTTCTATACCAAGTAGTGTATTCGTGACTAAGCCACCAAACAAATTTAAACATGAGTTATTAACCATTTATAGGTCTTATTGGTTGATAGTATTGAGAAATAATTGCTACTACATTCGTCCTAAAATAAATGATATTTTAAATATTTACATACATATCAAGAAAGTTTTAAAAAGACTAATATACCATTATTAAATGTATTTATTATTGATAAGTTACATAATTATTTATCTTTTTCCTCTCAACAACTCCCTAACTATCCATCAAACTTTTTCACTCTTAACGCATGTAATTAGAGAGTACTCAATTAATAAGGACAATTTTGACAAAATTTCTCCAAAATCCTATAATATTATTTATTTTTTGACAAAATTTTTAAATTAAAATATCATTTATTTTGAGACGGAGATAGTATGTAATACAAGAGATCTTAACTCATCGATAATATCTTTACCCAATTGAAAAATAAAAACATGTATATATTCAATGTTCAGAATGTTCATCAGAACCTTTGAATGAAATTTCAAAATTGCCATTTTAACATTTTAGTGCATATTAATGTAATGACACAAATACCCCTTATGTTAAAGATCCCTCCCCAGTTTTTCTCAATTTTCGATATAATTTTGCTTGGAATAAGAGTTGCAATATACTATTGTTATGAATTTTTTTTTTCGTTCATTCCAAACAAAAAACTTTCTAATATTTTTTTTAAAGGTTATTTCTATCATTTTTATATTTGATTCTCGCTTAAATTGATCTCCACTTTTATATGGATATCTTATTTTTGAAAAATCTAAATATTTATAATATATTTGATCATTTTTCTTATTTTGTGTGTCTGTAAAACATAACAATTATTTAAGAATATGGGCTAATCAGGTTCACCACTGCTCAGTTATAAGATGGTATTTCTTTAGCTTCTTTTAAGAGTATTTACAATTATATTTATTCGTTCTTCTAGGAAATTTATCTTTTATCAAGAGTATCTATATGGCTATTTAAAGTGTCAATTTTCTTATGAACTAAATCTAAATTATTTTTAATTTCAACGTCTCTTATAGAATGGCTTTCTAATAAATCTAACTTATTTTTAATACTATAATCTAAGTATTTTTTAGAGGTCATAGAATAAATAACTTTTGTATTTATACTATTAATATATTTTTTATATTTCCTCTATTTCAGGCAAAGAGTCCCCATTTGAAAGTTAATTGTTTTAAGAAAAAAAAAACACTTTTAATTGTTTATTAGTAATAAAATAACATTTTTATATCTTAATTTTTAAAAGTAATTTCTTTAAATGAAATATATCAAAATAAAATAGAGAACTCTTTATTCGAAACATAGAGAGTATTAGATTGGACGAGGTTATTAACGAATGGACCAACTTAATTTTAATTCAGTTTGTTAGGCTTTTGAGTTATGAGACTCGAATCATTATCAGATAATTAAATTGAAAAACTCATATTTTTAAAATAACTTAAACTTTGATAGATTTCGAATTAAAAATGAGTCATGGCGAGGCTTAATATGGTTATTGGTATCAATGGTTGATAAATATATATTTGTCTCAAATTATGATTTTATTCGATTTGATCCACAGATTAAAAAAATAATTGATTTGATTATTAATATTGATTTGAAATATAGTTTTTTTTAACTTCATATATTATGTGACCTATAATTAAAATTGAATTAAAAAATAAATAATAAAATAATAAAAATATTATCATAAAAAAAGAAAATGTTAAGTAAAACAATTACATTTAAAAAAAGATATTTTTAGGCCAAAATATGAAAAACACCCCAAAGTAACCACCCAATCTCATAATGCCCCCAATGTTAAACTTTTCCCAAGTTCATGCCTGATGTTTCCATTTGTCCCATAGTGCCCCCTCCCGTCACTTGCCGTTTACAAAGATACGTTAAGTGTCACATGTTCATACACGTGCTGGACAAAATTGTCTTTTCCAACATTTGAGGCATTATTTGTTTGCAATTACACTAACAGGATAGAATCTAATGGACCTTAACTAATGTCTTGCAATGGCACTGGAGTTTTGCTCAAACAAGACCTAGAAAACGAATAACATGTTGTGGTGGTTGCTGCAATGGTGTCCTTGGATAAGAACACGAAATTGTTCACATCGGCGGACCTCGATTGGTTCGAAGCCCGTATAGGCCTTCGCCTGACGATTTGAGCCTTCCCCCAGTTACTGGTAGACTAGGTTGCTCTATTGAGGGAGCAGGGAAGAGAGGCATTTGAGCCATGGGGAATTACATCAACCAGAGGCGGCATACCGAAAAAGAAAGGTTTTGGAAGAAAAAAGTAGATTCCTCACCAAGAGCCGAGACTTGAGAAAGACTTTTGCATTCCTTAGCTTGGTGCTCAAGTCCTCAGGCCCTGATAGGATTTGTCGTGACCAAGACAGCTCCAACTGCCTCAGACGGAAATGCCATCTGCTCTGCCTTCTACATCCATGACCTGGTCCGGCCAAGCTTCTCCTATATCGTTTACCTGTCCCTTCCCTTAATCAAAGGATAAAGTCAGCTCAGGGAATGCTTTCCTTCTGAATTTACTTTTGAATTGGTCTTGTTACTAGCAAATCGTGAGCCCCCCACTCCATATCAAGATCTATCTTTAAATATGAGCATGGTTGCTGCAATGGTGTCCTTTACTGATCTTGATTTTTTGAGCGTCTTCAAATTGTCTATCGTTAGCTCGTCGAGTTTTGATTTCTTCAAATTTCGCGAACCTAAGATTGAATTTAGGAAGTTTGAAATTGTCCGCCAGTGAGATTGGATGTTTCACCTTCTTCGATCGTCAGATCTTTAACGCTCATAGTTTCGTTGTTCTCATGAATTTTCCTTCTCGTTTTCGACGTTTGCTCGAAACACGTAGCTATTTCCGTCGGCGATGGAAAAATTGTGCGACGAAGTTGATTAGATGACGGTGGAGTGGATCTGGATGTAGACTCTGTTTTGGAAGATGAGAATGTTGCGCCGCTGCTTGAGCCTGAAAAACTCGAATAAGAACAGACTGTTCGAGAACGATTTCTGCGATTTTCTGTCCATTTCTCCTTTATAATGTCTCGTTGAAAGCTCGGAATCTCTTGTTCGACTGTTTGGCGGTGTTATTGGATGGCATGAGTTAGGTCCTGTTTCGTTTGGACTGAGGGTTTTTGCTGGTAGAAAAGATTTTGATGGTCGTATTCATTGGATTGATCATCATCGATGGAACAAAAAATAGAGTCGAGGAGAGAAGAAGAGAAGGACTGAGTTTTCCTCTGGTGTAGATGCTTTGAAGTTCTGTCCGCCGGCATATTCATGTCAGGGAAGATGGCAGACGAAGGAGGTTTGGGAATGGAGAATGAATACAAACAAATAATGCCCCCCAAATAATGAAAAAGGCAATTTTGTCCAGCACGTGTATAAACATGTGTCACTTAACTTACCTTTGTAAACGACAAGTGACGGGAGGGGGTACTATAGGACAAATGAAAACATCATACATGAACTTAAGAAAAATTTAATATTGGGAGATATTATGAAATTATGCGATTATTTTGAGGTGTTTTTCATATTTTGACCATATTTTTAAAATAGCAAAGTCAGCATTTTTGTTTGGAGAAAAGACTTACTTGGGAATAAGGCAGAGTATGGTCGGTCAATGGGTGGAAGTTTGGGCGACAAAAGCTGCAAACTATCACATGGTTGGCGGAAAAAGCTGCAAGCCGCAAAAAATGTTTTTCATATTTTTTCTTATTTTAATTATGAATTAAATGTAAAGAAAAACTACACATTCTATATAATAATATTAATAAGAAAGATTACGGTTCAAAAATTACAATTGAGCTGAATGGCCGAATGGTATTACAAGTTCAAACATGTTTTATTTTACGAGCTTTGAGTGTCGTTGAATGGTTTAACACAAAGATCTCAATGCTGAGTTTGATTAATATGTTTGAGTCAAAGAGATACAAAACTTAGATATCCTAATTTATAAAACCCAATGTATCTCAAGATTTTTTGGATGCATCAATTGGTTCCGTCATCGAGAATCGAAGTTTTTCAAGTCATTATTATTATGGCTGATAACAGCATTATCCTATCGAAGGATGGACATACGGCTACTCTCAGCGTGGAGGTGCAGGCCGACAACATGTTACCCCCTCCTCCTCTGCATGATACACGTCATCAGATTAATCAGAGACGGGAATCGTTAGTCCGACGTGTTGTGACCGCAATTGGCATTCCTAATGAGTTTCGTAAGGAGACTCTACGCCAATGGACATTATATCTGGAGCAAATGCATTAATTGAATCAATAGTTGATTGCTACGGCAAATACAAATCTAAACTCATCTCAGCCATTTATGATTCATATGGTAAATGTTAGGGGAAGGTACGAACCACGGTTCCATGGGAGAGATAACACCCCTAAATCATATTGACCTAAAACCACATTTGTTATTCTAGCTGGAAATTCATATTCACCATGTTCCAAAAGGATTTTATTATATCTGTCAAACACATACTAATATAAACTTTATTTTAATAGCATAGGATAATGTTACGTGAATTCGAAATACATTCATCAGGATCAATATATAAAAAATGAAGAGTTTTAGACAATAAGGGAAGAAAAAAAACCAAATGAGCCATTCACAAGTCTATTCACGAGTTTAAAAGCCGTTTCGTGCGACTTTTTTAAAACACAATTTCTTTTTTCTTTCTTTTTTTTTTCAAACACTCCTATTTATATTTTTTTTGATAAAATTTTGGCCCATCTTTTTTTCAATATTTTTAATCTTAAAAGTCCACCGATCTTTTTTTTAATCGTAAAAGATTATTTTTTGAAATATTGTTCCGAAAATAACCACTTTAATGAAAATGTGTTGGGTTATAAGATTTTTATAATAGGAATGAAGGCGAAGGATAAAGAATAAGAAGACTTATGACGGAAGAGAAATAAGAAGAAGACTGAGGACATGGTCTCTTTCATTTCGATTTTGAACCACAATACAATTAAACTAGACAATTAAACTATTTTTAATCGCGGTGCAAAAATATCGATTGAATTGATGAATCACGGTGCAAAAAATAATGCAATAAAATTTATGAATCACGGTATAAACATTGATGAATAACGGTACAATTAGACTACACAATTAAACTATTGAATCGCGGTGCAAAAATTAATGCAATAAAATTGATGGATCGCAATACAAACATTGATGAATCGTGGTATAATTAGACTACACAATTAAACTATTGAATCATACTGTAAAAATTAATGCAATAAATTTGATGAACCACAATACAATTAGACTAGGCAGTTAAACTATTGAACCGTGATGCAAAATAAATAAAATAAAATTGATAAATCCCGGTATAAAAAATAATACAATATAACTGATGAACAGCAGTGCAAAAATAATGACCTCCGTAAGGCGCCTACGGTTCATTAAGAGTATTATAGTCATTTTTCTATTAAAAGTGACTTTTTATTGAAATATATATATATATATATATATATATATATATATATATATATATATATATATATATATATATATATACTTTAGCGATTAAAAATTTCAAAAATTAAATAGGTCTGTAACTTTTCCAATTTTTTTAAGATTAGAAAGGACATTAACTTTATCACAAACCTTAATATCAGGGCCGCCCTACCATAAGCCAAATGAGGTCATGACCTTAGGCCCCCCCTCCCTAAAAAACCTAATTTTTTGGGCCTCAAAATCCCAAAAACCCTATCTATGATTGAATTATTATTATTATTATTATTATTATTATTATTATTATTATTATTATTATTATTATTATACTAGTTTTTTCACAAGTGCTTTAAACGAATTGTATAATTTTTTCAAATAAACTATACATTTACAAATGAAAAGATGAAAAGTATATATAGAACAAAAATATATCAATAGAAGTGATTTCAGCTGCCCAAGAAATGTTTAATCTTTTGTGCTCATTTACCATGTATCAAATGCATAATTAATTTATTTTCAAAAAATGAAGAGTAAAATCTAAATATAAAGAAGTTTTGTGAATTCCAAAAGTTTTTGACTAACCAAATGTTTTATGTTTTTTTATTAATAGATTTAATGTTATCTAGATTTTTGACACATAGAAAGTCGTGTATATTTTCATATTCCCACATGGTATATAAGACAAAAGTAATGTTATGTTTTTGACAAGTGATTTTAGGCGAAAAACTGTCTCATTTAGCAGTGTTATGTGCTTTTGTTATAAACAATAAAATTAAGGATAGAAAATCAAATAAATTTAAAAAGGTTATTATAATTATTGAAATACTTACATATAGACAACATTTGTTGTTGAACATGGACAACTATTACAAATATCACTACCACATAACAAAATTCAAATACCTTTAGGATTAGTAACTCTAGACAAAGCAAATACAATTGACCAAAACTAAAAACATGTTTTTCATGCATGCTACACAAAAATAAAACACTTTCATACATCGCGATGTAAGAAGTGACTTTTTTCAATTGAAAAAAAGTAGGAGAGCAGAGCGATTAAAAGGGATATTGGCCCGCAATTTTCTCTAATTCAAAATAATAAACATTTCAATCCAACTCAAATTAAATAACCCTAAGCAAATAGACCATGTACATTCCAACCTATATTAGCCAATTATAAATACCCAAACACGACATCTACCCAATTACATTTGCCGTCTAAAACACAAAACAACTTTTTTAGGGTCTCGGCCTCAGGGGATAACTCCTCCCTCAATTATTTCTCCTTCTGCTTGGCAATGAGCCGATCCTCCTCTTACCCTAACAATTTATATCAAGCTCATTTGTTTCTTTAACTCCTCTTCATTTTGGGTGACATTTTGTTTCAAATTTTGTTCTGAAAAAACATTGAAGACTTATTTCTCCAAATTCATCAACACCTTCTAAGATCTCATTGTAAAAAGAAAGAGTTTGATTATAATTTATATAATTGTATTTTAGAAAAAAAAATATCTTATCAAAAAACATATTTTCAGGCATAATTAATTTCACCGATGGATATAACACACTTTAAGAAAGAACCCCTAACACTTTTAAATTAAATAAAAAGAGGCCAAAATTTTTTTATTAAGTCAAATACATAGATAATTAATATTTTTTGGATTTATTTTAATTTATTACATATAATTTCATGTATAGATTTGCATATTACGTTAGATAAAATAACTTAAAATGATTCTCCGATATAAGAATTTAAGAAAATTCAAATTTATTAACAACATAAAATTTTACTTATATTTCCACATTTTTTAATTTGATTGTTCGAGATCAAAATATCTTACCCTTATTTTTTCTTCTAAATATGTAAGATAGATGATACGATCCAATAACTTATCTGATCTAATAAGATACTCACTAATTATTTTGCTGATATTAAACCTAAAATGATTTATAGCTAGATAGTCCTACTGTATATCATCTTTTCTACGGTTTTGATCTAGTACAATTAAAAGTTTGCGTGTTTGTTTTAGATAATTGGAAATAAATGTGTTTATCGAGGTAAATTTTGTTAAACAAACACAAATTGCCAAAGGGATTTATTAAATGTGATATTACAATGTAAATGGTTACAATGTTTTTTTAACTAATAAGTTCATAAATTTTATATTAATCTTGAATACAAAAAATATTGACCGATCACTTTTACCTAAGAATGATTATAAATATCTTATTATCAATATGCACTTCCAGTGTAACTAAATCTCCTTGAAGTAAATGATTACAAAGATTGACATATTATACAATTATTGTGCTAAATGTAAATTACTGAGATTATTTAATGTATGTAGTATTCATTGGACGCAGGGTAAATGAGGAATGTATAAAAAATTTAACTCATGCATTCAATCAATAATAATGACAATTTATATTTTCTATTTTCAAAGCAAAATTTTAATGCATTAATAATGTCAAGAGTCAAGATAAAAGTGCTTCTATTTTTGAAAAGTGCATTTTGGCGGGAACATTTCAAATGTTGCACTTCTCCTTTTATATATAATATAGATAGTTATAGCTTATAGTTTATTAATTAATTATTAACTTTTAATCAGATTATAGTATTCAGTGATCAGTGAATTATTTGCGATTTGCTTCAATTTTTATGATTTTTCCGTTTTTGACTTGTTGGTATTTTGATAATATAATTAAATTTTTTGGGCATTTAAGTATGCGAATGAGTGACTTATTGGTAATTGGTGTTATTCTAATTGAAATTTGATTATTTAAACATATATTATAATTCTAAAATAGGGAAATTGAGATTAATAATTAATTTATGTTAATGAAAAATTATACATCTACTATAATTATAATTATATACTAAAAAAGAGAAATTGTACATGAAAAATTGTTTGTTTGTTTTTTGGAGTGAAATGAAGTGTTTTTTATTGTCTTGTTTGATTGTGTCTTTAGTTATTCAAAAAAATATTAAAAAATTGTTATAATGGAAGGGCCGTTCGAGATGATCGGCCTTAGGCCCCCGATTTCACAGGACCGACTCTGCTTAATAATATTATTATTATTATTATCTTGAAATGCTACAAAGTATTTAATTAGTGTCATTCGGTTAAAACAATGGTGCTACTGGTGAGGCTTGAGCAACAGTGTCATCTCGCTCGAACAACATCGACGCCTCTGGTGAGGCTTGAGCAACAATGTAATTCAACAAAAATAATATAGTGCCTCTAGTGAGACTTGAGCAACAATGTCATTCAATTATAACAATGTTGCCTTTGTTAAGGCTTCCGCAACAGTCCCTCGCTTCAGCGCTTGAACACTCGAATTTTTCGTTAAAAGAAACGAGCATGTCCAATTGAGTTAGAGCTCTTTGCTAACACTCCAATATGTAGCTTTAAAAACGGATGGTTTGTTTTGATAACACCACTTATAAGTCAGATAGATTATATTGCAACTAAAAAAACTACGTTTTTGGCCTTCATTTTTTGCAAAACATGCTATCAATTGATGTTCAAACTTACTACGCTTAGTAAACGAACCTAAATCTTTTGCTCAAAGCTTAATTCATTATTAATTGAACCATGTCCTAGTTGTAGCCTCAATTAGTCAAACTTAAACTTTATTAATAAACGATTCGGTTCGATTCGATTCAATTCATTACAATATTCTGGATACTCCAATTACCATCCATTTTATAAAATTGTGATTGCCCAAATGCTTGGTATTTGTTGTGTGTGTGTGTGTATCTATGAGGATTGCTTAGTATTTGTCAAACTTGTAATTATCTAATAGCGATGATGTAGTATAAATCTAGTGAGCTAATTATTCATATTCATCATAATATGGCATGTGAAATTTCTTCAGTTATTGCGGCTAGTGCCTAATCAGTTATCTGCACGCCAATAACAATAAGGTTTCTTTTTGTTTTATTTAAGTGATATTCATCATTACAACAAAGATCATAATGGCATCAGCTACAATTTCTTATGGCATCACTCTAACTAATACTAATAAAAAGTAAGTATCCGTATCTTAATTCGTAAGACGAAATCTTGTTCTTTTATAACTTAATTCATCAACACACGATGAATCGAATAAAAAGAATCTATCTTACAAAAAATACTCGTAAAACTGTCTTACCCAAATATTAACCGACTAATAATTACAAGCTAACAAATCTCTCAATAAAAAAATATGCAAATAACATACATATTGACGCAGCGGAAATAACAATAAGGACTCTTACCCTTTAAAATAAGGTTGAAACACGTCAAACATTAACCTATCTAGAATCCACTAGGAAGAAATAACTGGAATTCATCAGATAAAAGATAAAACTCTAATTTTATTAAAATATCAATTCAAATTCGGAATTACAATGAGTCTTATTTTTATAGGACTAGTAATGCTTGGAAAACAAGTTAAAATATCCTAAAAAGTAGCCTAACCTATATGGTAACCTAATAAGACTTAAATTCATCACTTATATACCTAAATCTATTTCTAAACATAAAAATATTACCCTATTAAAATTAAATACGAAAATTACAATAAAATAAAAAATAATCAATCTTAAAATTAAAACTAATCCAATCTTATCATACATCACATATCCTCAACAATCTTCTTTTATTTGTTTGTGACCATTACATACTTGTACATGAAGGAATGCCTACCACTCGAAATCGGCCTCCTACTTTTAACACCCGACAATATATTAGTTTTGAACGTTGGAATCTTAAAATATCTTAAATGACAAATTAAAAAATACTTAATAAAGGGGTTCGATTTGACTCTTATTGATATTATGAGACAAGTGAAACGTTACTATGATTAAAGCATGAAATTTTGATTAAAATGATTGATCTATCATCTCTTGATCATTCCTATGGGGCCAAATCGACAATATATATCCCTCCGTTCTCGACAAAAAATTCTCGTTTAAAAGTTAATTTTTTTTAAAAAATATTAATTTTAGTAGTTCATTAGTAATAAAATAACATTTTATACTTTATTTTTTTAAGTGAACTATTTAAGTAAAACATCTCAAAATAGAATAGTAGACTATTTGCTCGGAACAGAAGAAGTATATCTTAATCTGCTTGCCAGCAATTTTTGAAGACTTTTTATCCTTTTTTTTTATTTTTGATGTAACCATATTTATTTCGTTAGAAATAATACCGATGAAATATAAATAAACCAGTAAGAGAATATGTAAAGGAGACAATATACCACTCTTACACATAAGGGGCTTGTATACGACCATGATTTGCATAAGGAGTTTGTATTAAAGAGTTTGTATTTAAACCAATCAAACTTTTGTTATTTTTCTAATGTTAGGATAAACGCACTTTTACACCACATTTTAATTATTCATAACTTATTTATCTAAACATCAAATTGAACAAATAAATATATGATTTTGATGTTACCATGGAGTAAGACACATTTCTACAATTATCTTTGTCATTGCACAAATGACTCACTAAGAAATTCGTACTTCAAGATCCACACAATTTTCTTCACAAAACACAACTTTCCAACATATTTAATATAAATATTTGATGTGGAGTTGTTTTTACCTTTTCAATACTCCTACGTTATATTTTAAGGTAAAAACTTAGTGAAAACAGTTTTACAGATATTTTTTTGTAATACGAATCTTCCTGACCTGATCAACGCATGTTAATAGGTTGAGTTGTGAGAGAGTTAGACATATCTTACTAATTAGGATCTGTAAGATCATCTTACAAATTATACGATCTGTAAAATGATCTTACACGAAACGTGAGAGCTACTAATATGTTAATGATACTTGTGGTATGGTTTACAAACATAGACAAGTTTTATTTACTATGCAAAGTTAAAAACAAAAATTAAATATCAATCTAGAAAATATTTTTATTGACTTTTAAATGTTAAAAATAAAAATGTCTTGTTTTCTTTGAAAGTTTTTCTTCTTAATACATCACTTTTATTATTTTATTCTTTCTTTAATTTTGGGCAATAAATTTATGAGATTTAAATGAAACTACACATTATACTAATATTAATAATTAGATCAATTATTGTTTGTTAATTCATGTATCTAATCAAATATGACAATAATTTTAGGGTGGAGGGACAACATTTTTTCTAGGTGATCGTATTGTGCAATCCCATAAGTCATTTATTTGTACTTGCAGATTTATTTTGATGAAAAGTAGCATTATTTTTTGTAAGTATGCAATAGTATTTCACATTTTCTGTCAATTGGTTATCATCCATGTAATGAATACCAATGATAATCTCAATAGTATAACTCAATTTTGCTTCTACTCTACTCAAGGTGGTGATGAGCTCAGTATTTCTAATTATACGACGAGTAGGTTAACTGTAAAATCGTTTTATAGATCTTAATTCGTAAGACGTGCGGAGCACAAATCTTTTACAGCATAACCCATCAATACATGATGGGATAAGTAAAAATGATCTATTTTACAAAAAGCATTTATAAAACAATTTTACCCAAATTTTTACCTTAAATAATTAACTTAACAATATCATAAGTTTCTATTTATCGCAAAGCATATACATCAGCCGATAAAAGACCGTTGTAGCTTAACTACATGCTACATATTTGAGCTATCGGAATGCAATTGGGTTGATGCTTGGTTGGGGGACCTTATTGCCCGTATAGTCTTACCCGACTGTCGATAAATCTCCAGCTTTCAGATATGAGAATACCTTAAAAACCAAAAATAATACTCCGTAATAATAAGTCTCTCTCTGTGGATATGTGTGATCAGGTCACATTATTAAGACGATTTCAAAAAGGGAGAGATTATTTTCACTACGATTTTTGCTTATCCACTACATCATAATTAATAACATTAAATTAACTCTTTTTTGAACGAAATTACCCTAAGATTACCTACCAATTATAATAACTTAATAAATTACCCAAATTACCCTTCAAGTTTATTTTTATTTTTATGGATGCTTATCCTCTACATCATTAAAAATAATCTTTGATTAACTCTTTGTTTGAACAAAATTGTCATAAAATTACATACCAGTTATAATAACAAAAGAGATTGTCCAAATTATCTTTCAAGCTTGTTTTTTTTATTGGAGTAAAATACGACTTTGGTTAGTGCATTTTTTATTAGTCTTTGTTTACTAAGTACAACGGATTTAACAAATGAAAATAAAGCTAATCACTCTTACATATCTAAAAAAAAACAATAATTCATTTAAAAATATACGACTGCAAACCTGACTAGAATCGTAAAAACAAAACCAATAATTGAAAAAAAAAAAGAGTTTTAAATTAAAAAACGGAAACAGATGTAGAAAAAGAAAAACAATACTAACCAACAAGTGTACATAAATATCCCAATAAGTCATGGCTATGTAACTCATCTATTAAAGCGGTACATGTTATTAAAACCTCAAAATATGGTGAGCCGATAGAAACAAAGTACTACAAGTTACAGAAATATAGCTAATGATGATATTTCATCGATAACAATAAAAGTTGGAAATAATCTTGTAACAAGTCATTATTTTAACATCATAAAAACTTAAAAGAACAAGGTCAAAAATGAAAGAAAAATAATCCGTAAAAGGAATAGTCTTGCAACATAGCGAATCCCGAGGCTAAATGCAAGCAAAAGCTCTCGCACATGATTTTTAATCATCTCTAGCTATCAACTAAAAAATGAACACAAAAACAAATTAATAACAACCTAAATATATAAATTCAAGAAAAAACAAAACAAAACAAAAAGAAGCTGGAATGTAATTTTATTTACATGTATGGTACATACAACGATGATCGGTTACTGAATTAACTACGCAATAAGTTAGTAATTGAGTCATAGAATGATCACGTCAATAATTTCTCACAAATCGTGGGAATTGATGTTGATGGTAGTCTGTAGAAGGAGATGATAGAGGGAGGCATTAGAATGTTAGATCATAATATGCTCTAGCGTTAGCGTTAATTTATTCACATGTATGTAATTAGAATTTTATTGTCTTGAATTATCATTGATAATTGGCACCAACTAAAGGGTAATTTTAGAATAGTAAATGTGTGTCAGAGACTCTTTAAAATGTCAAAGGATAAATTTTTCTATTTACATTAAATGTAGTAGATAAGTAAAAATCGTAGTAAAAATAGCTTCTCCCTTTTGAAAATTATATATATTATATGTACTTAATTCATGAAATGTGTTTTCTGTGTTTCTTAAATGAACACAACCAAACCAAATAGCTACTTGTCAATTCAAAATTGAGATATTATTTAACCTATACTAAATTTTCATCAATTTTCATGTATAATGCCACAAAATCCCCACAACCAACGTTACCTTTCCAAGTTTGTAGGAATTTATTAGAGATAATTATTTTTTTGACCATTGTACTATTGTCGGCTAATCAATTTGATCAACCATATTTCATAATCTCCAAATAGACCAAGGTACTAAACAAGTTAGAACGTTCTGGTCCCTGCTGTTAATGGGACATCCAATTTTATAACGGAACTATTAATGTGGACTAACTGAGGAATTTTATAAAGGGTATTCTTGTCTTTTACCATATATAAATGAGGCACCGATTTTAAAATCTATCCGATTTTAATTTTTACAGCAAAAAAAAAAGAAAAAAAATTACAACGTCACAAGAAGGTGACACGAGGAAACACAAAATTTCTTTAAAACTTAAAGTGTTCAACATAGAGTCGTCATGTGACAACAACGACTTCTATTTTAATAATAGTTAATGGATAATTAATAGATTAATAATTAATAATTAATAAATATAGATTAGTAGAAGATCAAATAACATTGAATTATCCCGTGGATAATTTGTATAAACTAAAAATTATGAAAATGAAAAGAGATGAAAATTGAAGAGTTTCAGAAATTAAACTTGTATAAATTACATATGATAAAATCTAGTTTAATTAAGCAATATTTGAAAAAAAAAAAAAAAAATCATAAATCTCTATTATAAATTTACTCGTAAAATTATATCATAAATTTGTTTTATCTTATCAAATTAGTTTTAGGGATTTTATCTTATCTAATTAGATTTATAATTTTTATCTTAAACTAATCGATTTTATAAAAAGATTTTTTTTTCTATTTTGAAGGTAACACGTGGCAGAACAAAATCTCTTTAAAAGTTTTTGTTTTTCACAGAAAGTCGTCACGTGGCAGCAGCGACTTCTATTTTAGTGGAGTAATAGTTACTAGTTAGTACCCGTGCGATTCACATAATATATTACATTTTTTAATATTTAAATGTATGCAATTTATTAAATTAAACAAAAGTTTAAAACATAAAGATAAAAAAAATAAAATTAATTAAGGTATTACAAGTCTAAAAATCTACAACAAAATTATACAAATTTGAAAATATAACAAAAATTAAATAGTTCACATTAAGTAACAAACATTTTAATTTGAATGCATTTTCTTTTTCTGGTGGCACAAATTGGAAGTGCTAGGACAATTTTTATCATTTGGTGAATCAATAATCGTTGAGATATTTGGGTTGTAAATGAAAAATAAGATAGTTTCCTGTCGTAATCCGTAATGAAGTGTTTTCTATTAAAAAATATTTATTTTTGAAAAAAAAAATATAAAATAAATAAATGACATATCGAGCTGCTAAATTTAGGGGTTTTAATATTACTAACCGTTGATTAATTGATCAAGAAAAAAAAGTAGAATGATCTAGGGCTTGCAAAAATCCCGTTTTTTCCGACCCGATCCCGATCCCGACAAATCCCGATCCCGATTTTGTTGGGATTTTTCCCGTCCCGACTTATTTCGGAACGAGATTCGGGATAATTATCAATCCTGTCGGGATTCCCGACCTGTCCCGACTATTTTTTAAATTATTATTATTATTTTTTATTTTTTATTTTTTTACAAATATTGTGAGTGTTAAACATTATCTATTTTGTGTTTGGTATAATTACTTAATAATGTTTCTTAAATTTATTTTCACATTGTTGTGGGTTTTTTTTGTCTATCACGTTTCTGCACTTAGTGTAGCTCCTCTCATGCGAGTGAAGGGTGCATTTTATTCATAATGACAGATTCAGCAACACCCACTATTAAATAAATATTCAAGTATACTTGTAAATATACAGTCTGAAATCTTAATCATGATGGAGACATTTTAAAAATATTTTAAAGTCAGAAAATATTGTTCATAAATATTATAGTCGGGATTACGGAGTTTTTTATCTCTCGAACTGTCGGGATCCCGATTCGTTGGGTCCCGACACTTATCGAGAATAGAATCGGGAAGGAAATTAAAATCCCGAATTCTATCAGGATGGGATCGGGATGAAGGTTATTAGGACAGGTCCTGTCCCGATTCCACCCCTAGAATGATCCGTGTAATGACAAATTTGATAATAAAGAAAAATAATTAGGGCAAAAAAAGACAAACATGCTACACAATATGCAAATTAGACATAAACGAAGACTTAAATAACTCCATCATAGAGAAAGAGCAGCTCACATGAATATGTTATTTGAACGGTCGACATGCATATATGAATTGATGTATCCAAAATAGTCGGATACATTGGTTTGATTGTTCGAATATTTGACTTTTAATTTTATCCGTGTTTTTAAAGGTTCAAAACATTTATCAGTAATATTTTATTTGTAAAATTTTGAAATCAAATGTGATAAAATATATTCACAAAAAAACTTATCCTAACTAACCGTATAAAATCAAAGATGATAAGAACTTTTTATTAATCCAAATGTGATAAAATTTCATAAACTAATTACAAAATCAAATGTGATAAAACTCTTATCAGTAAAATCAAAAAAATTACAATTTGTAAGAGGGTGACACGTGGAAGCATTAAATTCTTTAAAAGTTTAAACATTTAACAGAAAGCGGCTACGTGACAACAGTGACTTATATTTTAGTAATAGTTATAGATAGATAGATATAACACTAACATGCGTTAACTTACAAAGTATCTTGTTAAAAACATGATTATGGATATGCACTAACTCACAAAGTATTTTGTTACATCCATTTTGACATACATTTTCTCATGTAGAGATTCTCCAACTTTTTTATAACGCCTTTGCGGATTTTTCATAGATAATGTTATAGAAAACATTAATCGCACAACATCATTGCCAGCCGACTTTTGATCGATTCTCTGCAATATTTTATCCTTTACATCATCGGGCTTTGCTTCATTTTCTTCCAAAGCAATCTCTTGACCTGCTTGGATCAAAAAATCTCTAACTTGAATTTTCATAAGTTAAAGTTGTTACTTTCATTAAATTTCTAAAACTGGAACTACGTAAAATTTTCAACGCTCACCATTTTCAATTTTCCAATGTCTTAATTGCAAAATTTCGACTAGCTCAAAACTCTGATACTAATTTGTTGTGAAAAGATGATTTTTTTGAATTAAAAATTCCAAATTCTATCTTCAATGCGAAAGCAGATCGGTTGAAAATAATAGTACCAAGTATTTTGAAAAAAATGGCAAGAAAATAATATATATAACGGAACAAAAGCAAAAGGGAACCCATGATTTACATGTTCAATCCACGGCAAGTAGAACCTTCACTACAAACGATACAGAATTACAAAAGAAAATTTTCAATGTACTCACCTTACCTAGTAAAAAATTACAAGGATTGATACTATACCACAAAATACCACATATCTTATAACCCAAAATAACTAAATACTATTTTGTCTAACACTATCAAAATTTTGAGACCCTCGACCACCAATTATATCTGTCATTCATCTCTCACTTATCGAGTTTAACATTATTCCTCTATTCTCATTCTTTACCAATTCTCTCTCTCTCTCTCTCTCTCTAAAAAGCCTCACGCTAGTTTCCGTAAGAATGTTCCCTTCTCAAGATCGTCACAAAATTAAAGCCACTTTTTGCAATAATAAAGAGAGGTATGACATCATTTGCAAACAAGGAATTATGGAGATGTTTTTAAGAAAATATGTTATATACTACTAATTTCTTATTAGTTGAAGGGTAATTAGTAATTTTTGCTTTTATTAAAATTGGTTGAAGGACAATATAGTAAATTGTCATTTCCTGGTCGGGGTATTTAGTGAAAGATAGGTGCGGTAATAGATATTTTACATTTTTTTGATTTTTTTGAAAGTGTTGTTAGGCCTGAAAATGCAAGTCTAATCCTACGAGTCAGATAGGATCACCGATTGGTATTTAGTGAAAGATGGTGCGGTAATTAGAATTTGCGTTATATTGGAGTATTTTTTTTTTTAGGAGTACTATTTTTTTTATTATTTCAAAGGTGTCCCCAGACCCTGAAAGCTCAATCCCCCCTCCCCTTAGCTAGGTAAGACCACTAAGTGGCGGTAGAAGCTTTTCACAAGTATTTAACACATTTACATTCCCAAGGTTTCAAACTTGAAATCATGATTAAGTTAGAGCAATCCCTTACCAATCTATTTGCTTCTTGGTTTATACTTTATTAGACAAAAACTTATGTAAACAATTTTACGGATCTTCAATCCGTAAGACGAATCTTAAAAAAAGAAAAAAATGAGATTGTTAGAACGGACAATCAATCGAAGAAGACTGTGGGTTACCTAATAAGATAATGAGTCAAAATGAGAGAGAGAGAGAGAGAGAGAGAGAGAGAGAGAATGGTTGAAAACTAGGTGATGGGCTGGATCCATAAGGTGAAGCGCGGGTCACTCGAAAAAGCTTTCAGGTTCGCTTCTTTGATGATGTGACGTGACGCGCTATGCACATTAATGAACTTAGCCTTTGAAATTGCTCAGGTGCCCTCCAACTTTCACATTGTGTTGCGGTGCCCTCATTTTTTTCGAACTTGGCTTCCCTACCTCTCAGTGCCCAAATATTGTATTTTAGTCATAAATCAACTTAAAACTTTGATTTACTTGAATTTTAATGCGAAGTGACACCTCCAGGATCCAAAAATGACACTTATAATGTAAAAAAGAAAAAAGATACTTTTAATGCTAAAAAATGTCAAATTTAAAATGTCATATTTAATGCTAAAAAGTGCACTTTTAAGGCCAACGTTGACGATTTTTACTTATAGGGCCAAAAGTGGTCATTTCAATGTTATAAAGTAACACTTTTATCGTTTCACGCCAAAATGATAGTTTTCATTTATAATGAAAAGTGACACTTTTCAAATCAAAACTGACACATTTGAAGGTCAAAAAGTTACATAATTTTTATATATATATATAAGTGATAATTTTCGTTAAAGATGAAAAATGGCACTTCTATAGCAAAAATGACACATCTTATGCTAAAAAGGGATACTTTTAATACTAAAAATGACATTTTTATTTATAAACATGAGGGGTGACACTATAATTTTAAAAACCGAGGGATTGTATTGAGATTTCTGAATATTGATCCATTTAACATGATATATCTGTATTACGGATACCGTCTTGCAAGAGACATACTCATTTTAATATGAGTAGATCCACTGTGAGATCGCGTTTTACGGGTCATAATTCGTAAGACGGCGCTACACTCTCTCACAACTCAATCCACCAATACATGGTAGATAGGGTCAAGAGGATCCATCTTACATAAAATACGGTAAAATCGTCTTACCTAAATTTTTACCGTTTATGTTATATTTATGTCTCAAATCCTTTTGGGAGTAGGATTGATAATTTGCCAAAAGATTAAGAATATGTTAATCTTAATTAGTAAATGATAATCATAGTGAACATGACATATATATAGGGAATGTTGCCGTGTGTTAATTAACGGTGAAGGAGCCGAAGACGGTTTTGTGAACAAAGTGGCGATGGACGACAAATATATAATTGGTGGTCGAGGGTCTCGAGGTTTTGGTGTTGTTGGACAAAATAATGCGTGGTTATTTTAGGCTATGAGAGGTGTTGTAATATGTGAGGTTGTATTAATCGTTGTAACCCTTGTTTTAAGTAGGGTGAGTACATTGAAAACTCTCTATTGTAATTCTCCATCGTTCATAGTGAAGTTGGTGCTTGCCTTGAAGTGGATTAAACCACGTAAAATTTTTGTTTCAATTTTTTCCTTTATTCTGTTATATTTTTTTATTATCTTATCATTATTTCTCCAAATACTTGGTACTATTATTTTCAACCGATTCGATTCCGCATTAAAGATATAAACTTTGAATTTTTAATTCAAGAATTTCCTTTTTTTTTTTAATAACAGTTTACTATTAGGGTGCTACGGTTTGTTAGTGTAATACAAAGAATTTCCTTATATAGAAGTGGAAAGCATCTAAGTTGTAATAATCCTATACTAAAACAAGGAATACGTGGTAAAATTGAAAACAAATGAAAAATGTCCGCTTAGAGCAAAGCACGTGCATTTTCCCATTAACAGTTCCCCCCCCCCCCCGGGGCTGTCTAAATTTGTTAATGTCGGCATGGTGCAAAGTTGTAGACTACATCAAAATAAACATTAAAAAAATAAATATAAAATGATATTTCTCAATTTTTTATTTAAAAATATACTTTTTATTTTAAATTTTTAAAATTTTCTAATTGATATTAACAAACAAATTACTCAAGGAATTAAACAAAAAATAAAAAGGAGATACTACATGTTTTCGAACTCCTAAAATAGGGATAATTGAGGGAGTAGTATTCTAATATTCTTTGTGATCCAAATTGAATATTCTTTTTCCGAAACTTTTTGTTCGAAGTGAGTATATTAAACGTTTAGAAGTTACTCCATCCGTAACAAAGAGTAGGTCTCCTATGACACGGTTCATACGGAGCATCACTTCTTCACAGATGAATTTATCAATACATAATGAGTCGATCAGAAAGATTTATAATACAAAAATTAAACGTAAGACGGTATTTTGTGAGTTTTTGTCATGCTCATGATTTTTCGCTTGTCAAATATGATGTTTAATTATTTACTTTTTGGTTTTTCAAAGGTTGATCAGGTTTGAAAGCACAAAACAAATAATATCTCAGCCAAATAAGATCATAAATTGACTATAACAAACTACAAAATAAAACTAAAAAATGTAAGTTTTATGTGAGATTATCTTCCGAATCTGTAAAACAAAGTTGCTCTCTTGTAACTCAGTCGATCAACACAAAGTGAGCCAGTTCAATGAGATCTGTCTTATACTCCCTTCGTTTTGATAAAAAGTCTCCGTTTGAAAGTTAAACTTTTAAAAAATAATATTTTTGGTAGTTTATTAGTAATAAAATAATAGTTTTATTTCTTAATTTTTGAAAATAAACTCTTTATAAAAAATATTTAAAAATACACTTTTACCTGAAACGGAAGGATCATAAAAGAGCGATAAAACTATATTTCCTGAGTTTTTGCAAAAAACTAATTGAAAAAAAAAGAATAAAATGGGATTAACAGACTAGCTTCCTACTTGTACGGGCTAACAGCTAAGCTAGTAGTAGTAGGAGTATAAAGCAAGCCCGCCTTCTTTGGCGTCGGTTTTTCCGGCCACTCCCACACCGTGATCCTCCCTTCTTCCGTACCTCGGTTCCCCCAACCCTCTCTCTCTCTCTCTAAAACCTTTCAACCTTTGGTGTTTATCTCATCTCCTTTGTCACTTACCGACGGCGATTCCTGATTCTCGGCGGCAGCTTTTTTCCGTTTCCTCTTCTGTTGCTGTTGCAGAATCAAATCTGAACCTCCATATAGAATCTTTTGTTTTCTCCAGAAAAGTCGCTCACATTTTCACTTCTCTTTTAGCTGACTTCCTCAAAAAAATATATATATATATATCTACAAAACTGCGCCAAAATCTCAGTTAGATTTGATTGTTCAAAAAAACTATTTACAATATCATTTAATTTCATACTTATTTTTGGATACTTGGATTCAATGAGAAGTTGCCGACTTGTTTTATAAGCAAACATTCAACTTCCGTGAGAAAGTCGGCGGAATTTTGCTGATTTTGGGGACCGGCACAGTGTGTATGTATCAAAAATGAAAGCTCCTCCCTCAAATAATGGTTACCATCAAACTTCAGTTGAAGGTGTGTGTGTATGTGTGTGTGGGGATCGATCCTCTGTCTTTTTACTAGCTCCAAATCTCTTTTATCCATTTGTTTTTAGCTGTAGCTGTTTGTGGGAGAATATTTTCCTTTGTTCTCTGAGATTAGCTTTATTCAACGAGTTCTGTAAGATTCCAATCTGTAATGTCTCCAATATTGTCGTTTTCTCTGTTCATATAATTTTGTTTAAAAAGTTGGGGGAGGTGGGGGGAGTTTGGATGACTAACGTTCTCTCTCACTCTGAACTTTAATTTTAGTTGCTTCATACTTGTAAGTGCTCTGATTCACTTAAATGTGTGTTGTTCGTGTCTACTGCTTAATTTTCTGCTTCTAATCAATACTCTTCCGTCCCTGATGATTATGAAAAAAAATAAACACTTATTTTGAAACGGAGCATTAAAACATTATTGGTTGTATAATAGGGTAACTATGGCGGGTAAATATAGAATAATTAGCAGGGAAGAACGTCCCGAGCAACCTTAGAAGGGTAGGGTAGGGTAGGGTAGGGGGATAAGGTGAGGTGAGGCAGCTGTGTTAAATTTTTACTGATAAAGAATGGTGCCAGTTAAATCAGAAAGATTTGGGTTCAAAATCTTTGCCTACCTTGTCTTCTTATGGTTAGTTGTTTAATTTGTGTAAATTGATAGATATTACATCCAAGAATTGTTTTAATTTAAAATCGCAGGTTGATTCCAGCTTTGACCGAGTCTAGATGAGCCATCGTTGCTAGTATTATAAACAAATTTTGGTAACTTTTGGTTTTGGTTGCAAGTTCTCTTTTGTCCACTGAACAAAGGAACGGTGGCGTGTTGTGCTATCAGATTTCAGTAGTGTTGTGCTTAACTGTATGACCAGAGTAATAACACAGGCAATTTTCAAATTTTGACCGTTCTTCTCTTAAATTATTTTCAGAATTTAGCCATGATTTTTGCTCTTAGGACTTGTTGCTTTTAGTTTGACTTCAATCTTTTAATTACTTAGAAATTTCTGATTTGGAATGGGTACCATTATGCTCCGCTTATTCCTGGTTACCATGCTTTCTTCTTGGTCCTTCGAAATTACCAAGTACAAGAGACATACTATTCAGAAATCTCCTTTTGTTTTTCCCCTTGTGGGTGTTGTTTTATGGATTGAGAGAGGGGTTTTAAGATTGATCTCTCTATCTTCTTTTTGGAGAAAAAATTACTGGGAGTTGCTTTAAAATTTTAGCCGTACAATATTGTGAAGAATATTGAAAACTGACATATTATTGCTGGCCTCTCAAGATTCTATGTTTTTTTTCTTGTTTGAATGAAACCAGGAGGAAGGAAGGTGATGAATTCGGAGCTATGGCATGCTTGCGCTGGGCCGCTTGTTTCTTTGCCTCCCGTAGGAAGCCTTGTGGTGTACTTTCCACAAGGTCACAGTGAACAAGTACACTGTTTCTCTTCTTTTCCTAAATATGAGAATCTCTGAATTCTAGTCGCTCATGGAAGTTTTGTTGACAACTACTCTTAGGTTGCAGCATCAATGCAAAAGGAGACAGATGGCATCCCAAGCTATCCAAACCTTCCATCAAAGCTGATCTGCATGCTTCATAACATTACATTACATGTATGAGTGCTTCCAAACCTTCCTTGAGGAATGAAACTGTCTGATGATTCTGATAGGGGTTCTGACATGTTCGATTCAACCAAGATTGCATTTAGACCAACATATTTTGTGCATTACCATTATTTCACACTATTGATGGCCAAATGAACTTATATTGAATGAAAATTTCTTCCTCTTATGGTAGATAATCTCTTCAATGAAAAACTGCAATTTAGTGATAGATGGTGATGTTTATTTTGGGTTAACTAAGACAGGTAAGCATTAATATATTAAGTATTTTAATAGTGCAAGAATATATTTATGTGAGGGCAGCAAAGCAAGTATGTAGCTCGGGGATGTATCTAGGCATCTGGCACGGGGGGCCAAGCTCCCTGCAAAATTTTGAAATTGTAAAATAATTCTGTTATAGTTTACAAGAAATAATTATAGTCTAGTTGTTCGGCCCTGTCAGAATGAAATACTTGATTATTTCTAGATCCACCAATGTGTAGTTAACTCTTAAGAGCAGAATTTGTGAATCAACTTTTGCTGTTTTGCATTAGGCCGATGCTGAAACAGATGAGGTCTATGCTCAGATGACTCTTCAACCTGTAAGCAAAGTAAGTGAGCTGTTTGTTTTGGAATTTTATTAGGTTTCTTGCTTTGACACTTTGTTTCTCCTTTTTAAAATGTCAACCTTCTAAAGTAGTATTTGCAACACCAATCGTACAGTTTGACCAGGAAGCATTGCTTGTTTCTGATATGGGCCTCAAACAAAATAGGCAACCTTCTGAGTTCTTCTGCAAAACTCTTACAGCTAGTGACACAAGCACTCACGGTGGATTTTCTGTGCCACGTCGAGCGGCTGAGAAGATTTTTCCACCTCTA
Source organism: Codonopsis lanceolata (assembly GCA_013146195.2). NCBI lineage: Eukaryota > Viridiplantae > Streptophyta > Magnoliopsida > Asterales > Campanulaceae > Codonopsis > Codonopsis lanceolata. Next base: position 152,331,217 of record CM028380.1, read on the forward strand.
GTAAGTGCAATATTTTGATTTACTGTTATTTGAAATTAAATTCTTGAAGTTCTCCCTGTTCTGCTGCTCACCAGAAAGGTGTTTGGTAGGATTTCTCGATGCAACCCCCGGCTCAAGAGTTAACAGCCAGAGATTTACATGACCAGTCTTGGACATTCAGACATATCTATCGTGGTACTTTTTCTTTAAAATCTCCTCATAACTATCAAATTTTCTCTGCTGTATCTCATGCTTTGCTGATTATGTTGTGTCAAAACTGTGGTTTTGCTACCTTATTATCATTCTCTTTCCATATAGCTAGTTGCTCCAAGTTTTCTCCTCTCCACAGTATTTCCAGTATCATCTATAATCCTGATTAATTGACTTTTTCTTACCCATTCAACAACATAAGGCCATCAGGTAAATGTCAAGGATGCTTTATTTGATTTCTCCATAAGTTTGAGACTGACTTGCACACAAAGTGGTGCATATGATTTAGAGATACTAAATTCCAGCCCATCTATAGATTGGTTGTTCGATATTTGTCATTCCTTACTGCATAGTAATATCTTAGAACTTATATTAAGACAGCTTATTTTCAATTTCAGGCCAACCAAAGAGGCACCTACTCACTACAGGGTGGAGCGTTTTTGTCAGCTCTAAAAGACTTTTTGCTGGCGATTCTGTCCTTTTCATACGGTAGGATATGACCATTGAAATAAATATGCATCATATCAATCCTTCCTGTCACTCAGCTGAATAAATATGGTTGGTTGTAGAGATGAAAAATCGCAGCTTCTCTTGGGTATCAGACGAGCTAATAGACAGCAACCTGCTCTCTCCTCTTCAGTTATATCCAGTGACAGCATGCACATTGGAGTTCTCGCTGCTGCTGCTCATGCCTCCGCAAATAATAGCCCATTTATAATATTTTTCAATCCAAGGTAGTAGAGTAAGGTTTTGCATTATTATTCTCTTTCTACATTTGTAACTGTAAATATATAATATATTAAACTATTGGAATTTCATTTAAATGCAACAGAGCGAGCCCGGCTGAGTTTGTGATACCGCTAGCAAAGTATAATAAAGCATTGTATACTCAAGTTTCGCTGGGCATGCGGTTTAGAATGATGTTTGAGACTGAAGAGTCGGGCGTGCGAAGGTATATGGGAACAATCACTGGTATCAGTGACCTGGATCCAGTGCGATGGAAGAATTCACAGTGGCGTAGTCTCCAGGTATTGCTGCTCACTCGCATGTTCGTTTTTAGGAAGTTAGAAATGCAGCACTTCATGCTCATGGACATTTAGGGATGTTCTACTACCAGCTAAATGAGGCACTGCAACTGTATTTCCTGAAAATTTGGCCATCCTATTTATCAAGTAAAAAAGTAACTGTGAATTAGGCAAGATATTTTTTGTACATTAGTTTGCTTGTCGAGTTGTTGCATAAGTTGTTGAGATATATGGCAGAAACTCTAAAACATCAAATTGTCCTAATTCTACTAGCTTGGCTTCCTGCATTGGTGTCTAATAATGGTAATTAGTAACTTGAATCCGGCACGCCTTCACAGCCTACCAGAAGTAAAAAAGGCTGCAGCTTGTGAACTATGCATATTTCCTAGTCCATTGATTTTCTTCATCTTACCTACTTCATATTAACATAATAATTGTCCCACATGTTCTCATTTGTGTTTGAATGGGATCAGTTTTGGTCCTTTCAACATTGACGCCTACAATGCTTTTCTCATACAAATGTGCATTTTTGGTACCTCTAATTCGGTGTTAATGTGTGTCCCTATAAGTTATATCTTTCCATTAATCTTCACTGCCTTCTTAACATACTTAAATAAGTTGTAACTGATTGACAGGTGGGATGGGATGAATCGGCAGCTGGGGAGCGTCCAAGTCGAGTTTCAATATGGGAGATCGAGCCTGTTGTTACTCCTTTCTATATATGCCCGCCTCCATTTTTTAGACCCAAGTTCCCTAGACAACCAGGGATGCCAGGTAAGCAAATTGAGTAACTAAAGACTAGCAACTCAATAGTGGAACTAGCTCTTGCATTGGAGCCATAGCTTTTATTGGTTCAGTATCATGGATATTGGTTTTATGAGGACATTCATAAATCATTAAGGGTGTCTTTTGGCTTTGCGATTTAGTGGTTGGATTTAAGATTTTTTTTTTTTTAATGATCACGGTGGGACCAAAGAGAGAGAAAGTCCAAAAGCACAAACAAAGCCCTAAAAATCATAGGTGCAACAAAAATTGGTGTTATGGTCCATGCTCATAGCATTTCGCTCTAGCAGTTTTAAGCATAACGGGTTACCCAAACCCGATTTTGCGGTTACCCGATTTTTTCGGAGCGGGTTCGGGTAGTAAAATACCCAACCCGTTTTTTGGGCACCCGACCCGATAACCCGAAAAAAACCCCGAAACCCGATGCCCACACCTAACAATGACGGAGCATCGGTTTTCCTGCTCAAATAGGTTTGTCTTTAGGTGAAGATCTTTTGCCACGATCTCAAGTAGGAATTTATTTTTCGAATGGAGTTGAAATCTAGGGAATGTACTTTGTAGCTCTTTATCCTTCATGAATCAATATCTTTTCCTTGTACTCTTGCAGATGAGGAGACAGATATAGAAAATGCTCTTAAAAGGGGTATGCCTTGGATTGATGACTATGGTATGAAAGATGCCTCAAGCTCAATCTTCCCAGGCTTGAGTTTAGTGCAATGGATGAGCATGCAGCAGAATAATCGGTTCCCAGCTACACAATCGGGTCTCCTACCTCCCAATGGTTCTTCAAATGCCCTTCAAAATAGCATCAGCATTGATGATCCCTCCAAGTTGTTAAACTTTCAATCCCCTGCCCTATCGGTCCCAAATCCTCAGTTCAGCAGAGTAAATCAAAAAGGCATAGTCGGCCAACTACCGCAGCCATCTCTAGCGTGGCCCCAACAGCAACAGCTACAGCAACTGTTACAGTCGACTGTCAATCCACAGCAGCAACAATCCCTCCAACAACACCAGTCACAGTCACAGTCTCAATCACAGCAACAGCCCCACCTCCAACAACACCAGTCACAGTCACAATCCCAGTCACAGCAACAGCCCCACCCACAGCAACAGCAGCTGCAGCAGCAACGGTCACAACAACAGCATCAGCAGCAACAGATAATGCATTCAGCTCCCGTAAATAATGGCGTAGTTTTCTCTAATCAGAATCCTATTTATTCTCAACTTCAACAGCAACAACTAATTGCTGGAAATACACAACCTCAACAAAACTCTAATTCAGTTCCTAGGAATTTGTTTCAGCCACCATCAGTGACACAAGAGTTTCAGCAGCAAATGGAACAACAAACTAATCTCCTCCAGAGGGCCCAGCAGACACAGTTGCAACAAGCTCCAACACAATTGCTTCAACAAAACTCATCTCAGAGGCCGCAACACATGTCACAACAAATTTTTTCGGAGCAACAGCTACAACTGCAGCTACTGCAAAAATTGCAGCAGCAACAACTACAACAGCAACAACTACAGCAGCAGCAGCTACTTTCGCCGCTAAGCCCTCATTTGGAGCCTCATTTGCCCTTGCAACAGCATGCCGTACCACAAAATCTGCAACACAAACAATTATCTTCTCCGCAGCAGCAGCAACTTAGTAGTAACAGCTTCTCGACATCGGCACTGGTTCAATCATCACAATATCCTGCAAACCAACTCACAAGCCATTCCAAATCACTGATGCAAATTAGAGCTCATTCAGGTGTGACTGACGGGGATGCTCCCTCATGTTCCACCTCGCCTTCAACAAACAATTGCCAAATACTCCCATTAAACTACCTGAACAAGAATCAACAAGGATCAGCTCTGTTAGTGGAGGATTCAATTGTTGACCCTGCTACCAAAATGGTACAAGAGCTTCAGAGCAAATCTGATATACGAGTCAAATCTGAGTTGCCAAACTCAAAAGGACCGGAGCAACCTAAATACAAAAGCACTCCTAATGATCAATTGGAACCCTCCTCATCTGCAACATCATATTGCTTGGATGCTGGTGGGCTCCAACAGAGTTTCTCTCTCCCAAGCTTCTGTTTGGATGGCGATGTTCAATCACAAAATAGGAGTAATCTTCCTTTTGCAGCTAACATTGATAGCTTGCCACCTGATGCTTTGTTATCGAGGGGTTATGATTCTCAAAACTTGCTTTCTAATTATTGTGGCGCTCCAAGAGATATTGAGACTGAATTGTCCACTGCTGCTATCAGTTCTCAATCATTTGGGCTGCCAGATATGTCTTTCAAACCAGGGTGTTCAAATGATGTTGCCGTAAATGAAGCTGGGGTTTTAAACAGCGGATTGTGGGGCAACCAGACTCAACGTATGCGAACATACACCAAGGTTTGATTCCAGGCCATCATTTGTTATTTTAATTTTGAAACAATGAAAATACTCCCTCAGACATACATCCCAATATAAAGTGTTTAATAATATAATTATATGGTTTTTTGTATATTCTAATGGACAATGATCAACCACCAAATATATGCACACTGCATAATAGTACTAACTACTAAGCAAATTCTACAACTGAGTTATATAAATAATATGAATATAAAATTTTCTCCTAGATTGCATTCTTCTTAATTCTTCAATTAGTTGATAATAATTTATGGTTTGCACTCTTGAAGGTTCAAAAACGTGGCTCGGTGGGAAGAACTATTGATGTGACTCGCTATAAGGGGTACGAAGAGCTCAGGCATGATCTGGCTCGCATGTTTGGGATTGAAGGGCAACTAGAAGATGCACAAAGGATGGAGTGGAAACTTGTTTACGTAGATCATGAAAATGACATACTCCTAGTTGGGGACGACCCATGGGAGTAAGTAACTAAACAAAAACTGTGTTAATTCTTGCTTCCAGTTTTTGTACAGTTCTCTAACATTACTTCTCAAATGGCTTTCAGGGAGTTTGTTGGTTGTGTTCAAAGCATAAAGATACTGTCATCTGCCGAAGTACAGCAAATGAGTTTGGATGGAGATTTAGGTAACGTGCCACTCCCGAATCAAACGTCTAGTGGGACTGACAGTGGGAACCCGTGGAAGGGGCAGTATGATGACAACTCCGCTGCATCGTTTAATCGATAACATAACAAAGGTTCTCCATCTGTTCATGTCTGCTCATGTTGTATAATGCAGCTCATTCCAAGTCAATTTTCACGGTCGTAGATCTTAATTAGGTAATTGTAAATGTGTTGATAGCAGTTTACACCAGCATATATTCTTTTTACAGTAACGGTGAAGTTTTCCCGTCGGCGGATCCGATCAAAGGTCATTCATACTACCTTTGCTCGAAACACAGGTTTCATTTCTTCAAGTGTAACAATACAGTTGCTGCACAAAAAAGAATGTAACATAATAACTGTAGACTTTCTGTCCCACTTTGCCAGTGCCGGAATTGTTTCAAAGAGTAGGTCTCTTGTAAGACGTATCCGTGAGATGGAGCATTTGTCTTACAAAAAATGTCTGTAAGATCATCTTATACAAGTTTTTGTCATTATCAAATGGGTATTATGACACGGTTCCAAATCATACAGAATCTAAAGCGTAATCCATGGATTAGAGCCCCTCGACATCTCTTGATAGACAAAATAATTGCGAGTAGATCGGAAGAGTGCGTTTATTTCAATTAGACAGTGGGGTTTGTTTGATTATAATTTACGAAACCCCTACTTCCACACCATAAATGAGATCGGAAGAGTACGTTTTGATGCAACTTAATCATGTGTAGTGGTGGTGTTGGATAATTCTTTACCACTATGTGTTGCGATATTAAATTGTGTTGAATTTTTCATTTTGGCAAAAACTTAAGACAGGTTTATGGGTATTTTTTGTTAGACGGGTCATTATTACTTGATCTATCGTGTGTTATTGGCTTGAGCTGAAAGAAAGTGAAGTTTTGTTTTACGAATTAATATCAGTAAGACGGTCTGACATGAGACTTACTCTTTCATTTTTCATCCAAGTTGAAACTTTTTTGTCATCAATGTTGAATGTTCTTATACTACTATAGGGAATACAAGAGGAAAAGTATATTTAAGTGGCAAAACCATTTTCATGAAACTAGTTAACTATACAAACAATAGTACTCCCTCCGTTCCTAATTAATCGTCCTAGTTGATCCCGGTGCACAGTTTAAGAAAAAACAATTGACTTGATTACTTATATTGGTTTAATGTGTAGTTTCCTTTAATGTCCATGTGTATGTGGCTCATAATTAAAGTAGAGTGAAAAAGTAAGGGTAAAATGGTAAAAGTGATGTTCTAAAAAGGTAAGTTTCAAAGTGGACAATTATTTTGAGACGGACGAAAAAGGAAAGGAGGACGATAATTTAGGAACGGAGGGAGTAATAAAATTATGGGTAAATTTGAGTCGGTTCACTTGATAAGTTTTCAGTCATTACAATAGCATATGTTTTTTAAAAAACAAAAAAAAAGTCATTTTTTAAGGGTAAAAAAAATACGATACTCTTAATTTTTTTTAAATTAAAAAAAGCACTTTTACAAGTAAAAAGACTACAATAACTTTAATAAGTCAAGTGTGATCACTTACTCAAATGCATTGTGATGTATCAATTTTTGCAACGTGATGCACCAATTTAAATTGTATTAATTTTTGCTCTGCAATGCATCAATTTACTTATCTAACTAGTTTTTGCACATGTGCGTTAAACGCAAGACAAATATATTTTTAAATTAAACTATATATAAACAAAATGAATAGAAAAAACAAAATTAGAAGATGAACACATATCTTGAAATGAAAATCGAATTATTTTGAATTTTTACAGATCAAAATTGCTTCAATCCTTTCGTGATTTTGCAAGTTTGTTTTAATGTTTGTACTTTCTTGTTGCACCTTATGTATCAATGTTCTGGATATAATGAAATATGATTAAAATGATATCATGTACTTTGGTACTTGTGAATCATTGTGTGTTGTATATGAATCATTTGACATATACATCTACTAAATAACCGGTAAAAAATGTTATTAATTATTACGATGCATGAATATACATCAATATTTCAACCTTTGAAATCATAATAGGATAATTATCTCTTATTTTGTATGTTCAATTTATTAATAAACATGATTTTTATATTATAGTATTATGTAGCAATTTTAAGAATTATTTGTCATTTATGTGTCTATATATACACATACGAATATGTAGTAAGTAGTTTACCAAAAATATGAACTAAATTTGCACCATTTGTTTTGGATGTATTTGAACAAAAAAATGGAAATTTGATAAACAAATATGATTAATTAACCTTACCACTATAAACTTTTTTTAAACCGAAAACGGTAGTAAAATTTGCATAATTTGTGTTTTAAGTACTTCAACCAAAAAATTGAAATTCATAAACAAATATGGTGAATTAATTTTACCACCATAATATATTTGTAAATTTGTTTTGCGAAAGTTTTTGTCACCAATTTAGATCACATCAATTGTAGACATAAATTATAATTTGTAGTTGCTTGTTGTGTATGTATCTATCATGACTATCAAACACTGAAACATTTGATATGTAATACAAACCAATTATTTGTCTATTTATCACTTTGCAAATACAACAATAGAAGTTATATTTTTAGATTAGATAATTAATAAAAGAAAAAAATCAGAATATATAGGAGTATAAGTTTTATACTTACCTCGACATCAACAATGATCAACGTTATAGTATTTTCAGTAAAAAGTAATGTGAAAAAATATCCAAATGATTAAATTAGATTTATCTTTCAAAATCTTAGAGACTACTTTTAAAGGTTCACTAATAAGTAATATGAAGTGACAGAATGCTAAAAGTGTTGAGAATTTAGACAGACTACAAAGAGTTTCAAAAGATGTATTTTTTTATTTATGTGACATTAATTGTTATTAAATGTTGTTGATTATAACAACTTTATGAAGATCCATTTTTAGAAAGTTAATTTAGGCGAAAAATTGGCATAAATAGGAGGGCTATACGATTCCAAAATTATATATATATATATATATATATATATATATATATATATATATATATATATATATATATATATATATATATATTTGATGTGTCCAAAATCCTCTAGATGCACTGGATCACTCAAAATGGGATACCTGGCTTTCAACGTATCCGCAAAACCTTAAGCCCAACTCTGCAAATGAGATGAACAAATCAAACTAGGCGGGGCACTCCTACAAAGCCTCCGAAGAGTTAGTACAAGACTTAGCAAGTTGCGTATTCAATTTAGCAGAGTTTCAGCTAGAGAGGAGAAATCTCATATCTCTCCCCTTCATTTTCCATGGCTTTTATAGTTGCCGGAGAGCGTAACTGCTCATAACTGTCCACTAATGATCGTGGCATAAATGACGGGCACATTAATTGCCCTATTAACTCCCCCATTAATCACAACGGTCTAAATGAAGATTTTCCCGGACATAAACGTCCTCAACTGGTAACAGCTTTTGAATTAGTGAGCATAGCAACTCATGCTCACAACTTAGTTCTGCTCGCTGGTTAAGCCCCCAGCTCGATCACATCTCTTGCTCGCCAAAGACCAAGGTTTTGCCCGAGATACGTAAGAACTGTTCCATCCCTTCCTCGTAACTTTGACATTTGAATGCTCGCAAACTGGTAATGGGAGTCACGTGCCAAAAACGTGACTCACAACTTGGGCCTATTGGGCCGGGCAGCTCAGTAGCCCCCTACTCCTTGTTCATCGAGTATTCATGCTCGAAACGAGGAGGAGCACAAATTTCCCAATCAAATTATTTCCAAAACATGGGCCTCAGTAAGTACAGCGAGTCACTTTCAGTTGGAAATTGAGGGTGGAAGGCAGCTAAAAAGTTTTTTAGAGATGTGAGCCATCACCCGCCGCCAGTGCACTTTCACAGGCGCACTGCCCCATGCAGCATTAAATGCGGCCTCGATCCCTGAGCTGCAATGATGAGGATTTCCCCAAACGACAGTTACTTAGCGGTATAAAAACCAAACTCTTCCTCCATTTTCAACTTTTACCACCCTCTAAATTCTCTGAAACCGTTTTCTTGAAAAGTCGAAGATTCAATAACCTCTCGTCTCCGTCTGCAAAATCGTCTCGGAAGATTTTCAAAGCTCTCTCTTACAATCTGTATCAGTTCCACCGGTTTACTCATCAATTAACAAGTAAGGCCTCTATCTTCCTCTTATTTCTTTCTGAATGCTATCTTGATTTGCTTGGACCTTTTCATTTTGAAGTTTACCACACCTCTTCTGGGTTTTGAACACCCTCTCAGATCAGCCCATTTAGAATTAGGGCGCCCTCATTCCTTCACTTGAACGTTTCTGGTTTCTTCTATTTAAGATTTCCATGCCCATAAACCCCACATGATCCAAGTCCACTTCTAATCAAAATCGAGGAGCATCTTTACCAGTGCCCCCTTCACTGGTTTGAGGATAAACCCTAGCTTGCCACGTGTTTTTAATTATTTCTGCTTGTCATCCCGAGCAGGGTTTAACCTATATTCCTCGATTCCTGTAGGATGTCTTCGGATGACAGAACGTCTTCCGAGATCGATGGACGAGCATACGACCATGGTGCCCCCCAAGAACACGAAGAAAGCCCACACACCGAATCTTCGAGCTCGGAAGAAACTGAGCGAGAAGAGGTTCCGCTTATTCGTCAAAGGCGTCCCCGAGCACCTCGAAATAATACCGAGCAAGCAACAGAGAACCTTCCTAGCCCAAGCAGACCAGTAAACCAAGATTTGGTTCGAGGGAAACAAGTTGCGTCGACTAGCACCCCTTTTATTACTTGGGACGATCTGAACAGCGAGGATGATGTATCCAGCTGGTTTTACTCCTTAGGCATGAATCCTAAGGATTACCGGGTTAGGGCTTTTGATTTAGATATAGACGAAGCCGGTCATAACTTCCAGGGAGACCGGATGGTCTTTTATTTTGATTTCTTTTTAGTCGGCCTCCGATTGCCCTTAGATCCTTTCTTTGTCGAATTCCTCTTGATAAACAATGCGCTTCCCTGCAACTTGACTCTAACCACCGTTAGGTTTCTAATTGCATATATCGTAGCCTGTAGACTCCTTAGTTTTGAACCGAGCATGGAGCTCTTCGGGAAATTCTTCCTCTTTTAAATAGATAAGAAAACTGGGCGCATCTTTGGTCGCTCCAACCCCAATTACTTTAAGCTTCTATCCGACAATCCGAACAAGGTTGATGCCTGGGATTCCAAAGCTTTGCTCGTAGAGTCTCGCGTAGGCTGGCCCTTCGCTCTCTACCTTGAAAACTTATCCATTGCCAAGTACGATAAACAAGCATTTCGAACAGGATAACTAATGCTCGCCAAGACCTTCAGGAAATTTCTCGGTGTGAAGGATGGGAAACAAGGGCAGGACTTGGTTTTAAACTGGGTAACCCTGGCTTCCGACCTCGTTCTATTACGCCAAGCTGGAATCATAAGTTGGCCTGTCCAAGGCTGCGAGCCTCAAACCGTCCTCGAACCTGAAACACCACACCCATTCTGGGGGAATTGTCACGGGGGAAATTTCCCAACTGAATGCCCGAGCTGCCTGCAACTTGGAAGAAACTGCACTCCTGCTTTTTCCATTTCGGGTTTGCATGATTTCTTTTCCTTTGCTTTAATACTGCTGATTCATATCACATCTTCTAATCTCTACTCGTAACTCGCTTTACAGATATGAGGCAAATGGAAGACTCCCAGCGCTTTCTGCAAGCCAAGAGGAGAGGAGCTGTGGGAAGGAATACCCAAATGGCTGGGCAACAGCCAGCTCGCCTCCCTACAATTCCAGCTACCAATACAGGGCGAGGTACCAATCGAGCTTCTGTACCAAGCCAAACAGCGACTACCTCCCATGCACCAACAGCCCCCATCATCCCAACTCCTGTGATACCGACGCCAGTTGCTCTTCAACCTCAACAACAACAACAACAACAAAAGAGACCTCCTCCAATCTCTCCTCCAGAAATGAGAACATGCTCGACCTGAGTACCGGCCCGAAGCTCAGCCTCCAGTTCTCAAGCTCCCATCTGGCAAAGAGAGAACTTCGAGATGCAGGAGACTCGCGAGTTCGCAACCAAACTTATTGCAGAAATAGGAGCTGTCCCCGACCTGGCAAACTTAAACACCAACAAGAGAGGTGGACATGCAGCTAGCATCGGGCTAGGTATGGTGAAGAAACTTCGGCACACTGGAATCCGCCGAAGAAGCACTGAACTCCCAAGTGCCGTCCTGATCGGAGAAATCGGGATGTGCATGACCGAGGTAACTGGTTTTGCACTTCGCGAAATATATCGAATTCTTCTTTTATTTCTAATTTTCCTTATTTCAATTTCTAGATGGCCAGCAAGACAGAACTCCTCTTTGACCGCTTGATCGACAACGTGAAGACCTCCACCGCTATCCACGTAAAAGAATGCCTTGAAGAAGGGTCAACTCACTGCCGAGGGCCGAGCTAAAAGAAAGCGAGGAGAGCTTGACAGCCAAAGTCACTGAGGTATCCAAGCTGGAAGAAGAGAAGAGGATCCTCGATGCCCACCTTACCTTCTCAAAAAAGTCCGAAGAATCTGCCCTCAACAACATCACACAGGTGAGGAAGGATCTCCGAGAAGCGACCAATGAATTGGAGAAGGTCAAGAGGGAGGCTGCGGACAGAAAAACAAGCTAAAGGTCGAGCTAGTTCAAGCCCGTGCCCAGAAAGAGAACCTCATCACCGAATATAAGAACTCTGAGGACTTCGCGGCTGATGTTGAGGAAGAAGCGTATCTTTTTTTCCTACAGGGGGTCAACCATATCTTGCGACAACTAGCTTGCAGTGGACTTGAACTCAGGCCGAAGCAGCTCGTAGCATGGGGAACCAACACTCCTTTCTGCTCCTCAGCTCGCCCGGGACACGCTTTAGTTCCATATTCTGTGGATGAGCTTAACTCCTTGGCCGAATTAGACTCCCAAAAGGGCTGGATGCTTGGGCCCCTCCCCCAACCGCAGAGACCACTGTTAGCGAGTTAATGTCCCAAATATGGTCGGGAAGAAACCCAGTGAATCAAAACTTGTCCCCCCAAGCCGCCGGTACAAACAATGAAGTAATCAACCTCGAAGCCGAGAACGGTGCTCCTACCAATCAGGAAATTGCCGATCCCGCTCAAGTTCCAACCAATCAAACCCCGCTTGCTGACTCTTAGATACTTTCATGGCATGCGTGCCTAAGTTCACAAAACAATTTACATTTATGTCTGTAATATTTTGCTACTCGTTTTCTTTCTTTGCTGGATGAATGCTTTATATTCCACCATGCCTGCTTTCAGTTTAATTAAGAAGTGTTTTGAATGTTCAACTTCTTTCTGAGCAAGGGAAACCTTTTGCTCGTGAAAAAGAAACCGTAAATAATCCCACTCGAACACCAACTCTTTTCACGAGCATAAACATTTATATGCTTGTAAAAGAGAATAATCGAGAACACAGGGAAAACAACCATCTCGAATACCAACTCTTTTCACGAGCATAAATCCCTTTATGCTCGTAAAAGAGAATAATAAGAGATAATAAGCTCGAACACCAACTCTTTTTCACGAACAGAGATACCTCTTATTCGTGAAAAAGAGAATAATCGAGATAACAAGCTCGAACACCAACTCTTTTGGCGAGCACAAATAGTCTCATGCTCGCTAAAGAGAATAATCGAGAAAAACAAAAACAACTAACTCAAACACCAACTTTCAAAAAAAAATTGAAAGCATAATTGAGTTTGTTTTGCCATTATCACTTGCCAAAAAATCAAAGAACTACATACTGCCAATGCCAATGCCAATCACCAATAATATTTCTTCAAGTGATTTGCATGCCATGGATGTTTCAGTTCGTCTCCATCATTTGTTCGCAACACATACGTGCCTTCTTTAATAATTCTAACAATCTGAAAAGGCCCTTCCCAATTTGGTGAAAGCTTCCCCCACTCAGCTCGATGACCTGTTGCTTCGATCTTACGAAGGACCCAATCGTCCACAGCAAATGATCGACCACGAACCCTTTTATCGTGGTGGGCCTTTGCTCGCTGCTTGTAATTGGCCATTCTCATCTTAGCCTCCAGCCGCTTTTCCTCTAATAGATCCAGATCAACTGACCGAGCTGCCTTATTGACTTTAGCATCATAATGCAAAACTCTATGATTTGGCACATACATTTCCACAGGAGCCATAGCCTCGGACCCATAAGCCATGGAAAAAGCCGTCTCACCG
>CM028380.1:152344606-152399046 GCA_013146195.2 Codonopsis lanceolata
GATTGATCGTCAAGAGGTTTATTGTTAGATCACAATGGTTCGCATGATGCCGAAGACGACGAGCCGATAATTTACTCGGCTTGCTTTGAAGAAGCAGAGGAGAATTTCGTTAAGTACAAAACGGCTCAGTGGATTCTTTACTCGTTGCTTTTGATTTTGGCTTGGGGATTCGGCGTTTTGATGTTTCTCTATTTGCCTGTGCGCCGTTACATTTTACGCCAAATCATTCGATCCAGAAAGCTTTATGTCACCCCAACTGCCATCGTCTACAAAGTAATTTTTTCATTCCCTTCTTACTCGGGTAATCTTGAATTATTTTTCCTTACTATTTGAATTATCACAGAATGAAATTTATATTTAGTGTTTGTTTGGTAGGCAAGAACGTTCATTTCAGTTCCATTCCGTGTCATTTTAGTGTAAATTCATTCCATGGTAGTTTCGTGATTGTTGCTTACCGAACTAGCTCGTTAAGTGATGGAAAATTATCGAGTGCAAAGGTGGTATCACCTCCCAACAGCAATGCAGAAAGTTAGCAACTTTGCCTATGTGAAGAATAAGGGTGGTGATTTGTTACATTATCATGTTGCACTCATTATTTACTTGTAAATGGCATGGAATGCAATGGGCATTGTTGAGTGCCAAACGAGCATTCTTAAGTGTGTTCTTTTTCCTTCATTGTTGGTTCCGACGTTAGTTTGGGAAATATATACGAGTGTCCAGGGGTCTCTTGTTAAGCATCTGTTTGAAGAAACGCTGTGCATCGAGAACGCTCCCCAAACGCATTAGGGATTTCTTCATGTATTGATGAACATTCTCGAAGTAGAATATTTTAAGAAGTATAGCTAGCAGGACATGATACAGAATTGTTTGATTGGGGAATTTTAATTAAGACATTGAAAGTCATTCGATCAACCTCAACCATGACTTCCACTTTGGACTTATTTGTATTTATCACTTTATAGTTGTTTATTCCTTATCATAGCTTGTAATCATTATCTTTCCACTTTGTAATCATGGACTCTCTTGTAACATGAATATAAATAATATGTGCCGTCCACCACCACAAGCAATTGAGAACGGTTTGGAACTAAAATTGTATTTGATTGGGAAAGACACCAGCGTCTTCCTAATTGATGTGTGTTCTGAAAATATAATTTCTGCATGTGATCATTAGCAGGATCCTTCATTTTTATGTTTGATTAGAGAACAGATAGTTACTTATTAATTTGTAATTTTAATGGATGAGCTAATAGGTACAGATTTTTGACAAGCTTATGCAGGTTAACTATTTATACCCATATGTTTAACCTATACTCTCTTCTAGCTCAGGTAACGAATCCAGTTCCATTTCCATATTTCGGGGTTTTGAAGAAAGAGAAGCATGTTCTGTTGCCTTTGGTTGCCGACATTGTAATTGAACAAGGTACTGCATTAAATTGTTCAATCGTTGGATTATTTGTCAAGATTTCTTCGTGGATTCTGCTTTTCAAGGTGGATTTTACTATTTTTATTATTAAAATTAATTGATTGGTAACTGGTGCGAAGCAGATGTTTTAGCTAGAAGTTGCATATAGACTATAAAAAATGAGGTTTAATTTTTTTCAGGCTATCTCCATAAGAAGCATAAGGTCAGTCTATATTTGAAGTACTTATTCTTGAGATTGTTGCCCCAAGTTAGCTCTTTGTGTTTAATTGGATGATCCCCTCACATCTTAGTTATAGTTTTTCCAACATTTGAATATGAAAGCTACTTCCCAACACCCAAATTACCAACATTTTCAAATACAATTGATAATTTGATACCAAAACAGCCGGACAATTTCTGAAAAAAATTAAAATAAAAAAAAGAAAACATTGGTTGGACTACTCTCAAGGCACTCATGGGTGGAGCTGTGTGGATGATATTGGGGGGGGTGGGTCCTTTTAGTTTCAAAAAAGTGCCCATATGCTCCCTGTAATGTTTTAGAAAAACAAAATTTAGTACTATAAGTTACAGATTTATTCATTTTGACCCCTCTTTGTTCACACACACATTTAATTTGCCCCCAATTGATACAAAACTCAAATTCTAGCTGTATAACTTTCTTACATCAAATGTAACCTTGCCCCCTTTCTAACCAATCCTGCCTTCACCCCTGAACGCACAGATGTATAAGAAAAACGTTGAGACGTTTTTGGATAAAATACTTCTATACTAAGTAAGTTTTGGTTTCCAAGGTTTTTAGTCGACACTGACACATATTTACTTGCTGAGTGCCATTGCATTATTTACATGGGCACCAGAATCTTTCACATTGTTTAATCTAAATAATGTTATGGCTAGAACATATTTTTCATCATTGACATATCCGACGTGAATAATTTATTTATCTTTTTTTTTTCGGGGGAGATGTGCGCTAAATCAAGAACTGCTGTTATCATTACCCACTATTTCCTAAACAGAACACGGAATTCTCCATTGACATTGAGAAACATTTACCGAATTAAATCTATGGAAATTAGGAAAAAGAAGTATTTTTATCCCTACTCTCTTGGCCATTTTATCCATTACTCGTGAAGTGCATGATGCCTATCAGATAAAGATTCTCCCATCTTGCTTGGCCACTTGGGTGGACTGGTTGGTGTGGGACAAGCTTTGCCAAGGCTATCTAGAACTGAGTATGGGTGTGGCCTGCGATGGTTTTGAAGACAAGATTATGAACTTGCTCTTGGCTATCAAGAAACAGTGGCGAACTTCAGATGTCAAAAAGGGGCCGCAAAGGACAGCTGTGAGAGAAAAAGGAAAAAGAGAATTGTATTGTGTAGCAGTCTGAAGTTTCAGAAGTCTGGAAGTATTGAAGGGGAGGAGAAATCGCAAACAGATTTAAGTTTATCATGCATCTAAGAATTATTTCATGGAATGTGTGGGGCATAAATAATGTGAGGAAAAAACTAACGATTAAGGCTGCTTTAAGGAGGTGGAAACCGTATTTAATCTGTCTTCAAGAAACGAAGATGCAATCGATTGACAGAAGGGTGGTTAGTAGTCTAGGGATTGGGTGTTTTCAGTCTACTGGTTCAGCAGGAGGTATTCTTGTTATGTGGGATAAAAGGGTGATTTCTAAGGTGGATGTAGTGGTGGGAGAGTATTCAGTTTTTGTTCTGTTGAAGTCGATTGAGGATGCGAAGGAGTGGATCTTTTATGGGGTGTATGGGCCTTGTACAGACAACATTCGTCAGAATGTGGGGAGAGTTAAGAGTGATCAGTTTGAGATGGAAAGCTCCTTGGTGTATAGGAGGAGATTTTAATGTGGTTAGACATCTGTTGATATATACACTCCTATTACGGCTGCTGCTAATCCAAAAGGAAAACACAGTGCACAACACAAATAGTTGGTTTACTGGAACTTCAAGGGTTCAAGTGTCATTCTTAGTTTATTCAGGGGTAGCGTGTGTACTTTCTGTATTCCTTTTACTTATAGGAAACAGTTAAGTTGTTAGGTATATATATATATACACCTTATTTCTTGCTTAATACAGATAAGAAAAGAGTCTGCCTCTTCAATGTAAATCAGACTTCTTTATAAAACTTCTTTCGATTATTCAATAACACTTTTCAAGCTTGCAAGGTTGTGTGATTCAAACTTTATCATGGTATCAGAGCCTAGGATCTCAATCCTCAAAATTGCTTCTGCCAAACACAAGTGGTAATTTCTTCTACTGTGTTATCATTCTCTTATTCTTGATTTGATTCTTCCCTCATTATGTTTGAATCAAAAACTGAGGATCCTTCTAAATCTGTAAAAGAAGAAAACACTATTGTTGATGATTATGATCTCCCTGAAATTTCCATCCAATTAACCTTTGGACACCCTCTATATCTTCAACCCAATGATCACCTTGGGATGAATCTTGTTTCTGAAGTTCTATTTGATTCCAATTTCAATCAATGGAAAATCTCGGTTACCACCGCCCGTTCTGCCAAAAACAAACTTGGCATGATCAATGGATCTAACAAGAAACCCCTCCCTCCTTCCAAATATGTGAATGTCTGGGAAAGATGCAATAGCATGGTGGTTTCTTGGTTGCTTAACTCTGTCAATTCTGAAATTCGACTGAGTATAGTTTAGTTCTCCGGTGCCTGTGAAATTTGGGATGATATCAATACAAGATTCAGCCAAAGTTATGCTCCCAAGATATTTCAAGTTCAGAAAAACATTATGCTTTGTACTCAAGGAAACCTGGCTGATAATGCTTACTTCACCAAGTTTAGAGGGCTGTGGGATGAACTCACCGATCTGCTTAAAATGCCCATCAAGTGCAAGTGCAATTGTGTCTGTGGTGCAACCATTGCACAGGATGAATATGATCATGTCACTAAACTAACACAGTTCTTGATGGGTCTTTCTGAAAAATACACCGATGGTAGGGGACAAATACTTGGGATGCTGCCTCTCCCTTCAGTGGCCAAAGCTGTGTCCATGCTTGTTCAAGAGGAAGGTCAAAGACAGCAGACTAATGCTGTTAATTTTGAAAGTATCCCTTCTGCTCTTATGGGCAAACTTAATACCAACTCTGGCAACAAGTTCGTCAAAGACACAGGAGGATTTCAAAACACTCCCTCAAAAGGTAAGTTCTTCTGTGATCACTGTCATGGTGATTCCCACACCAAGGACAAGTGCTTCTTCCTTCAAGGCTACCCTGAATGGAACCCTCTATTTGGCACTAAACCTGATCGTGGCAGAATGCCCAAGAATAGAGGAAAGTCCAAGAATAATCCTTCTGTCAACAATGCTGTGGTTCAAGACTCCACTAAAACCTTTGGGATCAAAGATAAAAAGGATATCAACACCTCTGACAGCATCAACCACTTCACTCCTGGCCAAATCCAGCAGCTTATGGCCCTGTTCAACAATGTCAACAGTGTTAGCTTTGCAGCAGTCATGATGGATTTAAACTTTTTGAACCCTGCTTATTTTGTCATGATGTATAATCCTGAAGATTATCTGTCAGCTATAAATTTAACTACATCAAAACCTCTGTTAGACACTGGTGCAAGTGATCACATCACCATATCTTTTGATTATCTCATTAACCCTATACCAGTCAACACTGTGATCTACTTACCCAATGGAAAGGCTTCCTCCATAACTCACAAAGGAACTGCCATTTTGTCTAATAACATTGTCCTTAAAAAATGTCTATTTATGCTCTTGAATTTCATTTCAACCTCATCTGGAAGCAAGCTAACTATTGATAGTGGTATGTACCTAATCTTCTCTGCAACCTCTTGCCTTCTTCAGGACCAAATGCATCAGAAGGTCTAGACGATTGGTAGATACAATGGTGGTCTATACAAACTAATTCTGTCAGAATGCATCAACTCCAAAGTAGCTACTGCAGTGTGCAATAAAACCTCCAAACCTGATCTATGTAATCCCAGCAACATTTTTTCTATTACAGGACCTATTGACAAATTGTACCTATGGCACACTAGACTTGGACATGTGCCTCTTCATTCTATGAAACATATTAAATCTCTTGATGTTCAAATCAACTCTACTGCTCATGTTTGCTGTGATCTGTGTCACTTGGCCGGACAAACTAGACAACCCTTCCACTTAAGTAATTCTTATTCTTATAGCACTGAATTGTTTGATTTAATTCACTGTGATGTTTGGGGACCCTATAGGAAAAGTACTTATGATGGTTGTACCTCCTTTCTCACCATTGTGGATGATTGCTCTAGGGCCACTTGGACCTTTCTTCTGAAATCCAAAACTCTAGTCTGTCAAATTCTTCAATACTTCCTTAATTAGGTGAGAAATCAATTCAAATCCAGTGTTAAATACATTAGGAATTTAGGACTGACAATGGAACTGAGTTTCTTAATGATGGAGTTAGCAGTCTTCTATATTCTCAGGGTTTTTTACACCAATGGACCTGTGTTGACACTCCTCAGCAAAATGGGAGGGCTGAGAGGAAACATAGACACCTCCTTGAACTTTCTAGAGCCTTAAGGTTTCAAGGTAATCTCCCAAAGAAATTCTGGGGAGACGGCCTATTAACTGCCACCTATAGATTCAATAGAATTCCCAGTCCTGTCCTCAAATTTAACCCCTTTTGAAGTCCTAGGAACCCTACCTACATACAAACATCTCAGAAATCTTGGCTGTCTATGCTATGTCTCTACCCCTTTTCATAACAGAGACAAATTCTCTCCCAGATCCCAAAGATGCATCTTCATTGGCTATCCCAGCAACAAGTAGGCCTACAAAGTCTACTACCTGGATACTTATCAAGTCTTGTAGA
This sequence comes from Codonopsis lanceolata, assembly GCA_013146195.2. Taxonomy (NCBI): domain Eukaryota; kingdom Viridiplantae; phylum Streptophyta; class Magnoliopsida; order Asterales; family Campanulaceae; genus Codonopsis; species Codonopsis lanceolata. The sequence continues at coordinate 152,350,898 of CM028380.1, forward strand.
GTAGGGATGTAATCTTTCATGAATCCATTTTCCCTTTCAAAAACACAACAGATCCTTCTGTTCCTATGAACAAGGATAGTCTGTTTCCTGATCACCCCATTGATTTTGACAGTGAAGGTCTGAATGAAAATACAGACACTGATTCTCACAAGCCCACAAAGAACAATCACAATGATAGCAATCCCACTGAAGTAAATATCCCTACTAACGACTCTTCTGATACTGCACCAAATGAGAGCAATCACAATGAACACCAATCCACCGATGAGAATGAACTCAATAACAACTTCACTTCTGCTGAGCCTTATACCTACTAGACCTCAAAGGCACAAGGTTGTTCCTGCTAAATTTAAAGATTATACTGATTTACCACCAAACCTAGTGCAACCCTCCATCCACCACTCCTTATCCCATTGAGAAGTACTGCTCCTATGCCAATGCTTCAACAGCATACAAAAACTTCTCTTGCAATATATCCACCATACATGAGCCCAAGTCCAATCATCAAGCTATCAAAAACCCTTTGTGGTGCAAAGCTATGACTGAAGAATTACAAGCTCTGGAGAAGAATAAAACCTGAACTCTTCGGTATCTTCCTACTCAAAAGAAGACCGTGGGATGCAAATGGATTTATAGGGTAAAGTACAATGCTGATGGAACCGTTGACAAGTATAAAGCCAGACTAGTGGCAAAAGGGTTTACACAAGTTGAAGGTAATGGCTACTTTGAGACTTTCTCTCATGTGGCTAAGATGACTTCTGTAAGAGTATTTCTTGCTACAGCAGCAGCCAAGCCATGGCCTATATTCCAATTGGATGTCTCCAATGCCTTTCTTCATGGAGATCTTCATGAAGAAGTATATATACGGATCTTCCTCCAATATATTCACACAACATGTCTCAAGCCACCTCTCCTATTGTGTGCAAGTTAACCAAATCCCTTTATGGTCTAAAACAAGCCCCCATGCAATGGTTTGAAAAACTCCCCACCACTCTTCTTCACTTTGGATTCCATCAATCTCAAAATGATCATACTCTCTTCACCTTCAACACTGGTTCTCAATTTATTGCTATTCTTGTTTATGTTGATGATCTCCTTATCACAGGAACCTATGAAGATTTGATTGAACAGGTAAAAACTTATCTAAAGTCCAAGTTTCCTGTTAAAGATATTGGTCCCTTGAGATACTTCCTTGGTCTGGAGGTTGCCAGGCATCTGCCTTCACCAAAGAAAATATGCTTTGGATATTATAAATGACAGTGGATTAACAAATGCCAAACCTGCCTCCACTCCCATTGAAAAGACCCACAAACTTACCCTAACTTCTAGGCCTCCCTTAAAGGACCCTGCACCCTACAGAAAACTCATTGGCAGATTGCTATACCTCTCAATCACCAAGGCCTGACATTGCTTATGGTGTACAATTCCTAAGTCAATTTATGGCTCAACCTCTTGATCATCAGTGGCATGCTGCTCTACGGCTGGTAAAATATATCAAACGCAATCCTGGTCGAGGACTCTTCTTCTCCAGTATGCCTCAAGTTACTCTTACAGCATACTGTGGTTCTGATTGGGCTGCTTGCCCCATTACAAGGAGATCTCTGTCTGGTTTTTGTGTGTATCTAGGTACCTCTCTAATCTCCTGGAAATGCAAAAAGCAATCAGCCATTAGCAAGTCTTCTGCAGAGGAGCATGGCCAACACTTGCTGTGAAGTAAAATGGCTGATATCTCTTCTTCAAGATTTTCAGATCTCCCCAAAGTTACCTGTGTTCTATTTACTGTGATAATCAATCTGCCCTTCATATAGCAGCCAATCCAGTTTTTCATGAACGGACAAAACCCATACATTGACTGTCATCTAGTTCGAGAAATGGTTCAAAGAGGTCTGGTTCTACTCAATACATTGCATCCATTGAGCAGCCTGCAGACCTATTCACAAAGGCTCTTCCCTCTGCTTAATTCTTCTATATCTTGTCCAAGCTGCAAGTACAAAACTTGTTTTCCACTTCCAGCTTGCAGGCGGATGTTGATATATACACTCCTATTACGGCTGCTGCTAATCCAAAAACAGAACACAGTGCACAACACAAATAGTTGGTTTACTGGAACTTCAATGGTTCAAGTGTCATTCTTAGTTTATTCAGGGGTAGTGGGTGTACTTTCTCTATTCCTTTTACTTATAGGAAACCGTTAAGTTAGGTATATATATATACCTTGTTTCTTGCTTTATACAGATAAGAAAAGAGTTTGCCTCTTCAATGTAAATCAGACTTCTTTATAAAACTTCTTTCGATTATTCAATAACACTTTTCAAGCTTTCAAGGTTGTGTGATTCAAACTTTATCAACATCCTGCGGAACATTCGGGTGTGGAGGTCTTTTTTCGGGCGATGTTGGTATTTAATGAGTTCATTAATGACATGGAACTGGTGGATCTGAATTTAATGGGAGGAAATTTCACGTGGTTTAGACATGGGGATCATAGTTGTTAAAGGCGAGCGCCTTTGGCGCCTCAGGCGAGAGTCGAGGCGAGCCGACACCTTGGCGCCTCAAGCAAGCTAGGCGAGTCAATGTGCAGAAGTCGTGGAAAAGTCGTCGACTCTGGCGCTTTTTTTTTACAGGCGACAGGCGCCAAAAAGTCCAATAAGGCGCTCATTTCTTCTTTTTTTTTTATTAAAATTTTTAAAACTAATTAGGTACGAAACGATGTAGTTTAGGGTTACTATAAATATAAAATAAACCCTAAAATAAACCAACACCTCATTCGACCACAAAGAGACCACGATACGTGCCCTGAGAGTGCGAAGCAGCGTGCGATTGGTGCTGGGGACCTGTCGACTTTGTCTTCTTCAGCCTGTCAACTTTGTCTTCTTTAGCATGTCGACTTCGTCTTCTTTAGGCCTGTCGTCTTCATCTTTTGCCTTCTACAGTTTGTCCAAGTTCCAACTTCCAGGTAAACAGTAAACTCCTCTTCCCTTTCTTTGTGTTTGACTTTTTCTGTTTTCATTTTTTTTTCTTCAGTCTGGTTGAGACTTCGAGTCTTTTTCTGTTTGTGACTCAGACTCAGTTCACTGATTTTGTTTCCTTCAATGTGTTCTATTTTTTTTAAATAAATTTGTTTCTATTTCTGTTCTGTAATGTAACTCTTAAAAAATAATCCGTAAACTTGTTTATTTTTGTCTCTGTTCTGGAGCTCTTTTATGTAATTATGTTTAAAAATTGTCAATTAAATTTGTTTCTATTTCTGTTCTGTAAACTTGAAATCTCTGTTATTTTTAGGCATTTTATTTATTATATTTTTTATTTGGGATTTGGGATTATTTTTGTTTTTGGATTTTACTTTTTTTTAAAAAACCTTATTTTCTTTGGTTGCTTAACTATTTATTATATAATTTATATTACTTGGACTTTTAAACTAGCTCAGAATTTCATCATATATACTATGTTAGAACTTAGTTTCATGTATTATGTTATGTTCACTTATAACATGTTTTGTTGATATTTGTTAAGTTATACTCCCTCCGTCCCTAAATTATTGTCCTGGTTGATCCGGCGCACAGATTAAGAAAAAATAATTGACTTGATTATTTATATTGGTTTAATGTGTAGTTTCCTTTAAAGCCCATGTGTATGTGGCCCATAATTAAAGTAAGGTGAAAAAGTAAGGGTAAAGTGGTAAAAGGGATGTTCTAAAAAGGTAAGTTTCAAAGTGGACAATTATTTTGGGACGGACGAAAAAGGAAAGGAGGACGATAATTTAGGGACGGAGGGAGTATGTATTTTATGTATTTTTTTCTTAGTATTTTTTCGGTGAGCGCCTTTTTAGCGCCTCGCCTCTTGCCTAAAATTTGGACCTATCGCCTTTTTGGCACCTCTCGACTTTGATAACTATGATGGGGATAGACAACAATTCTCTAGAATTGATAGATTTCTAATTTTTGCTTTTTAGTGATATGGCGTAGCACCACGTTCCCCTAATGATGGAGTGTGGGGGTTTGTGGAAAGGGAAGTCTCCTTTTAGATTTGAGATTATGTGGCTTTTACAGCATGGATTCTTGGACTGGATTCGCTCCAGATGGTGTTCGTATGAGATAAATGGGAGTCTGGATTTTATCCTTGCTAGGAAACTGAAACTTCTTAAGATGGATTTGAAAGTGTTGAACAAGGAGGTGTTTGGGAGGATAGATATCAAAATTAAGAAAGCCGTGGAAGAGATCAGATTGTTGGATGAGAAGGCAGGTTCAAGAAGTTTGGATGAGACGGAAGAAGAGTCACGGAAGAATTTGAAAAGCGAGCTTGAGTTGTTGCTTTTAAAGGAGGAGGTATGCTGCAGGCGAAAATCAAGGGTGCAGTGGCTGAAAGAAGGGGATAAAAATACAAATTATTTCCATAAGATGGTGAATGCACATAAGAATGTGAATCAGATTTGGAAAGTTTCAATTGGAGAGAATCTACTCGAAGATAGGGATGCTATTAAGGAAGGTATTCTGGATTTCTATTCTAAGCTGTATTCGGATAATGGGGAATGGCGTCCAAAACTGGAAGGTACTTATTGTAAGAATCTTGAGGAGGAGGATAGGTGTTTATTAGAACGCCCTTTCTCGGAAGAGGAGGTGTTGGCAGCCTTGTGTAGTATGAATGGAGATAAGGCTTCGGGTCCGGATGGTTTCTTTATAGCCCTTTTCTCTTCTTGTTGGGAGATTCTTAAAGATAATATCATGGATGTGTTTCATTATTTTCACGCCAACTTTTGTTTCGAGAGGAGTTTCAATGCTACTTTTATCACCCTTGTCTCGAAGAAGTATGGTGTTACTAATCTGGGAGATTTTAGACCCATCAGGTTGGAGGTTTCTATAGAATATTATCTAAAGTGTTATCAATCAGGTTGCGTCAGGTGATTGGTAAGTTGGTGTTAGATTCTCAACATGCGTTTGTGGGTGAGAGACAAATTATAGATGCGTCGTTTATCGCCAAAATGAGGTTGTGGATTCAAGATTGCAACAGGACTGTCCCGGTTTGATGTGTAAGCTAGATATCGAGAAGGCATATCATCATGTTAATTGGGAGTTTTTGGTGTTTTTAATAGAAAGAATGGGGTTTGGTGTTAAATGGAGGAAGTGGATTCTGTTTTGCATCTCTTCAGCTCGGTTCTCGGTAATGGTTAATGGTGAACATGCTGGTTTCTTTGCTAGTTTGATGGGATTGAGGCAAGGAGATCCCCTCTCTCCATTTTTATTCATCATAATTATGGAGGCATCGAGCAGTCTTATTGATAAAGTTGTGAGAGGTGGATTTATTCGTGGTTTTGGGATGGGGTAGATATAGAGGTGAGGAGGTCGTCATCTCTCATTTGCTCTTTGCGAATGACACATTAATTTTTTGCAACGCTGAGATTGCGTAGTTGGGTTACCTTCGGCTTGTGCTCATTTTCTTCCAGATGGTGTCCGGTCTTCGAATTAACATCGCTAAGGGTGAAATAATCCTGGTGGGTATGTTGGAGAACATTCATCTTGCTTCAGTGTTTGGGTGTATGGTATCTTATTTACCTTCGACATATCTAGGTTTGCCGATTGCAGCGCCATTCAAAAGTAGAGTTATGTGGAATCCGGTTGTTGAAAGATTTGGTCGGCGGTTGACGGGGTGAAGAAACATCTTCTGTCCAAAGCGGGTAGACTTACTCTTATAAAAAATACTCTATCCAGTCTGTCTACTTATTTCTTTTCGCTATTTGTGGGGCCTGCCTCAGTTCCAAATATTTTGGAGAAGATGAAAAGGGACTTCTTGTGGGAGGGTCAAGGGGAGGAGCATGAGTTCCACTTAGTTAAATGGGATAAGGTCTGTACGAATATCAGGGAGGGAGGTCTAGGTTTCAAGAATGTAAGTTGTTTCAATTCAGCATTACTTGGCAAATGGCTTTGGCGTTATATGGAGGAGGAACATGTGTTGTGGAGGAGGGTGATGATTTGTAGATACAGGGAGGGAGATCATAGTTGGTTCCCTAAAATCGTAACTAATTCTTTCGGGTTAGGAGTTTGGAAAGGTATTTGTAAAGGGTGGGCACAGTTTGAAAGATTTGTTTCTTTCGAGGTCGGTAATGGTTCAAAAGTTAGATTTTGGAAAGATAAATGGTATGGGGAGGATGAACTTTGGAGAGTCTATCCTGATTTGTATTTTGTACAATCTGGTTGTGGACAAGAATTGTTATGTTAGTTTGGTGCTTCAAATTGTTCATGTGAGAGTGGTTTGGAACCCTTTGTTTCGTAGGGATCTTCAAGACTGGGAGATGGTGATTTGTGGTAATTTTTTAACTTTGCTTATTCACATCAGATTCACGGGAGCAGAAATGATAAGGTGAGGTGGGCTGCGTCGAATAGTAAAAACTTTTCTGTCAAATCTTACAATTTCGGGCAGAGATGGGTATTCCTTCCCTTGGAAAGGAATATGGAGAAGTATTGCTTCTAGTCGTGTTGTTTTTTTGTTTGGGAAGCATGCCATGAGGCGATTCTTATAGGAGGTTTATGTGAACCGGTGCTTCATGTGCAAAGGTAACAGAGATAGTGTAAATCACTTGTTACTGCATTGTCCGGTGGCTCGTTCTTTATGGTATACGATACTGGGGTTTTTTGGGATTTCGTGAGTAATGCCCAGTTCTGTTCGAGGGATGCTTTTGAGTTGGTCGCTCTACAATCGAAGGAGGAGGAATATTCTTTGGAGTGCTATTCTGGCGGGTGTTCGATAATATCGAGGTTTCGTTGGATCAATTGAGAGATTGTCTTTTGCGCACTTTGTTTTTTGGCGACAGATCAATCTCTCATGTCATTCTTTTGTGGATTTTGTGAATAGTTTTAGTATTGAGTAGTTTGTATACTCCTAGTGTACATAGGACGCGTCACCTGTTTTGACGCTCATTTATACATATTTTACCTATCAAAAAAAAAAAATGAATTTGCTTTCGAATGCTGTTGGCTTGTAAAGACTTAAAGGAGCATGTTGTTGGCTTGTAAAGACTTAATGCGATACCATGCATGACTCTTTTAATGATTTCTATGACTAAATTAACCAATGCAATTGAACATGACTGAACCACTTGATGCATGATTGAAGTCTGTCTTGAGCTTCGTTTGTGTGCAGCACTGGTGGAGCCTTCTCTGACATTACTCTTTTAATGTTTGATCGTTGTCGTTCCCAGGATATTTGCAGTCTCATTTTGGTGTATACTCTGTTAGAATTGAGAATGTTGGTGTTAGAAGGCCACCGAGTGATGATGTTCAAATTGAAGGCATTGCAAATCCTTGGGCTTTCAGGAAGGTATAATTACTGTCAAAGTGCATTTGTTGTACTGATGCATGTGTTCATGGTTGTAATTTTCTCATTTTAATGGATCTTTTTTCAGGCTGTATTGACACACCTTTCGAATATGACAAGTCGAGCCTTCCCCGGACAATGTTCCACCATGGAAGATGTCCCTCACTCCAGAATTGGTCATTCCTCTGCTGCATCGGTAAGGAAAGTTTTGCCCTAGAAGCAATCACACGTTACTGTTCTGTTCATGACTAGTATTTAAATTCTTGCATGTTCTTTTGTGTGATTTACTCTTACCTCTAAAGAGTCCTTTCTCTATTGCTTGGTCTTGGTAAGTATAAAGAACCATAGAAAAGGTAGAAATGAACAAACAAAAACCAAATAAAAATGAAAAGAAGCATAAACCCCCTCTCTCTCTCAATCTCATTGTTGGCTATCGGCAGATGTTTAGGCATGATTCTTTTTCTCATCTTGGGAGTTAGCAATACTTCAGAAACTAGAGGAGGTTGGCAGTTCTGTGAAGTAAAACCCAGTACAACATAATTCTTTAATAACATAGCTATGCTCTCTCTCTCTTTCACATAATATGAAATTCGTACCTGCTGCTTTTGCAGAAAGTTCAAACTTTAATTGAGGAGCAACAACCCCAAACGTCAGAACCTAGAGATTGAGGTGAGTGCACTTAAATTCCCAACTAAATGCTAACTTTCGTACCCTCTGCCATCTGTTTTTTTTACATTCGTTCTCCCCACAACTGACTTCCTGAAAATAACACTGCAACATTTTATTATGGCTACGAACTTCCTGATGCATCAGATATAATATCCTCCAAATGACTTTGCTATATGAGATGCTGGATAGACAGAACCTTTAATCAACAACGAGCCTCTTCTGACTTGGATTAGGAGAAGTTTGTCCAGATACCCTATATGGATATATGGTTTTTTTTTCTTCGTTTCATGGGTTTTTCTTAGTTTTGTAATTATTGAATCAATATGTGTGTGTAAGAGAGAGAGAGAGAGAGCATCTATCCTCTCAATAATCTTCCTTTTTGTTCTGTTTTTTGTTTTTCGAATAGATGTCCTTTCAAGAATCTGTAACCAAATTTAGGGTATTTTAAATAAACCTACTTTTATTGTGTCATGTAAATTGTGCTGTACTATATTGCGGATGCTTCATTGACAGATGCTAATAAACGAACAAGACAGTAATCAAGCTCTTCCACCGAATTCGGTTCTAGTTCAATCGGGAATCAAACTTAATCTGATAAGAACTTCTACACATTTTCTGTTTAAGACAGTTTTCCAAAATAAGCAGCAGTGAGCGTGATGGTTTTTTCTAAATAAGCTCAACCTAGAACAGATGCTGTGTGGCCGTGTGGGTCTAGCAATTAGTAAGTTCTTATCAGAATATACCATGTTGTTGCAGGATACACCTAGCAGAGTGCAACAAGAAAATTGGTGTTCAGTTCTAGGATTCGATTGTTGAACCTCATTTCTAGGCCCTGTTTTCTATACTCCTTTTCACTCTATTTATATGTTAACGGTTTAGTTCACGTAATAGTTTTTCTCTTATGATTCTTAATAGATTGTCATTTTGGTGATTTATTACCCACATATATGATATGCATTCATTCTTTTTCAACTTTATATGTATAACAAGCTAGGGTCCACAAATTGTCCCCTCTAAAGATCTATATTAATTGGTGTTATACGTGTAAATGTGATAGAGAGTGTTAATCATCTCTTGATACACCGTCTGGTGGCTGGGGAATTATGGAATTTTCTGACTTCCTGGAAAAAGGATGCATAAGATCTGCCACACATGGCACCACCCTAAGCAGTTTTCCCACCGGGGCACATTCACCCATTCGAAGTAGACAGGAGGTCTTCAAACTGACCAATCTGTTTCATCTTTAATGGGTAATGCCCAGATCTGTGAACGAGCTCTTTAGTTGTTAGTCTCTGTGCAAGAGGAGAAGGAGAATGTGCTTTTGGGATGCCACCCCATTGGTATTGTGCAGGATCATTTGGAAGAAAAGAAATCGTAACTCATCCGATAAGAAGGAGATGTATATTGTTGGTTTGAAGGAGTCTATGCTCCAGACCTTGCCCTTTTTTCGTGCAGTGTATAGCCAGTTCTTTTGTAGAGATTGTTGATAGCTCTATTGTTATGTAGGACCTTGTGTAGGAGTATATTCTCTATATACAAAGGATGTGTCTCGTGATTTGGCGCCTTGTTCTATATATTCCTTGGTATCTATCAAGAAAAACTTTATCAAAAACTAAACAAGAGTCGTTATGTTGTTAAAATTAACTCCAACTTTATGGCTGCCCATGACCACAAGGATCAAAGACTTAGTTTCCGATAGGTTGTGAGGGACAACCATCGGTACCACTTTACTATTGGGTACCACTTTACTATGGGCCAATTGTTATGGATGTGTTTATATGATTGTGGGAGTCTAAATTTCAAAGTTTCACTCGGTAGAGTTGGGTAGGACCACAAAGTGGTAGTACAAGCTCTCGTTTCCATAGGTTTCGAACTCGAGACCTTGGTTAAGCTCAAACAACCACCGTTACGGGCTTATGTTAGTGTACATACTAGTTCGTAAAGTTTCACATTAATGAAGCTTAATCTACTTGCAATGGATTGTTGATGTGTTATAAATTTACCTTGCAAGTGCACGAGTCAATCGGAGTATAGTTGTGCGGAAGCAAGAGTCGAACCCCAAAGAGAAAATTAATTAAATAGGTTTTAATCAGACAATAAATAAAAGCAAATTAAACTACGTGGGGGATTTTTGTTTTTGAATTAATTAAAACTAAAGTATTGATTATATTAGTGAAGATTAATGAATAGAAAGAATCTAGGAATTGAGATTCACTTGTATCACCTCTTATGTGTTTTTAGCTAATGTAATTGTCATAGGCATTCTTGAGTGATTCTTTTGGATCTTTCTTGAATGCATCAAACTCCTGTATGCAGTAATACAACTTGTTGTCCTTAGTATTTTGATATCCTTCAACATATTCAACAAGAGCTTCCCATATATATCTTTGGCTATTTTGCAATCATATAATTGTTTGTAGTTCCCATCCGGAATAGCACTTGAAAGATTGTGTATTGCCTTGACATCTAACTCATCTTGTACTTTATCTTCTTCGGTACATTGAGGTTTAAGTACATATTCTTCTTCATCAGCACTAAGTGGATTTATAGTATCATCGTCTGAAGTAGAAGATTAACCTAGATTAATTTTTACTTTCATGGGTACCATGTGACCATTTTTAATACATTCCATCAATCTTTTATCATTGTTGTTCATGTATCTTGTAATCTTTTCTTTTCATATATCAAAGTGATCTTCGTAAAAAATAGGTACTTGAGTGACATTGCTTGATTGAAAAGCTTTGAAGGTTGTCATGATCGATCTTTCAAGATGTTAGACTTGGAAAAATAGATTTTTCAAAAAGTGTAGCGCTGATATCAATTGTAAGTTCAATTGACAACGAAATAAGACTAGAAGAGGGTGAATAGTCTTTTAAAAACTTTAAAGGTTATTTTGAAAAACTTTCAAAAGATGTAGCGTAAAAGGTAAGTTTTCAGCAGGTGATGAAAATCAGCAGGTAGCAGCTATTGAACTTAAAACAGTTTGTTTTGGTTTTCTTTTGATCACTTAAGTATAAAAAATGAATTGAAGAACATTATATAGGATCAACTATGTAAAAAAAAAAAAAAACTCATTAAATGTTAAACATTAAGTAGATAGAAGTTGTTTAAGTGTATGAACAGTAAAAACAACAAATAGACAGAACACAATATTTAGAGTGGTTCGCAGTGTTAAAACTGTATGTTCACTATCAAGTTGATCAAACTTGGATTTTGAAGTGCATTAAGATTATATATATTCTAAGTGATCACTAACAGATCAGTGTACAATAAAAATCAGTGTTTGAGGAGTTTGATCTAGCAAGAACCAAACTCGTGCAACAATCTGTGATCCTATAAGGATTTGAAAAAAATAAAGGAACAGAAAATCAGTGATTGTTCAAAACAAAAATTTGAAAAAAATATCTATGAAAAAAAATGTCTAGTAATATTTCAAAGAAGAAGCTATTCAAGGAAATATTAGAGTTCTTGGTTGAATGAGAGCTTCAACGTGTTTGTCTCTTTTTGAGTGTTGTGGAGAATTTTTGATTTATGTAAGCTTGAGCACATAATATTGTAAAGTATGTGTTCTTCAATCCTTACTTTAAACGTTTTATAGAGATATCAATTGTAGTCGTTTGATAGAGTGATGTTGAATCTTGAATTTTTTGATGAAATGATATTCCATTGTATGCCCAGAAATTATGAAAATTGTAAGAGATAAAGTGTATTTTCTAACATGAAATATTAAAGAGAGTGGTTAGCTAGATATGAGTATACAAAGAATATTTATGACATATATAAAAGTCTTCTATTGATAGGACATGTGAATAGTTCTTTTGTTTAAAAAAGTTTACCAATATAATGTTTTATACTAACCGCGTGAAGATCAGATTTTTTCAAACAAATACAGTGTTTTCAATATGTAGAAAATCTAGAGTATAAGCATGTGCTGACATTGTGTATTAGCAGCTTAGCTGCTGATGACTTGTGCTTTAGGAAGATAGAATGAAATTAGAATGTAGGTTGCTAAACAAAGTCAAAAGGGTATCTATACATAAATAACAGATAATATCTTATCTGCTGAATGTTTCAGTAGATAGATTAAGACTTGTTATAAAGTCTAAGTTTAAAACCGATTTAAGGATTTTAGACAAATATTTAAACTAATTGATTTTAACTTAACGATTTTAAATAAATTTAAGGTTATGAGTTTCTACAACGGCCTGTGGGCCTGAGCTTTTTTTTATCGACTCTACCGCTTAGTGGAACAAGAGAAAATTATAATCTAACCAAAATCTTTTGATTACAAGCCTCTAATTTCGCTCCCATTTTTATACTTAATTATTAAAAATATTCATAAGTTATCTATTTGATACACAAACAATAAACACTTCCAATGTGACATATCTCAATAACTTTATATACATCATTATCTTTATCTTCCCTAAATTTAATATTTTTATGTAGCAAGATTGAAAATTTGCAAAAAATTCGTTTAGTATCCAAATAATACAAACTAACCCTCTATAAAAATGTGTATTTTTTTCTTATAAAAAATAATAAAGTGAAAAGAAAAAAAACCTAAGAAAATGAAAAAATGAGAGGGATCGCCTTTTGTTTGATACTCACTACTCGGTGGTTTGAGTATCAAATTTTGATTCTTAAATCACTTTTTACATTTTTAATTAATATCGTTTTGAGCCTTGTACCACTTGACACACTTTCGATCCCTAGCTATATCTTGTTGTACATGCTCATAGTAGAGCCAGGAACATCTCAATTTGATTATTCCATATTGAGTACCATATATTTTATTGTTTAATGTGTTTACTACTTTATTTTGAGATATTTCTCTCAAAAAGTTTTTTTCTTTTTAAGAATTATGTCTACAGTCTATAAATTTCTTCTTCTTTACCTTTAATAAGTTATATAAGCATCTAAAGTATAATAATAATTATTTTGTATAATTATAGATGCAACTTATATATCAATTAATTATTGTAGTTTTTATGAATTTTTTTAATGAAATTGAGGGAAGAATGTATAAAATTTGTGCAAGTGTTGAGATAAATCAAAGGGGTAAAATTCGGGCAAGTGACTTTCTCAAAGTTTTCAATCGCGACATCCAATTTTTTATTTTTTTTTTAAAATCGGAAAGCAACATTTTTTGGGGCGAAAAAACTAATAACCCTTAATGAACTGAAGGAGCACTATATATCATTTACTTAGTGTGCATTTTGTTGTATCAATTTATGCATTGTGATGCATCAGTTTAAATTATCTAATCCAATTTTATACATTGTCATGCATCAATTTATATTGCATAATCAAGTTTATGCATCGCGCTGCACCAAGTCAAGCATCTAATTGATGTATCACGCTGCAAAATTATAATGAACCATATCTTCATGTCTTCCATCTTCTTCTTTTTTCTCCTCCATCGTAAGCCTTCTTCTTCTTTCTCATCTTCCCTCTTTGTCTCTATTGAAAAATCCTCCAACCAAACACAAGTCTATTACAGTTTCGTATATAATGAATCGGAAAAATAGTTTACCTTCATGGGTCGTTACCCCCTTTACTTGACCGGCATGTTAATCTCCGTTTTGTTGCACCACAATCGTGATTTTCGAATTTCAAAGTGTTGGTCGGAGCTATGAAAGAAGACGATGATGTAGGACAAGATTTGATTAGTTTTAATTTTAAGTTTTAAGCATTCTTATTTTATTGTAATTTTCGTATTTAATTTTAATTCGGTAATATTTTTATATTTAAAAGTAGATTTAGGTATCTAAATGATGAATTTAAATCCTATTAGGTTACTATATAGGTTAGACTACTTTTTAGAAGGTTTTAACTTGTTTTCTAAACATTACTAGTTCTATAAAAATAGATTTCATTGTAATTCCAAATTAATTCATTTTTTTAAATAAAATTAGTTATTTTTTTTATCTGGTGGATTCTAGTTATTTTTTCCTAGTGGATTCTAGGTTACTTAAGGATTGTCGTGTTCAACATTATTTTGAGGAATTTCTCGTGGAAATAATGTGTGTTGTTATTTCGTTGCGTCACTTTTGGGGCGAAAAAACTACTATACCCTTAATGAACTGAAGGAGCGCAACAAATCTCTTTCTCAGTGTGCATTTTGTTGCATCAATTTATGCACCGCGATGCATTATTTTAAATTGTCTAATCTAATTTTACGTCACACTGCACCAAATTTATGCATCGTCATCCATCAATTTATACTACCTAATCAAGTTTATGCATCGCGCTGTACCAAGTCAAACATCTAATTAATGCATCACGGTGCAAAATTATAATGAACTATACCTTCATATCCTCCGTCTTCTTCTTTTTTTCCTCCTACATCGTAAGTCCTCTTTTTCCTCCTCATCTTTTGTCGTCGTCTCTACTGAAAAATTATCCAACCGAGCACAAGACCATTACAATTTCGTACATAATGAATCGAAAAAATAGTTTACCTTTCTCGGCATTACCCCCTCTACTTGACCGGCAGGTAAATCCCGTTTTGTTGCACCACAATCGTAATTTTCGAACTTTAAATTGTTGGTCGGAGCTGTGGAAAAAAACGATCTAATCATTTTAGACATAATATTTCGAAATTGAATTTTAGCGGTTAAAAAAAAGAACGGGACATTATAGCGAAAAAATGTTTGAGAAAAGATACCGGAAGCAATTTCTCCCAAATTAAACTATCATTAGAGAGAGAGAGAGAGATTATTCACATATATCACAGGATATCTAAATGTGAATGTATACTAAGTTAGTAAATAGTTGTATGAATAAGGGTAAAAGTTTATTACTAAATACTACTCCATATGTCCTAAAATTATTGTCCTGTTTTTTTTTTTCGTCCGTTCCAAAATAATTGTTTTATTTGAAACTTTTATTTTTAGGATAACATTTTTATCTCTTTACCCTTATTTTTTCATCTTACTTTAATTATGAGCCACATACACATGAATTTTAAAGTAAGTTACATATCAAACTAATATTAATAATTTAGTCAAAAGTGTTTTCTCAAACCGTACGTCAAGTCAACACAAACAATAATCTTGAGATAGAGAGAATAGTAAATAAGCAGTTCAAGTAGCGGTTCGAGGGAATAGAGTGGGTACGGGTGTACGACTAATGCTGAAACTGAATTGTTCCTTAGTTTTTCATTTCGGTTATTATTCGTTATTCGCACTACATTCAGTCAAACTAGGTAATAACCATCAACTTTGGTTTAGTTCAAGAATCCATGAGTTCGTTCGAAATTGACATCCCTACTAAAAAAAAAAAAGATTACAAAGTGAACATTTTTTTGGAACAATCAAAAAAGGAATTATAGACACTTTTCTAAGAAACGGAGGGAGCATATTTTTTTTATGAATATATAAACTTAGTGCAACTTTAAAAAAAAATTTTAAATAAAAAAGATAAAGATGTAGTGTGATTTCAATTGAAGGGGTAGAAAAGAGTAAAGTTAAAATTCTAAAAAGTTTGACTAGTTAAATACAAAAAAAGAAACTCTGTAATAGAGCGAATATATTGAAAGTGTTATATGTCGAGGGGTAACTCAGTGAAACTGGGTTTTCACAAAGTATGACGTCTGATGCTCCCTTCCCACGCCTTTCATGACAAAAGAAAATTAAAAAAATATATATTGGAAGTGTTATATTGAAAAGTGAAACATTGATTGCATTATTATCTTATTACTAAGAGAGGAAAAAGAAGGGAGGGGCATTATCTTATTTTTGAATATTTTCTCCCCATCTCTATCTAATAATTTGTATTGTTTGTGACATTGTGGGAGAGACAGAAGTTTGAGGAATTTGGTTAGATAAAGATGGAGTTGGGCTTACCAATCTTGACTTCTAAATCCTACTTTTAGCCAAACGTTGGAGTACGCTAATAGTTTTGTATAATATTACTAAACTAATTCAATAAGTACCTAATTTTGTTTATAAAATGTTTATATGTTACTCCCTGTGTTCCGGATAAATTGTACATATTTTATTTTATAATGTTTCATTTAAAAAGTCTATTTTCAGAAATTAAGGTATTAAAATGTCATTTTATTACTAATGAACTACTAAGGTGTCGTTTGGTAGCCAGTGTTAAAGGCAGATAGGATTAATAAGCCGAACTGCCTGATGTTTGGTACGCAATAGGTGGTCGGGACTAATAACACGAGTTATCCGGATTAAGTCATTATTGTCTCACTATTAATACCAAGGAGGAGGGTGGTATTATTAGCGTCCTCACTAAAAAAAATTGGGATTAATATTTGTAATCTCAAAATTACCCCCGATATACAAGTGATGATTAATAACGAGGGCACTAATAGTACTGGGAGTAATAATACTTTTTATCCTTGTTTGACTACCAAACAAGCCCTAAAATTATTATTTTTTTAAAAAAGTTTGATTTTTGAACGAGGACTATTTGTTCGAAACGGAAGGAGTATTTATCTGGTATTATATTTTAACTCACAATAGAGTCCATAAAATACCAAATTCGATGAGGCATAGGATGTTAGATCAGTTTGTATACAAAGCTCGGTACTTATTAGGTGGATGTAGCATTACTGAAAATGAGGAATAATTAACAATATTTTCGACTTGAGGAAGTAAGATTAAAAAAGTATTAATAAAAAAGTAAAAAAATAAAGTTGGTCAATCATTTTGGTAATATTTTTTAGTGTCATTTTCTTTCTTATTCTTCTAAAGACTAAGAGTACATTGTGGACTTGTTCATCCACCAAACGGAAGCTATAGTCAAAGAAGTCTAATTTAAGAAAGATGCTACGGAATTATGACATTGAAGTGCACATGTTGATTTATTTTTGGTCAAATCATATTGCCCCATCTATTACTAGAATACTAGCACAAGAGCAAATACAATCTAGTAGTAAAAGGTAGTATTGTGAAGATTTTAGAAAACAATGGAGGTAGCTCACGGTAGCCAATTAGAACAAAGTTGATTTGAGTTGCTTGGCATGCTCCAGAAAATAAAGATGGTGGAATATATAAAGTTATTGAAGTTTGTATCACCGCTGGAAGGAGTTTTTTTTGTATGTTTTTTTATTTATTTTTAATGATTTGAGTAGCTTAGGTAAGCAACAGGTTTCTCTCCCATTATACATACTCTAGAGTACTATTTAAATCTTCTTGGCGCGCTCGTGCGCGCGCAGACACACACACACACACATATATATATAGATGTTTGACATTTGACAAGATTTTCAAGAACTATGAATAACGTGAATTATGACATTTTAAATATAATTCATTTATAATTTTGGTTGACTAGATGAAATCATGTTAAATATTCATATGCTAAATATTTTCTAAGTTAAAAAAAAAAAATTTAAACTTTCACAAAACACACTAATCAACTGCCTAATTTCATCCTATAATCCTACACACTATCCAGATAACACAACAAGAAACTAAGGTCATGAACTTGGCATAACCATTAGATGACAGTTTAAGCCCAAGATAAATGGTTTGTCATGCATGTATTGATCGTATTACGGATTTTAATTTGTAAAATGGAACGCATTCTTTCACAATTTAACACACTAATATATTATGAGTCAGAATCCGTCTTACAGAAAATATTCGTAAAACAATATTTATGATGGATCATGTTGACCCGATCCACCATGTGTTGGTGTGGATTGAGTTGGAAAAAAGTAAGGCTCCATATTGCGAAGTAAGATCCGTAAAATAATTTTAATCAAGAACTAGTCAAAAGAGAAACGTTGAAATTAAAACGATGAACGTATATGGAAGAAGAAAAAAACAGAAAGGGGACTATTAACAGTATTTGCGGGTCATTGTTAGTGCATGCTCCATTTGACAATGCGCCTGAAACAAAAAAAAAAAAAAAAAAAACATGAGATTTGGTGTCAATTACGTATTAAGTTTATTTTATTTATTTAATAAACATGTGGTAAAATTTAATATAGAGTTCATAGTTTTCCTAATTTTACTATTTTATACAATTTTCATTTTCTTTTGTTTACTTTCTTTATACGATAATTTTTTATTTTTTTTAGAATAGTTAGGTTGTCATTGAAAATACGAAAATTTCAAGGTGGATCGCATAAGAGTTAGGGTCGAAAGGAACAAAAAATTATACACTACTAAGTTTGTTTGGTAGCCAGTAGATATAAACATTATTTATTATTAATCTTGGTGAAGGAAGTCTCCCCACGTTACATTCCCTCTCTGATGTTTATATACAAAGTACAAGAGTCCTGATTGGACTAGATGATTTGCCTACCTATACATGAACATAATAATAAGATACATGAACATACTAAAAAGATACATGAACATACTAATGATATACATGCCAAACTATGCTAATACACCCCCGCAGTCGAAGCTGAAGGAGGACGAATGCATAGACTGCCCCGAAAGTCATCAAATAATACGCGCGGAAGACCTTTAGTGAAAATATTTGCCAACTGATGGCGAGATGGAACATGAAGTACTCGAACTTGGCCTTTTGCAACCTTTTCCCGAACAAACAGAATGTCCAATTCGATATGCTTGGTACGCTAATGTTGCACCGGATTTCCAGAAAGGTAAATGGCACTAATATTATCACAATAAACTAGTGTAGCCTTCGAAATTGGAACATGAAGTTCAAGTAACAGATTTTGCAGCCAATAAGTTTCGACTACTACATTAGCAACCCCACGATATTCAGCCTCAGCACTAGATCGCGACAAGGTTGCTTGTTGCTTGGACGACCAAGACAAGAGATTTCCTCCCAAAAATACATAATACCCTGACATAGATCGACGGGTGTCAGGGCAACCTGCCCAATCGGCATCTGTGAATGTCGTGAGAGAGGGGACATGTGACTTATAAAAATGCAACCCAAACTCCAAAGTCCCACGAATGTATCTTAATATCCGCTTAAGAGCATCCATATGATCACTTCGTGGAGCGTGCATATGAAGACACACCTGTTGGATAGCATAAGAAATATCCGGACGAGTAAATGTGAGATATTGTAAAGCACCTGCCAAACTACGGTAATGGGACGGATTGTCAACAGGAGTACCATTTGAATTGCTGAGTTTTGCCTTCGTGTCAACAGGAGTTAGAGAAGGTTTACACTAAGACATACCCGCCCGTTCCAAAATATCTTCAGCATATTTTTGCTGACTAAGGAATAGACCGTCCGATGTTTGGGTGACT
Organism: Codonopsis lanceolata; assembly: GCA_013146195.2. Taxonomy (NCBI): domain Eukaryota; kingdom Viridiplantae; phylum Streptophyta; class Magnoliopsida; order Asterales; family Campanulaceae; genus Codonopsis; species Codonopsis lanceolata. The sequence continues at coordinate 152,370,079 of CM028380.1, forward strand.
GCAATCCCCAAAAAGTAATTCAAAGGACCAAGGTCCTAGCAAACTCTTAAGCCAGAGTAGTCATGATATGTTGACGAAGAGAGACAGACGAGGTAGTAAGAATAATGTCATCCACATAAAGAAGAAGATAAGCAATGTCATTGCCATATTTATAAACAAATAGAGAGTGATCTGACTGACTGTGAATAAACCCCATAGTGGATACATAATATGCAAAACGTTTGTACCATGCCCGAGGGGCCTGCTTAAGACCATAAAGAGACTTCTTGAGAAGACACACATGATCAGGGTACAACCTGTCTTAAAACCCCATAGGCAGGTGCATATATACTGTTTCCTGTAACTCACCATGTAAAAATGCATTTTTTTACATCCAACTGGTGAATGGACCATGACTTGGAAAGAGCCAAACTGAGAACAATATGAATGGTAGTCGGTTTAACAACCGGGCTAAAAGTATCTGTGCAATCCACTCCAACCTGTTGGGACCTGCCATCACCTACAAGGCGAGCCTTATAACGCTCAAAAGACCCATCAGATTTCCTTTTATGAGAGAAAATCCACATACTACGAATAATATTAATGTTAGACGGACGAGGTACTAATACCCACGTCTTATTTTTAATAAGAGCATCAAATTCGTCCATCATAGCTTGTTTCTAGTTAGGGTCAGAAAACGCAACTTTGGGATTAGAAGGAAGTGGGGAGGGGTAAACCGAAGACATTAAATTAAATAAACGTTTTGGTTTAAAAATTCCACTCATACTCCTAGTAGACATGGTTAAGTGAAGTGCCACAGGCTGTGCTGGGATAGTAGGGAGAGCAGGAGATGATGAGGCCTGATCTAAGAGTGGCCCAAGATTGGTCGAGTCTGGTGATTGCCGAGGAGGCTGGGAGGTAGAGGAGCCCAGTGGCTGTTGGGCCGAAGAAACCAGAGGCAGACCACCAGAGGATTTATGGGCTAGTGGGGCGCCAGAAGGAGTAGTAGGGCCAGACATTGAAGTTGGGCCAGAAGAAGAATATGGGATAGTCTGCGGATTGGGGTGAGACAGGGGAGTGGCAGCCATTTGGTGAACCCAAGGATGGAAGGGCTGGTCTAAAAATGAGTTATCTGGAGGTTGAGATGGCCGTATTTGGGCAAAAGGAAAGGACTTTTCATCAAATATTACATGTCGAGATATGATAATTTTATATGATGAGAGATCAAAACACTTATAACCCCGATGATTTTGTGGATACCCCAAGAAAAACACATGGAGTGGATCGAGCCTGTTATTTATTTATAGATGTGGATGGGAAGAGAGGATAACAAAGGCACCCGAAAACACGAAGATGGTCATAAGACGGATTACGAAGAAATAAACCTTGAGTTGGAGATTGATTTTGATGACCTTTGTTAGGAAGGATATTAAGTAAGTATGTTGCCATATCCAAAGCATGATGCCAAAAGGACGGAGGCATAGAAGAATGAGCAAGGAGAGTCCGAATTAAATTATTGATGGTGCGGAGTTTACGCTCGGCTTTTCCATTTTGGGAAGAAGTGTGAGGGCAAGAGAGGCGAAAACGCATACCATGATTTTGACAGAAGGACTTAAAGTGCTCATTATCAAATTCCTGTCCATTGTCACATTGAAAACATTTGATGTGTCTTTCAAATTGTGTGGTCACATATTTACCGAATGAGAGAAATATAGATGGAACTTGTGATTTCTTTCCCACAGGTAATGTCCACACAAAATTCGTAAAATCATCAAAAAAGATAAGGTAATATTTGTGACCCGCATAACTAAGAATGGGGGATGTCTATAAATCACTGTGCACAATATCAAAAGGAAAAATAGTGCATGATGTAGACGGATAAAATGGCAACTTGACATGTTTACCCAAAATACATGACCCACAAATACCATTCAATTTTGAAGGCTTACAATCAATAACTTTATTATTCAAAAGAGAGCGAAAAATAGGTGCTCCGGATGACCTAAACGACTATGCCATAAACTAGGGCTAATAGCTGAAAATGCTGATGAAGACGAAGGAATGGTAATTGGATAAAGATCTCCGCTACTATCACATCTCATGATGGGAACCCCCGTCTGAATATCCTTCACAGAAAACCCAAAAGGATCAAATTCAACAGTGACATTATTATCAGTAGTGAAACGATGGACAAACACTAAGTTTTTGATTAATTTAGGAGAGTGGAGAACATTGGATAATTTTAGGGGAGGGCAGGGAGGTGAGAAAGTGCGTTGTCCAAACCCTAGGACAAGAATATGTGTACCATCACCAACAATGATAAATTTATGGGCGTAGCTCAAATCAAAATAAGACGAGAGTGTACCTGAAGTCGCAGTCATGTGTGCAGTGGCTCCAGTATCCATATATACGACGTCATCAGGAGGAGAATGTAGTGACATAGTATGCATAGCTTGCTCCACATCCGTAGGTGCATAGGATGGATTCCCTGGTGCCGGACCATGATAAGCCTGAGCAGGTCGCTGACCCAATATACTAGATGAGGAAGAGCTTGGAGGGCGAGTCCATGAGGCAGTGGGGTATGGGCATGGCTGGGTAGTCTATCCAGGTTGAGTCCAGCCGCCTGTCGGGTACTGCTAATAGGGTGGAGGAGGATGCCAAGATCTAGGAGGAGCGGACTGCAGCTGGTTGTTGCTACGCCCTCGCCCACGACCTTTTTGATTCTGAGTCTTACCCTTATTTCTGCTGCCTTGTCCACCACCGGTGTTCCCATAGTTCTGTCCATTAGTCTTACGCCCACGTCCATTAGAGGCTCGATTACCACCATTTGTGCCATTATTTCCAGATCGAGACTACCCAGAACCAATCTCTGCCTCATCACCACCATTATGTGTATTCGCTAGAAGAGCAGATCCAGCAGCTACCGAGGCCATATGTGCTTGCTTGGCTTTGCGGTTTTCTTCCATAATCAATTTGGAACGGACCTGGAGGAATGAGGGAAGAGAGTCACTTTGTTGAATAAGTGTTGCAACACTGTCGTAACTTTCATTCAGACCAGCAACCGTCTGAAGCACCATGCGATGATTTGTGACTGGAGATCCAATGTTAGCCAACTGATCAGCGAGAGCCTTCAAGGCTTTACAGTAGGCCGAAACACCTGGATAGTCATCCAACATAATATGAGAAAATTGATTCTCAAGATAAACAACCCTCGAATGCTTGTTATCTTGGAAAATCCCTTGAAGGTGTGCCCATGCTTTCTGAGCCGTGGCACCAGGCTCGAGAATCGTCTCCATTAAGTCGCCCGAGATGGTTCGGTAGATCCATTGAAGAACCAGGCATCAAGGCGAGGCCACAATTTTGGATCAACTTCCTCAGCTTTGCCTTTGTCATCGGAGATGATATGATCAATCACCTCGAAAACACGACAATGAATTTGGAATAATTCTGCCCAAGCCGTATATTTGCCTGTCTCAATATCAAGACCCGTGCAATATAGTTTGTGCACCCTCTTCTGCATGTACGCTAAAATCTTTTCAGACTTGACGATTCCTTCAATCACTATCGTCTGTGCTTTTATTGAAGGAACTCTCCCCCTGTTACATTCTATACAAAGTACAAGAGTCCTGATTGGACAAGATGATTTACCTACCTATACATGAACATAATAATAAGATACATGAACATACTAATGATATACATGCCAAACTATGCTAATACTTGGTATTATGAGTGCCCTTGCTATTTATCCCGGTACCATATATTTGAGATAGTTTTGTAATTAAAATGTTAATCCCCTAATACCATTCTCTCCCCTGGTATTAGTAATGATGGGATAAAAGTTTTATCTAGATAGCAGCGATCGCATATTGGATATCAAACATCTAAAAATTCGTTGATTATAAAATAAGGAATTTTATTTAGATTTTAATAACACGAAAATAACTCTTATTTGTTGGTGAATTTACAATTTACTGCGTCTCTCTCAAATTAAGAAATTTGATTTAGATTTTCAACACCCGTTTACGGTGGGTTTTCTTTGTTCGTCACATATAAGCTAAAATCAAGCGAGATGTCTCACCTATATTTACCAAGACAATCACCGTTTTCTTGACGTGATTATTGACATTTTAGTGTAAGATAAGATTGTTAATTATGATACACCGCATAAAAACATGTCACATGAATTTCAAAAATCATTGAATATTTTGTGGAGAATAAGCTATGTTTACTTTATTAGAAAATGAAAAAGGCTTTATGATTATATGAATCCCGTGGTACACAAGAACCACAACAACTCCTCTTCTTTTGTTTTTATTGGTTCATACTTTTATTACTTACAATTACTCCCTAATAAATAACTCCAAAAGCATCATACACAACATGAGTACTGTTTTTTCCCTTTTTGGTAAATAGTTCATATTTGAAAATAAAACTTTCTTAAAAAAACAATATTTTTAGTAGGGGTGGCAAAATGGGTGTTATGGATCAATGGATAATAGACCATTATCCATGGATAACCATGGATAATTGCCTATTATCCATTGATCCATAACACCCATTTTGCCACCCCTAATTTTTAGTAGCTCATTAATAATAAATAATTTTCCTTCCATCTTGGATAAATATTCTTACTTTCTATTTTGAAATGTCTCAATTAATATTTTTAAATATTTTTTGTATATAAATTTTCTACTACTATTCTTCCTGATATATTTATTCATTTAATACTATCGTTATTACATATACTAAAGACCAACGAGCTCTAGCTCAACTGGTACTGCTCACTTCTCCTAACAGAGAGGTTGGGTGTTCGAGTCTCACTAGAGACACCCTGGACTTTACAACTCTCAGTAGAGAGGTCGGGTGTTCAAGCCTCTTCAGAGGCATCGTTGTTGTTAAAGCCTTATCCAAAGGCCCCATTTAGCTACTCACTTATCTTAACGGAGAGGTTGAGTATTCAAGCCCTACCAGAGGCACCCTGTGACTTAACTACTCTCAACCGAGAGGTCGGGTGTTCAAAGCCTCCCCAGAGGCACCAATTGTTCGAGCCATACCAAAGGCATCATATATATATATATATATATATAATTGTAGCCTTTCAAGGCATTAAAAATAATAAATAAAAAAATTAAGGGTTGGGGTACGGTCTATGTCCCCTCCAACCTTTAAATAAATAAAAAATATATATATTACATATACTAAAGAAATAATGAATGCAAAGGTACATATTTAACGAGGAGAAGTGGATAATGTGTAGGGGTGTCAATCCGAGTCGTCAAACCACCAAGTCAAGCCGAACCAAGTCGAATCATGCGGTTTGGTTCGGTTTTGAGTGCTATATGGTTCAGCTCGGTTTGAGATTTTGGGAAGTCAGACGGTTTGGTTTGGTTTGTGGCTTGACATGTCGAGTCGAGTCAAACCGAAAACTAAATCATTTTGAGCCGAACCACCGAGCCAAACAACAAATTTTTAAAATTTATGACCTTTATATTTTAGTATTCTTATACTATTAATATTTTTATACTATATAAATTATAAGGCTGATATTAATATTTAGAAATTTGTCTTTAGATTTTGAATTTACATTAATGTTTTTAATATCAAGTACGTTATTGTATTTTTATTATATTTGATTCAATTTATTGATTATAAGAATTAAAAATGTTAATCATTTCATTTGAAAGTTTGTGCAAAATTTTTTAAAGTGAGTTCATGAATATAATTGTATTATTTTTAATTTTGTAGTATTTTCTTTAGCGTGTTTTTATAATATTTTCTTAGTTTACTTAAATTTTGAATGACTAGAACTCTTTCTAAATTCAAACCAAACCACGGAACCGAGTCGAACCATCATGGTTTGGTTTGGTTCAGCTCAAGAATTTAAACGATTTAGCTCCGGTTTGATTTTTCTCAAACCGATGACATGCAGTTCAACTCATAATTTGTTTCACGTCAAACTAAGTCAAACCATTTACACCCCAATGGCAGTCAAGTTCATTGGAACATGAGATTGTCTTGGCTTCATCCACATCATTTGGAGATGTATTAAATAGTTGTGAGAGTTTCGAAGACTCATTTTCTGTTAGTTATTTTTCAAAATTTATTCAATCTATGTTCGAGCACCAACTACCCCCTCCGCCCATTTCCCCTTCCTCAACAAAAACCCCTCTCGCTAACAAACCCTTTTGTTCGTCATTTTTATCAAACCCGCATACTCAATTATCCCCAAAATAATACTATTACGGTATGCACGACCTACCCCTCTTCACCCCCCCCTACCTCATGATCATAGACACACAATTACACATACACAATTATACACTCAATAAATAATTTTCTTAGAAATATATATTGAGTTTTTTTAATTATATTTGTGCCCACAATATTTATAAATTATAATCAATAAATACTCACTACGTCATAAACCACTATATTATTTTGAGACGTCCCCAAACAATTATGTATATTGTTGTTTGTATTTGTGCGGATTGAAAAAAGATTAATCATATAGATTTGATATCACTAATGATAAATTAAAAGTTTACTAAAGCACAATTTCTTAAAGTTCAACATTTTTTTAAAAATATGTATATATTCAAAAGTGGCATATCTAATATGGGCAATGATATAAGAATGTAACTTTTTGTATGTATTTAAACAGTCAAAAATATTTATTGACATATTTTTAAAAGATTTACTAAACACCTGAAAATAAAATCTTATCGTTTTTTAGAAGTTATTTTCCAAAATTATTTTTGTGAAACAAATGGATCCTTACTGGTTTTACCCGATTCCAAAGATCAATTTTAATCTTTCAGAAGACACTTTTAAGAAAATCTATATTATAAAAGAGATTAGAGGCTAATTGGCGGCTCGGATCAAATTATGTCAAACACAACTGGCGGTCCAAATTGATTAGTAAATATGTGAGTTATATATAAACTGCCCAGTTATGAGTTATGTTTGAATTACCCCCACTACAACCAATAAATATGTAATAACCTCTCAGTTATGTTTTTTTTTTAAATTATCATCTCTACAATCAATTACAGTTATAAGAATGATTTCCTCTAACACATTTTTTAACCACATACTTCCGTTTGAGTTGACCAGGTGGTTATCTATAATTTATCCCGAGCATCCATTGAGTTGTTTTAATGAGATATTTGTTTGTAACTTTTGTAATTTATTTTTGCAATTTTAAATATTTGTATTTTAATTTTATTATTAATATTTAGTTTGTACTTTCTTAATTAATTGTTATCGTAATTAACTGAATCTCAATTTAATTTTTGTCCGACCTAGATTTATTTTTTTAAAAAAACATTTGTTCGTAAGTTTTGTAATTTTAAATATTTGTATTTTATCGTAATCAACTGAACCTCAATTTAATTTTTGTCCGACCTAGATTTATTTTTTAAAAAAAACATTTGTTCGTAAGTTTGCTAATTTTAAATATTTGTATTTTAATTTTTTTTAAATGTGTGCTAAGTTTTCCTTAATAGTCTGAAATATTTATGATTTCAAAATAGTCTTTTGTTAGTTCACACTGTCTCATTCAATTTATTTTATATTTTTTGTTTGCCGCGATTTTCATTTTTAAGTTTATTTTAATTAACAGGTGTTGTATTGGTGTGTGTAAGAGAGAATTTTTTTTAAATGCTTAATTATACTATTTTTGAATGAGTTGCAAAATTTTAAAGCCAATAAAATGTTTTATTTCTTTAATTTTCGGGAAGTCGTCTTTTTTTGTAGTGTATATTGATCCGACCCCTACAAAATCTCAAGCATATACTAATTTATTCGCATCATGCTCGCTTTAGACATTGATCACATCTATACTGACACCGTGTCATAGACACAAACACAAAAACTAGTTTTTTTTTTTTCCCAATCATCTTGGTCTCGTGGGGCGCCCCTGCTGGTCTTAGTGGAGTATTATCTCGCCCCTACGGCCTGCACCATTTACTGTATATATACTTTTCGTTCCCAACCTCAAAATAACACTTCACTTTTTAATTGCTCTATTCGTTCAATCTTAAGATTTCATTTCATATATGAAAATTTTAAAAATTAAAAGATATATAATTATCATAAGAGTTTGTTATAATTATAATAATGTTTGAATATAACCAATATATTATATAATATTAAATGTGGAGGGTAAAACTGAAATGCTAGAAATTATAGATATAATTTTTGAAGAAAGTAGAGTTTTTAAGTAAAATATCTCTAAACAGTACAAGAATTTCATATATATTTGTAACTTTTTCAATTAAAAAATAAGTGTCTTATATTAACATGACACGAGTTTAGAAAAATGAGTTGACTCTATAATTTTCCTTAATATGTAGGGTATCCCTTACGGCATGTTTGGTGACTTAATTAAGAGCTTACTCGGAAAAAAATTTAAGTGAGTTAAGAAATAAGATTATTCGATAATGCAATATTGATTATTGAATCACTTAATAAATTATCTCTTAAGAAATGGCCAAAAATTTAAGACAAAAGGTTATGACGTCAAATTTTAAGTGACTCTTTTTTTCTTCTTTAATTTTATGTCATATTATTTTCCATATTCCATTTTATTTCCATCATCCCTCCACCATAGACCTACAGTTCAACAACCACCTGGATCCATAATTTCCGCCATAACCACCACCATCATACCACCGCTAGTACGCTGCCTCCTCTATTTTATTTTAATTTAATTTGTATACTTCTTTGTAGTATCTAAAAAAACCTCCATAATTGTTTGTCGTACATAATTTCATATGAAGATCCAAAGCACCCTAAGTATTTTTCGAACAACCCAACTGTAAAGGATCCCAATGATCCTCCAATAATTTCGGATATATCTCCTCAGCATTAGAATATTTTCTTGTTATTTTCTTGTTATTTTCTTTCCTATTATATAGATAGTTGACTATGTATTTTGTATATCTTCTTTTTTTTGTATTCTTGATCACGTATATCTGCCATGTATATCTCTAGGATTTGACTCTCTGCCTCTATCTATATATTGTCAATATCATGAATGGAAAATTACTTTTTGCCAAAACTTCTTTATGGTATCAAGAGCAAAGTGATCCCAATTTTTTTTACACCCACCCACTGCCTTCTTACTCCTTCCGCAGCCAACAACTCTATTTTCCATGGCAAATCAGTCTTCCTCCTCCACCATCCCTAACACTGCCGAGCCAAACCACCCAATCTTACTCGTTAACCTCTCTCAATGCAAGACGCTCACACCTCTTACCTACCTCTGCTGGTCCTCTCAGGTAACCTCCCTCCTTTTTGGTTTGGACCTCCTCGGCTTTATTGATGGCTCTCTTCCCCCCCCTCCCGACACCATCAAAGTTGATGGTAAGGACACCAAGAACCCTGCTCTTAGCACTTGGAATAGGCAAGATCGCCTTATACTTAGTGCCCTCTTAGGCACCCTCGACACAACCGTTGCACCCCTCGTTTATCAAGCCACCACTTCCACTCAAGCCTGGGACATCCTCAAAACAACCTACGCAAACCCTTCGCGTGGCCACATCCTTCAACTCAAAGACCATCTCGAGTCCATTACCAAATCCTCCCTCTCTATCACTGACTATATGCAATCCATAAAGTCTTGTACCGATAAACTTTCAATTCTAGGCAAACCTATGGACCCGGAGGATGTTATTGCTAAAGTTTTGAAAGGCCTAGACTATGACACTTACAAACCCATCATTGACTCCATTCGTGCTAGAGATAATCCCATAACCTTTGAAGCCCTTCATGAAAAGCTAATCCACCATGAGCTCTCTCTAAAACAACAACCCACTCAACCCACCTTTCCAATGTCCGCCCATGTTGCCCACCGTGCACCCTCCCCATCTCACCACACTCATCCACGCAACTTTCCCATTCTGCCATCACCACCTCAGACCCGCAACCTCTCCCCCTCCTCTTCCGTGCCTTTCAAAGGCAAATGCCAATATTGTCGCTTTGTCGGACACGTAATCTCTCAGTGTCGCCAATTTAAACGCGACTATCCTAGTGTTGTCTTCCTCCTCCCCTTTTTCCGGCCGTCACACCTGCTACCCACACGCAAAAACCAGCCCCAAGCCCACACGGCTTCTGCACCTCACTCCTCCTCTCCGACCTCTTGGCTAGTTGACAGCGGTGCTACGCACCATCTCACAAATACTCTTTCCACTCTCTCTCTTCACACTAATGCTCCTCTCGAGCTAGTTTTCTCTGATGTTTGGTCCTCTCCCATTTACTCATATGACAATTATAAATATTATGTGCTATTCGTGGACCACTTTACCAAATATACTTGGCTATATCCCCTCATAAATAAATCTGACACGTTCGCCACCTTTACTCGGTTTAAAGCTATCGTAGAAAAATATTTCTCTCGTCCCATTATTCAATTCTTCTCCGACAACGGTGGTGAATATCTAAAACTAACTCCCTCCCTTCTTCAAGATGGAGTCACCCATCTCACCACTCCACCCCATACCCCCGAACACAATGGCTTTGCCGAAAGGCGTCATCGCCACCTTGTTGAAATCGCTCTTTCCCTTCTTTCCCATGCAAAACTCCCTCTCACCCTTTGGTCTCATGCTCTCACGACCGCCGCTTATCTCATCAACAGACTACCTACTCCCACCCTACAAAACGACTCACCCTATCTCCGCCTCTTTCAAACCCCTCCAAACTATACCAAACTTCGTAGCTTTGGGTGCCTTTGTTACCCATGGCTAAAACCCTACACACCTCATAAATTAGCTCCCAAGTCGATCCCTTGCATCTTTGTTGGCTACTCCCCCACCCAAAGTGCCTACCATTGTCTTGATCCCACAACTCACAAAATATACACTTCCCGTCACGTAAAATTTCTCGAAACCGAATTTCCATATACTTCTCTCACCACACAACCCATTAGTTCTCATATCATCTCCCCCTCCGAATGGTGCTCCATTTCCATTCCAATCATACAACAACAACCCAACACCCCTCCAGCCGAACCTACTGTCCCTCAACCCACTCCGTCAGCTCCCTCTCCCACTATTTCCGAAACACTACCCCAGCCTCCCCCTCCCTCCTCTTCTGCCACCAGCCTACTCCCCTCTTCCTCTCCCGACCCAAACAGCCCTCCACCTGCTTCCCAAGCCGAGCCACCTCCAGTCACCACAAACCAACCTCAACCCTCTTGCACAATCGAAACTCGCCTCTCTCATGGCATCCGAAAACCAAATCCCAAATATGCTAACCTCACCACCCTATCCTCCCCTTCCTCTCTTCCCACCTCCACCAAACAGGCCCTGTCCATTCCTCATTGGCACAAGGCTATGTGTGACGAGTACACTGCTCTCATGCACAATAATACTTGGTCCTTAGTCCCATCCCATGAAGCACCAAATATTGTCGGGTGCAAATGGGTGTTCCGTATCAAATACAATCCTGACAACACCATCCACAAATATAAAGCCCGCCTTGTTGCCAAAGGTTTCCATCAAAGACCCGGCCTCGACTATTCCGAGACTTTTAGTCCCGTAGTCAAACCCACAACTATACGTCTCATTTTATCCCTAGCCATCACCCAAGGTTGGCCCCTCCGCCAACTTGATGTCAACAATGCCTTCCTACAAGGCCACCTTTCTGAAACCGTGTTCATGTCACAACCCCCTGGTTTCCAAGATTCCACAAAACCTTCTCATGTGTGTGCGTCGCTCTCCAAGGCTATCTACGGCCTCAAACAAGCACCACGTGCTTGGTACACGCCTTCAAACACTTTCTCATATCCTTCGGCTTCAACCCCTCAATTGCCGATCCATCTCTTTTTACTTTTCACCAAAATTCCCACCATCTTCTTCTTCTAGTCTATGTAGATGACATTGTCGTTACGGGTCCTTCCACAACCTTTCTTGAAACCTTCATCACTAGTCTTGCCTCTCACTTCTCTCAAAAGATCTCTGGCCCTCTCCTACTTCCTTGGGGTCGAAATCACACCCAACCCTCATGGCATTATTCTCTCTCAAACCAAATACATAAGCGATCTCCTCACCCGCCATAACATGGACAACTCTAAACCTTCCCCCACACCCATGTCTACCTATCCTCCCCTCCCGGCCCACCCTCATTCCCCATCTACAATCCTCCGAATACCGAGCCATCATTGGTAGTCTACAATATCTCTCCCTCACTCGACCCGATATTGCTTTCCCGGTTAACAAACTCGCTCAGTTCCTCCATCACCCCCAAGAAACTCACTGGACCGCTCTCAAACGCTTACTTCGTTACCTTCATGGCACCATCCACCTGGGCATTCAAATTTACAAACAGTCCCCACCCACTCTCCATGCTTACTGCGATGCCGATTGGGCAGGGGACAAGGATGACTTCTACTCCACCACTGGTTTCGTTGTTTATCTCGGTCGAAATCCCGTTGCTTGGTCCTCCAAAAAGCAACGAGCTATCGCTCGCTCCTCCACTGAAGCTGAGTACCGCGCCATTGCCGCCACGACTGCCGAGCTTCTTTGGGTCCGCAACCTTCTTACAGAGCTCGGCATTCACTCTTCAGCACCACCCGTCGTGTTCAGTGACAACCTTGGTGCCACCAACTACTCCGCTAACCCCATTTTTCACTCCCGCATGAAACATTTGGCTCTCGCCTTCCACTTTGTACGAGAGCAAGTTCAGCTTGGGAACCTTCGTGTTCAACATATCTCTGGCAAAGACCAACTTGCCGACCCCCTCACTAAACCACTCTCACGAGCTCGTTTTGTATCTCTCATCTCCAAGATTGGCCTCACTCAAGGACCGTCCATCTTGCGGGGGCGTGTAAAGGATCCCAATGATCCTCCAATAATTTCGGATATATCTCCTCAGCATTAGAATATTTTCTTGTTATTTTCTTGTTATTTTCTTTCCTATTATATAGATAGTTGACTATGTATTTTGTATATCTTCTTTTTTGTATTCTTGATCACGTATATCTTCCATGTATATCTCTAGGATTTGACTCTCTGCCTGTATCTATATATTGTCAATATCATGAATGGAAAATTACTTTTTGCCAAAACTTCTTTACCAACGACGTAAATGTTCCGGTTGAGATTGTCCACCAGAACGACAACAACATAGCAAATGTGAGAGAAGTTGGGTACGCCAAGTTTTCATACATTTTTTTAATTGTGTATTCCCTTAAATAATTCAAATAGAATTATTGAGGCAGGCTTGACATTACGAAATAGAATATTTGAATTCAAGATTTAATTTTAAGATTACTACAATTAACTTTTCAGTATTTAAAATTTAGCGACTTAATTTTTTCAGCTGCACTTTTTCAAACTTCAATTTTCAAAGCTTAATTTTCAGTTTTAACAAACAGGCCTTAAGCGATATTAAATTTAAAAAAAATCCCTTTTTTATATCTCATAATTAATATGTGTATTATAGAAAATTTACTTTAAAAAATCTAAACTAGAAAATGAGCACTATATTGGAACGTTTAAAAATAGGATAGGGAATATTATTATTATGACTTAAAATTTAGTTTTCTTAGTTTGCTTTTAAAAAAACAAAAAATGAACACATAGTTTAAGACGAAGGAGTAGTTGTGTTTGATATTGGGGGGGGGTAAAATTTCCTTAAAATCATTAAGTTAAAACAGTCCGTTTAAAACATAATTTACTAAACTTTTAGGTTATTTTACTTAGACTTCATAACAAGTCTAAATTTATCTATTGAACCTTTAGTAGATAGATGTCCATTGTTGTTTATACATCAAATACTATTTCGAATATAGTTAAACAGCCTTCTTTAAATAAATATTTCATCTGTTTAAGCTTAAGACATCAGCAGCTAGCTGCTCATAATAGTGTCAGCATCTAATTAAACATTTCAAAATACTCTATCTGCTGAACTGTTGAATCGATTGGCACTCACGCTCTTATATTAAATTATTAGTTGGACACCTATTTTCAAACAAAAGAATTGTTCATCTGTCTTGACAATAGAAGACTTTTGTGTATATTTTAAATGTTTTTCAAATATATTATCCTAACTAACCACCCTCTTTATTATTTCATGATAGGAAAATACCCTGTCTCTGCAAGATCTATGTCCATTCAATAAAAGATATTTATCATCATTTCTTTAAAAAATTAAAATTCAATCTTGCTCTCTCAAATGGCTCAAAAATTGAAGACCTCGATTAAGCGTATGAAGCAAGGATTGAAGAAACATTTTGCACAATTACGTGCACTAAATTCATAAATCTCAAATCCTCAAAGCACAGTAATAGAGACAAATACGTTGAAGTTTTCATTCAAACTCAGAACTTCAATCTTTCTTTGAAGAGTTTTTTCTCTCAAACACTTAGTAAATAGTTTCTCACATATCATTCTTTTCTAGTTTACGTTTGAATCATCAATGTTTCGATTGTTCCTTCATTCTTTTGAATATTTAAAGAACATTTGATTCTTGCACAAGTTGATTATTTATTAATTATACTCATCAAACACTGATTTTTGTTGTACATTGATCCGTTAGTGATTACTTATAATATATATAATCTTAGTGTACTTCAAAATCCAAGTTTAATCAACTTAATAGTAGACGTAATAGTTTATGCTATGAATCATTCCAAATACTCTATCTGTTACTTTCAGCTGATATAAATGTTCTAACACTTGAGCAACTTCTATCTACTTAAGCGTCAGTCACATTCTTAAATCATTTACTTAGTTCTCTTATACTTTGTTATCCAATTCAGTTCTTATACATTAGTGATCAAAGAAAACCATTTTTGTTCATCAGTTGCTATCTACTGAATAGATTTCAGCTGCTGTTAAATTTACAATTTTTGCTGCAACTTTCAAGGTTTTCAAAATAACCCCTAAAGTTTTAAAAAGACTTACATAAGTTTTATTTCAAATTTTGTGATAATAGTAAGTTTTGATATATATATATATATATATATATATATATATATATATATATATATATATATATATATATATATTAAAAGTTGGTGAGGAACACTATGGTTGTGTCATCTCACCCAACTTTTGATATTATTGAATCCTCAAGCCTCCACATCACTTTATTTGAAAGTTTTCATTTTCTAGTCATTAGCTAAATATAATAATTAATAATAGTTAATATGATATTGTGATATTAATCATTTACTATTAATCTCTTCTATTGCTAATAATAGTGAAAATCTTATATAGAAAGACTTTTACTACAAACATCATTTCTTAACCAATGTGAGATAATATTATTATATTGACATTGAGTGAGTACTTTACTCTAATGACCTACTTCTAACACCATTCTTTAAGCTTTGATATCGTATTCATTCAAAACTCGATTTGGACAAATAAATTTATCATTTTGATGCTCTCATTGAGTAGGACACATTTGCACAATTATATTTTCCAACAAACAAATGATACGCAAAGAAATTTGTGCTTCAAGTTGCACAATTTCTTTCACTAAAAACACTAATTTTCAACAAGTATTAGGTGAGTATTTTAACGATTTCTAAAATCAACATTAATTTATAACCAATGTAAGATGCACATCTACTATAATTACCAATAAAAGTTATTTAGCAAATATTGGTTGAAAATTGATGTTGGTTTAAAAAATAGTTAGATAAATGACTTTTACTAAACTAACAAAAGAAGGTATATGTTCACAATCGTTAGAAGTTGATGTTAACTTTAAAAGTCCTTAGACAAAATCTTACCAATAAAAATAATTTATTCCTCATTGGTTACAAAGAATTATTTTAGTATAAAAGCTTTTAGATAAAATTCTTTTACTAACAATAGAAGAGATGTATCACACATTAGATAGAAAATAATGTTGGTTTCAAAAGTTTTAAAATAATAGATTTCTACTATTATTAATAATATAATAGATGTATCTCACATTCGTTAAAAAATGATGTTGGTTTCAAAAGTTATAAGATAAAAGACTTTTAATGGCTTTTAAAACTAAAATCAAATTATAACCAATATAAGAAGTATCTCTTCTAATGATAATATTAGTATAGATGTATTTCATATTGATGATTATAAATTTATGTTAGTTTTAAAATTCTTTTAATAAAAGACTTCTACTTATCACCATAGAAAAGATGTATCTTACATTGTTTAGAAAAAAAATGTTAGTTTTGAAAATTTTATATAAAAGACTTCTACTCTTATTACTAATAAAAGATATGTATATCACATTATTTAAAAAAAAGTTGGATCTTAAAGTCTTTAGACTAAAGGATTTCACTCTTATAAGATATGTATTTCAGAGGTGGCAATGACTGACACGACACGATAGCACGAACCAGCATGACATGATTATAAAACACGATTGCAGAAACAAATGACACGATAAGACCAGCACGACACGAAATTGTAAATATATTCAAAATAATATTTATTGTTATATTTATGATCAAATAAGATAGAAGAGATATATTTCACATTGGTTACAAAATATTTTACTATTATTACCAACAGAAGAGATATATCTCACATTGATTAGAAATTGATGTTTATTTTAAAAATACTATTATTAATTACCAATAGGAGATATGTATCATACATTAGTTAGATAGTAATGTTAGTTTTAAAAGTCTTTTAATACAAGACTTCTACTATTATTACCAATAGAAGATAGAAGATGAATATTCCATATTAGTTAGAAAATGATGTTAATTTTAAATTATTTTGGATTAGGTAAAATACTTTTACTATTATTAGCAATAGAAGAGATATATCACACATTTGCTATAAATTGATGTTGGTTTTAAATTACTATTATTACCTAAAAGAGATACATCATACATTAGTTAAAAAGTGATGTTGATTTTAAAAGTTTTTATAAAAAAATATATTTTTATCATCAATAGAAGAGAATAGAAGAGAAAAGATGTATCTCATTATATAGAAAGAGATGTTGGTTTAAAATTTTTTTAAGATAAAAAACTTCTACTATTATTACCAAATGATGAGATGTATTCTACATTGGTTAGAGAGTGATGTAGGTATTAAAAATATTTTTTATAAAAAAACTTATTACCAATAGAAAAGATGTATTCAACATTGGTTAGGAAAGTGATATTTATTTAAAATGTTTTTAGATAATGTATCTCACATTGGTTACAAAGAGATGTATCTCACATTATTTAAAAAATTGATATTGATTATAAAAGTCTTTAGAAAAGAATTTTTTTTGTTATTACTATAGTATGTTAAAAATGGGGAAGACAACTCTAATAGTGACACATCACCCAATTTTTGATATTGTTGAATCATCGAGCCTCCACATCATATTATTTGACTTGAAACTTTTCATTTTCTAGCCATTAGCTAAAAATAATACTCCCTCCGTTTTTAAAATATTGTCTGGGTTGACCCGACACACCATTTAAAAAAACGAATTTACAAAATTATAAATATTAGTGAAATGTGTGGTTTCCTTTAATACATTTGAATATGTGGTCATAATTAAAGTAGGTATAAAAAGTAAGAGTAAAGAAAAGTGTTTTCTTTAAAGGAAAAGTTTTGAAATAGGACAATTATTTTAAAAAAAAGACGAAAAAGAAAAGATAGATAATAATTTGAAAACTGAGGGAGTAGTTAATATGATATTGTGATATTAATAATTTACTATTAATCTCTTCTATTGTTAATAATAGTGAAAATCTTACATAGAAAGACTTTTACTACCAACATCATTTCTTAACCAATGTTGGATGATATTATTATATTGGCATTTTTTTAAATTTTTTTTTATTATTTTTAATGTCTTGAAAGGCTACAATTATATATATATATATATATATATATATATATATATATATATATATATATATATATATATGATGCCTTTGGTGTGGCTCGAACAAATGGTGCCTCGGGTGAGGCTTTGAACACCCGACCTATCGGTTAAGAGTAGTTAAGTACCAGGGTGCCTCTGGTAGGGCTTGAATACCCGACCTCTCTACTGAGAGTTGTAAAGTCCAGGGTGTCTCTAGTGAGACTCGAACACCCAACCTCTCCGTTAGGAGAAGTGAGCAGTACCAATTAAGCTAGATACTTTACTCTAATTACTTATTTTTAACATCATACTTTACGCCTTGATATCTTACTATCTAAAACTCGATTTGTACAAAAAAAAAATTCCCTTTGTCTCGCGTAAAGAGTCCATCATTCCATTTTGGGTTGTTTCACTTAAAGAGTCCACTTTCAAAATTTAAGACATAAGAGTGTCATTTTATTATTAATGAACTACTATAAATGTCATTTTCTTAAAAAGTTTGAATTTCAAATAGGGACTTTTTGCCCGGAACGGAGGGAGTATATCATTTTGATACTCTCACCGAGTAAAACACATTTGCACAATTATTTTTGTCAACAAACAAATGACACATAAAGAAATTTGTGTCTCAATTTGCACAATTTCTTTCATTAAAAACACTAATTTTTCAACAAGTATTAGGTGAGTATTTTAATGATTTCCAAAGTCAACATTAATTTCTAACCAATGTAAGATGAATCTCTACTATAATTACCAATAAAAGTGATGTAATAAACATTGGTTAAAAATTGATGTTGATTTAAAAAATATTTAGATAAACGACTTTTACTAAACTAACAAAAGAATATATATGTTTCACAATTGTTAGTAGTTGATGTTGACTTTAAAAGTCCTTAAGCAAAATCTTACCAATAAAAATGATTTATTCTTCATTGGTTACAAAGAATTTCTTTTAGTTTAAAGGTTTTTAGATAAAATACTTTTATTAATAATAGAAGAGATGTATCACGTATTAGATAAAAAATAATGTTGGTTTCAAAAGTTTTAAGATAAAAGACTTCTACTATTATTATTAATATAATTGATGTATCTTTTAAAAGTGTTAAAATAAAATACTTTTATTATTATTATTAATTATTAATATAATAGATGTATCACACGTTGGTTAGAAGACTTCAACTATTATTACCAATAATATATATATATATATATATATATATATATATATATATATATATATATATATTTATTTATTTATATATATATCACAAAATATATGTCACATTTAAAATTTCTTTGAGCCAAAATCGATCATTGCTTTCTCTATCTCAAAGTGTTACCTATGAATTTTACATCAATTTCAACAAAAGTAGTATTTGATTTGAAGTAATTTATCTTTCGTTAAGTTATATATCTTCTAAATACTTTTTACAAATGTGATTCCTTTCTTCTCAAAATGAATGCATCTTTTTTAAATTCTTAAGGAAACTACATAAATTGACTTTTAAATTATTTTAGAAATTAAAATTTTGTGTATGGCTTAAAGTGGGAGTGAGGATAGTTGAGGGTGAAAGTTAGATATCATAACCGTTGGACGACAATGTGACAATGTGAATTTTGGGCATCAATCCAAGCCATTTACAATCATCGATCCCGCATCCATCCCTAGTCCAGATTCTTACATCGTCAATGTACTTAATATCTGCACTATAGAAAAATATATGATATTATGAGCTTGATCTTGTGATATTATTATAAATTTTAGTGTTGTTATTGTTATATCAAATATTTCAATATCGTTCGATCAAATATGTTATTTTTCAATTAATGACATGAACATTTCAAATCACCACCAACTTAATCATTCATCAGATTTAACACTAAAACTTACAGTAATGACACAAACTTGAACTCGTAACATCATTTACCTTGTAGCGTTACACTAATGTCATTGGTAGAGATGAATTTATATTTTAATTGTTTATATTTTAATTGAAAAGGGGCCTCTCATTTGTGGATATTTATTTTCTCTCCTTTTTTTTCTTGTCGAAAAAGGAGTAGGAGGGGTTACTTAAGAATATATTTGGCATGTGATTTAGATGTTAAATTTAATAAAGATAAAATAAGATTGTAAGAGGGAGATAAAGAGAAGTTACCGGTCAAAACGCCACACTTGCATATCAATAAAAACTATTGTAATGGAAAAAAACATCTCCTTAAATTTTATTTTTTAATATCAGTAATAAAATATATGTTAATTAATATTTTGTCTATATAAGCTCAACTTCAGATGGATGTAGTGAATAAGCAATCAATGTAGTTGAGATAAACTCTAAAAAAATATACTAAAAAAGAGTAAGTCCAATCTTACATAAAAATATGAAGAAAAAAAGATCCCCGAGTAAATTAAAAAATATGTTGCATTATTATAGTGAGTAAAGTAAAGATGTCAATTTTTGTCTATAAACATAAGCTCACCTAGACCGCCCGTAAGTTAATGGGTATGGGCAAATGTATTATTGTAACCGGGCGATATTGGGCATGTCAATTTTTGCATGTATATTCGTATAAGCTTATGAGGGCATAAGTGAGCGCTTATATATTCATTAATATTTAACTCACATAAGCTTATGTGAGCATAAATAGACAACCTCTTGTTGGCTGTCACCATTATCGACAACCTCCGACGACTACTACCACAGGTGATAACCTCTGACAGCCACCACCACCTTCCACCACCACCTTCGGTGACCAACACCACCATCTCCGGTGACCAACATCACTACCCATTACAATATCTGGCGACCATCACCACCATCATCGGCAAGCTCCAACGACCACCACCACCTCTAGTAACCAACACCACCACCGATTCTGGCGACCGTCACCTTGGAAAACACTCTCCGACGACTACCACTACCTCTGTCGACAAACTAAAGCAACCACCACCACGATCGGGCAACAATCTCAAGCAACTACCACCATCATCGACAACAAACTCAGTCAACCACCACCTCTGACGACAACCACCTCTAACGTCCACCACAACTTCGAGTAACATCACCGTTGACGATGACAATCTCCAAGACTCGAACGACCACCACCACATATTTTTTTATTAAATATTACATGGGTGCCAAGCCCATATATGGTCTCCTCATTTATACATTTGTTGTCCATTGAGCATTTACTAATCCTCCCTCTCCCTCCATTTGAGCATGTAGCCCACATGATCACCATTTATATCCACCATTTGCCACCTCTAACGGTAAGTGTCCAAGTACATCTTGAGTAATTGAAGTAATTATTAAGTATTGTAGTGTATAAAATTTTGTGCTAGAAAATGCCAAGAGTTTAATTGCACCAAGTTTTTAAATGGTCAAACTCTTTCATTTTGCTATTTGACTCATTGGGCAGATGCATAGGCGACCGACCGACCTCCTGGCCTACTGGCTACTGGTGCCAGCTAGGAATTGTTAGAGAAAAATGGGGCAATTATGTCTTTTCAAAATGGTACCCTATTTTCTCTTATATGGTGCTCCTAAATAATTAAACAACAAAAAAACATGTGGGGTTTACGATTGATTCATAAATTAATTATATTCTCTCATATTCAATTACTATCATTTTTCTTATCTAATTTTTTAGCTGCACCAGCCTCCTAAAATTAACATTTCTTGTAGGCCCGTTCTCGGGTTTTAATAGATTGTTTTGTTTAATATGACACATAAATTAAGAACAAATAACTATTTATATTATAAATATTACGGAGTATGATAATAAATAAATTTGTAAGAATACGCGTATGAGTATGGGGTCATCAAAAGTGAAAATAAAATTAAGGTAAAATAACAAAACAACTTTTAAAAAATTAGAAAATAAATAATTGTTATAGAAACGATAAATGAATAAATGTTTAAAAATCGAGAGGTCGAGTGTTCAAAGTCTCACTAGATGTATCATTTGTTCTAGTCATACCAAAAAGTATTTTATATATATATATATATAATTATAACCTTTTAAAACATTTAAATAATAAAAATATAAGGATTGTGATAAGGTCTTTATTCCCTCCAACCTTTTAAAATAATAATAATAATAATAATAATATGTATTCTTTTTTCGGCCACTAAAATAATAGAGATAGATACCGAGTGTGTGAGAGTGAAAGTGTATGTAACACATGATTATACCTAATCACAGATGCTTTGAAAATTGTACACCAGTGGACCCACTTTTTTTTTTCTTTTTTAATAATTTGAGCAGTATTAAGAATGCTAGGTCAGAGATAACTTACACCAACAATAACTTTGGAGAAATTCGGGCGGTTCCTCTCTATAATTTTTAATTGCTTTATATTTATTTAATTTTTTGTAATCGAAAAAAAAACATGTTATACATCGCATTGTACTGTATATATCGGGCTAAATGATTTTGTGTATTGCAATATATAAAATATCATATTCTGATTACGAAAAAATATAATGATACTAAGCGGTTGAAAACTTTGATAAGTTCACTGGCCTGTAATTTTTATCTAGAATTTATTGTAGCCCAAACTAATCCTAAAAATTAAGGTAGGGTCACTTAACTATTTGAGTGAAATTTAGGACGGTCTTCTTTTGACAATTTTCAACCACTTTACTCCTCTATACTATTTTTAAATCGGTAAAAGACACTTTTATAGTGAAATGTCGACTATTCCCGTTAGTTACTCAATGCATCACAATTGTAGGATTTGTGCATCACCTTGAATGATATGTGCATCGCAATTGTAGAATTTGTGCATTGCGTTAAATGACCTATACATTGGGTTTTACTTGTGTATATGGATACTGACTTATCAACAACTCATACATATCTCTTGTGCATCGCAATGCATCAATTTTGAAGTTCGATGCATTGCGATACAAAATTGATGTATAGCGATGCACAATCCTTACCAGTGACGACAAAATCGTCCACACCACTTTCGCCAGGGGTTGGTTTATACGTACGCGAACCACTATACAAAGTAGTCAACGTGGATGAAAAGAACAAGAAAAAAGCTT
This sequence comes from Codonopsis lanceolata, assembly GCA_013146195.2. Taxonomy (NCBI): domain Eukaryota; kingdom Viridiplantae; phylum Streptophyta; class Magnoliopsida; order Asterales; family Campanulaceae; genus Codonopsis; species Codonopsis lanceolata. The sequence continues at coordinate 152,392,929 of CM028380.1, forward strand.
AGACTTCTGGCTTTCTCGAAGCTTGACGAAGTCCATAGTTTTCTTTTGAGGAATAGCTAATTATACAATTATCGTTTCAGTTAGACCGAGTTTGGGAGGAAAAGAGCATGATGAGGTCCCAACCAAAGAGGGAGCCCAGACAACCTCCGCCTATCAATCAACTAGAAGAAGGACTTTGATCATTCTTTTATCTTGAAGTCCTATAAATGACTTCAACCCTGCCTCACATGCATTTTCCCCCTTTTTCTTGCCCACCCATGTCATAAGCCCTAATGAAGAAGCCTTCTCTTGAAGCCGTCGTTGATAAATAAGAAGGTACATAAGGAAAAAGGACTGATAGAACGAGACCATTCACATCAAAAGAAGAAGAATCACAGTCAACTCTACTTGACGAGTCATAAATTGAGAGTGAGCAGCAATTTCACATCCCTTTCACTAGTTTTTGTTGTTGGGGGTCATTTTAGGAACAATTTTATGAAAGAGTTTTTTTACGGTTAAAAAAAAATAGTACTGAGAAGTCTTGAATCAGTTATTCCTAACTATTTCTGTTGGATTGTTTGTTTGCATCGATCCAATGTCTGAGAAGTTTTGAATCAACATCTAGTATATGATAGTTGTGTTTTTCACGAGCTGTTATTCCAAAAAATATATATCTTCCTAGGCCTCGTGTTAAAGGGCAAGGACTTCTCCCACAAAGAATCTAGTACGTTATAAGTAGGAATAATAACGGGGCAGTTCGGTGATGGTTATACATAACATGAAATCCATTCCTCAATTCAATTTCATGCCTGATAACCGTCTCATTCCCCGCCGATGAATCAATTTATTCCACACATTCGTTCCTCAGTTAAACATGGTATACCTACGAGGAATTAATCAAGCTAACAATTAATTTTTTAAAACATGAATGATTGAAAGCACACTCAAAAAGAAATTGTTAAAGAACATATTATTTAATCAAGTTCATAAGACTTAATAAAAGATAATACTACTACTTCAAAATCATCATAATCATGTTCGTAAAAGCTTAAAAATCTAATTAACTAGTTGTGCACACCACAAATTCACCAAACATAAAAAAAGCTTTATTAAGTGTTAGGCTGGGTGTCAACCCGAGTCACCAAGTCGAGTCGAACCAAGTTGAACATAGTGGCTTAGTTCGGTTTCGGGGATTTTATAGTTCAGCTCGGTTTGTGTTTTTGAAAAACTGTGTAGTCCGGTTCGACTCATGATTTAACCTCTCTGTTCTCCTTTACTCTCGCTTCCTCTTCTAATCTTCATGCGAAGATCTCTTTCTAAGAACATTTTCATTATAGTGTTTTTAAGTTTACATAAATGTTTTAACTTGACATCAAGTACTTTATTGTATTTTTGTTATTTTTTTGGATTCAATATATTGACAATTAAGTGTTTCATGAGTTCATGTATGAATCCCTTTATTTCAAAGTTTTTTAAATTTAGATTCGAGAGATTGCATGAAAACATCTAAATATTATGTATTTGTATTATATTTAAATTTTTGGTGTTTTCTTTAATTTGTTTATTTATTCTTTTGGTTTAATTAAATGTTGAAATGAAATCCCATAATTTTTTTTGAAAGCAGATCGAACCATGAAACTAAATCACGAAACTGAACCGAACCAAGTCGAACCTTCTTGGTTTGATTTGGTTTAGTTCAACACTTTAAACGGTTCAACTCGGTTTGATTTTTTTGTTCAATTCGGTGATGGTTATACATAATATGAAATCCATTCCTCAATTCAATTTCATGCATGGTAACCGTCTCATTCCCCACCGATGAATCAATTTATTCCACACATTCATTCCTCAGTTAAACAGGGTATACCTACGAGGAATTGATCAAGCTAACAATTAATTTTAAAAAAAAACATGAATGGTTGAAAGCACACTCAAAAAGAAATTGTTAAAGAACATATTATTTAATCAAGTTCGTAAGACTTAATAAAAGATAATGCTACTACTTCAAAATCATCATAATCATGTACGTAAAAGCTTAAAAATCTAATTAACTAGTTGTGCACACCACAAATTCACCAAACATAAAAAAAGCTTTATTAAGTGTTAGGCTTGGTGTCAACCTGAGTCACCAAATCGAGTCGAACCAAGCTGAACATAGTGGCTTAGTTAGGTTTCGGGGATTTTATAGTTCAGCTCGGTTTGTGTTTTTTAAAAACTGTATAGTTTCGATTCGATTCATGATTTAACCTGTCGTGTCGAGTCGAGTCGAGTAAAACCGAACCACCAAGTCGAACCACGGAGTTGAACCATCGAGTTGAGCAACCAAACCAACAATCTTTTAAAATTCCGACCTTTAGTATTATGACATTTAGACTCTTATCCTTGCTCGTCCTCTCCATTCTCCTTTACTCTCTCATCCTCTTCTAATCTTCATGCGGAGAACTCTTTCTAAGAACATTTTCATTTTAGTGTTTTTTAATTTACATAAATGTTTTAACTTGACATCAAGTACTTTATTGTATTTTTGTTATTTTGTTTGGATTCAATATATTGACAATTAAGTGTTTCAAGAGTTCATGCATGAATCCCTTTATTTCAAAGTTTTTTTTTTTATATTTAGATTTGAGAGATTGCATGAAAACATCTAAATATTATGTATTTATATTATATTTAATTTTTTGGTGTTTTCTTTAATTTGTTTATTTATTCTTTTGGTTTTATTAAATGTTGAAATGAAATCCCATAAATATTTTTGAAAGCAGATCGAACCATGAAACTAAACCATGAAACTGAACCGAACCAAGTCTAACCATCCTGGTTTGATTTGGTTCAATTCAATACTTTAAACGGTTCAACTCGGTTTGATTTTTTACAAACCGATGGTATTCGGTTTAGTTCATATTTCGTTCTAAATCGAACCAATCCAAACCATTTACACCCCTAATTACTATTATGAAAATATAAGTAACAATATGATGGTGTAAAGCGAAAACAACTTCGTAGTGTCAAGTCCACTCTAAATGAGAAACTGATTTAATTAACGAAATAAAATTTCTATTAAATTAGACACTCTCTTTTCAAATCAATTGAATATTTGAATTATACATAAAAATTGTGTATCAAATTTTACCCTAATATCATTTGTATGATTGATATTGACATTAGAGTTTTAATGTCTTATACCTAGCATACACACACACACACAGGTTACATGGTAAAAACTTGCATAAACTTGCATGAATAGGGATAAAATAATATTATTCAGTTATTCCTCTATCCCTAAATTATCGTCTTAGTCGATTTGATGCATAGTTTTAAAAAAAACACATTTGACTGGATTATTAATATTAGTTTGATGTGTAGTTTACTTTAAAAGCTCATGTATATGTAACTCATAATTAAAGTATGATAAAAAGTAAAAATAAAGTGTAAAAAACGTTGTTCTAAAAAAAAGTTTCAAACAAGACAATTATTTTAGGACAGACGAAAAAAAAAAAATTTAGGAACGGAGGGGGTACTAAATAACGATTTGGGTTACATTTAGGGGAATGATGTGGGTATTGCTAAAATCCAAATCGAGCATTTCTCTAATTTTTCATTTCAATTATTTCTCGTTTAAAACAAATTAATGACCGACGATTTCAATTCATTTTTGACAAAAACTTAAGTGACACAATCATTGGAATATTTTATACAAGACAAGTCTTTTAATTGACTCACCTGGTGTTAGTATATTATGTTACGATAGAGTAAGACTCAGTTTTAAAAATTAAAATCCGATAGACTGTCTTACGGAATTATAATCCGTGAACTTGAAAAAGTTTAAAATCAAGCTCTCTTGGCTCAAAGCACCAGAAGAGTTGAGGGTTCGAAACTGCGGAGCATATTCCCTCGTGCCGATCTCCATAGATCCCACTATATTGAACTAGTCGAGAAACAAAACAAGCTCTAGAGAGAGAGAGAGAGAGAGAGAGGTCTAGAGAGAGAGAGAGTTGTTTGTTTGTTGGTTGGTTTGTGTGTCTAGGTGCGTGTGTTGGACGACTCAGATTTTGCCCAATCACTCTTCTTACTTGGCGTCTCTTCCTACGAACCGTTTCCTCTTTTTCATTTCAAAACCACGCCACCAAAAACCAAAAAAGATCCAAAATTATGACTCAATTTTGACCCTCTATATCCTCCTCCTTGTACCACCACCATCGCCACCACCAATTACCGTCGCTACTCCGCTTTATTAAATACTATTACTACCAATTTCCACCAACCCATTTCTTGTCCTGGTCTTGTTTCGTTTTTCTTTTTTATTTTTTGCCGTATATAAATAGCCACTCAATTTGATTGTCGATGCCATTGACATTCACAAGTTAACTCTCTCCATAGATTGTGATTTAGATTGGGTGGTGGTGGTGAATTTGTCTTCAGTGTTAAAGACAGTTTAATAGTAATGGTGACGGCGGCGGCAGGGGCGTCTTCAATGGTGTGTTCATGGCTAGTAGCCGCATGCATGTCAGTCGCTTGTGAAAAGGAACCCTCTTCATCCTCATTTCTTAATAATCCCTCCTCCAAACGATGGGCTCGCAAACGACGCCTCTTGTCTAAATGCAACGCAACCACTGCTACTCGTTCTACCGATCGTTCAAACGGAGGTGTTATCTCGTCGTTATGCGGATCCATGATTAGCTTGGAGGGTTTCAGTGTGAGCTCTTGCATGTCTCCCTGCGATGAATATTACAGTTCTAAAGGCCTTTCCTCTTCGGATTTCTTCGGTGCCGCTTCCCTCTTCGGATCGAGAAATGTTCCCCTCACTCGCAGGCGCAGCCGCCGTCTTATTCCTGCTGCTGCTGCCCATCCTGGTAAATTATTTTCTTTTTCGGTATTACCCATCTGTGATAAGTTTTACTAGTTGAGATTTTATTTATCTTTATTTTCCTTGAATTGTTTGTTTATACAGCATTCTTGTTTTCTCCGCCGCCCTGCCCACTGGAAATTGATTGTTTAATCCTTTCGATTTTAATTTTTTGGATTAATGAATTGAATTGGGAATAAATGAGGCTCATGTGCTGGTTATTTGTTAGAACTTTTAACTTCACTTTTTTTTAGCTGGTTTGTATATTGTGAATTGTGATGGAGCTAAAGTTTATGCTTTAAATAATGCACAGTTATTGTATTGTGGCTAAATCACCAGCTATCCATCCACCGTGGACATGCATGTAGTATCTGTGAATTATTTTGCATGAATTTATATATATATATATTCACTCAGTGTTTGCAGGTTGAAGTTGGTGGCATTAAATCATCATCATCATCTCTCTCTCTCTCTATATCATAAGTGTACATAGAATATGCATGAGTTTATTTAGCTTCTTTTGAGATAAATGTTGGATGTTTACATTGATTTTGTTCATTTTCAGCATTGTATCACATAGGTTATTTGTGAATTTACGGCATTCTGTCTATTGAGAGCCAGGTTGGTGATTTCTTGTGTGGGGGATATGACATAATTTGACTTGTGTACACACCTTAACATACTTTCCCTATGCAAACCATAGGGAAAGTATGGTTGTCAAATCAAGAAGTGTTTCGGGAGATAGATTGAAATTCTGTCGCACTTAGCTTGGTTACCTTCTTAACTCATATACTAGCCTTCTAACATTATTGCTGGCATGTGTATTAACCTTAGGGGAAGCAATGACTGTAGCCTTGCAACCATCAATGGAGGTTGTGACAAGAAAGAAACCACCTACTAAGCAAAGGCGAGTGGTTGTAACAGGGATGGGAGTTGAGACCCCAATTGGTCACAATCCAGATGATTTTTACAATAATCTGCTTGAAGGTGTCAGTGGCATTAGTGAGATTGAGGCCTTTGACTGTTCCAATTATCCAACCGTATGTCATTGTTCATGATCTTTACCCTTCATTCTAAATATATTCACGGTTACTTTAAACTTACCTACCAGAGTTTGCATTACAGAGAATGCGGGAGAGATCAAATCTTTCTCGACAGTTGGATGGGTTGCACCAAAACTTTCCAAAAGGATGGACAGATTTATGCTCTACATGCTAACTGCTGGTAAGAAAGCTTTGGCAGATGCTGGTATCACAGAAGATAAAATGGATGAATTGGATAAAACTAGATGTGGTG
>CM028380.1:152399146-152440639 GCA_013146195.2 Codonopsis lanceolata
GGAGATAAATATTGTTAAAAGATACCAAAGATATTTTGAAAATCTAGTTTTCGAGCCCGATAATCAAGACCAATTCAATCGAAGAGATCCTCTCGGTTGATCCTACAATGGAAGATAATAACAATAATCGTAATCCCGAAACCTAGTTGACCCAAATAATAGGAATCAAAGACAAGAAGAGCCTCAAGAAGAAATATGGAAGTAGTGTAAATCAAAGAACTATTAATGACTTTAGTAGACCTTCATTAAATGTGTGTGACATCATGTTTAGTCTTGCCGATGTCTGTTAGGAATTTTGAACTAAAGGACATTATTTTAATGCCATACCATCTTTTCATGGGATGCCTATGAAGATCCTCGGCTTAAGAGAATATGAATACATGATGAGTACTTTTCCTTTAGGAGGTTGATCGAAGATCAAATTAAAATGAAATATTTTCCCAAGGCATTAAAAGAATTGGCAAAGAGATGGTTTATGAACCTAACACCAAATGTTTTTACTTGGGCACAATTATATGATTTGTTTATGAGCAAATTTTACAAACATGCATCTCTTACAGAGTATAGAAAACAAATCATGTCATTCCAAAATGAACTGTGTGAAACATTCCATGAGTCATGGGATAGATTTAAAAATCGCTTATTATGTGTCCTCATCATAATTTGGCTCAACATGTGTTAGTGCTTCAATTTTATCATGGTCTTTCGCCAGTTTACAAACTATGGTTGATAGTGCAAGTGGTGGTTCTATTAATAGAATGACACCTAAGCACTAGAAGAATTATTTGAGATGCTAAGTATTAATTCCCAACGTAAAAGTGCTAGAGGTAAAAATAGGAGCCTATATCAATTGCAAGATAATTCAAATACACAAGCTCAATTTGAAAATTGGCAAATTCAAGAAGCATGTGCTCTATGTGGATTATATTCTCATGCTACTAATTTTTGTCCGTCAAGTGCTATGTATTCCGAATGTGCTAATGCTATGAATATGTACCCTCAAAGGCCAAGGAATGATCCATATTCAAATACATATAATCTCGGTTGGAGGAATCATCCTAACTTTTCGGGGAGGAAATAAGCCTTTGCAACCTCAACAATTCCAACCTCAACCACCACAACCTCCACGCTTGCAAAATCAAAATCAAAATCAATTGAGAATTGAAGAAGTTCCCAAGCAAGAAGTAGTAGTAAAGGTCAAGCACTTTGATGAAGTACATGCTTGAAGAAATTGAAAATCTAAAGAAACATATTGAAATTTAAGCAAATAAAAGAGAAGAAGGGAAGTTCCCTAGTCAAACCGAGCAAGCTAAGTCAATCACCGCCTTGCGTGCGTAAGGTGATAGGTGAAGAGGTAAGTGATTCCGATCCTCCTTCTAATATGCATGCTTCAAGAGAAAATTTCAAAAAGTAATAGAAAAAGAAATTGAAAAAGATAGTGATAGTGATAAAGTGATTGATGATTTAAGTAATCAAGAGGTAGAAAAAGAAAAAGAAGTAGAAGTAGAGTTAGAAATAATAAGGAACAAGAAAAGAAAAAAGAAATTCAAAATAAAGATAATACAATGTAAGTAGATAAAGAATTAGATCAAGAAGAAGAGGAACCTTATGTGGCTCCACCACCTTATGTTCCTCCAATTCCGCTTCCAAGAAGACTTATGAAAACCGAATGGACAAACAATTCACGGAAATTTATAATATGTTATCCAAAGTAAATGTTAATTTACCTTTGCTTAATGTTATTAAAAATATTCCAAAGATACGCAAAGTTTTTCAAAGATCTTCACTCTAAGAAACACAAGTTTGAAAACAACGAAAAGATTGTTGTTTCTTAAAACGTAAGTTCTGCTTTTACAAACCGAATTACCACCTAAGTTGAAGGACCTGTGCAAATTTTTAATATTCAAGTTTCCTTGGGAGACTCTAAAAAGATGAAAGCAATGCTAGATTTAGGAGCAAGTATTAACTTGATGCCTCTTTCTGGCCTATAAACAATTAGTTCAGGAGAACTAAAACCCACTAATATGCAATTACAATTAGTCGATCGTCAGTTAAATATCCCTTGGGTATAGTGGAAGATATCCTAGTTCAAAGTTGATAAATTAATCATACCAAGAGACTTTGTGGTTCTTGAGATGGAAAGGAAGATATGCACTAATAATGAAGTCCCAATATTGTTAGTGCACCATTTATGGCAACCGCTAATACAATGATAATGTGAAAAATGGTAAACTCACAATGTCGGCCCTAGGTGTTGAAATTTCTGTTTGATGCTATGAATAGACCTAGTGACATGAGTGTTTTTTCAATGATGATTGAGAAATTATCAACCGAAACTTTTGAAGAAGAGCAAGATTATGAGAGAGATAGATTTATTGTCTATGATGATAGCCCTATTCCTCCCATAAAATTGACATTGAGGAAATTGAAAGAGAAATAGAGAAGAAGAAAGATTAAGAAGAAGTAGAAGCTAGTAAAAAAGAAAGATGAAAAGAAGAAGGTAATCAATACTGATGAGTCAAAGAAAAAGTTGAAGAAAGTTATGAAATTAAAGAAGATGTAGAGATTCTAAAATCTCTTTGAGGAAATTGAAATTGAAGATATTAAGGAAGAAAAACAAGAAGAGAATAATGAGGCTAAAATAAAAGAAACAATTAAAGGTAAAATTCTGAATTTATGCCTTCTATTAATTCTCCCAAAGTCGAAGAATTAAAGCCATTACCATCCCACTTAAAATATGCATTTTTAGGGAAGGTAACACTTGCCTCAAGTATTATAGCAAATTTAATTTATCGAAACAAGAAGAAAGTTTGTTAAGTTTTATGGACACATGTAAGCCTTAGGATGGTCTTTAGCCGACTTAAAAGGAATTAGTCCTCTATGTGTATGCATAAAATTTATTTGGAGGAAGGTAGTAAACCTTTCTCTCTAGAGAAAGACAGAGAAGACTAACCCACACATGGAAGAAGCCGTAGACCACCCCTCTCTTTGCCATTTATTGACCAAATTCTTGAAAGATTCGTGCCATGAATACTATTGTTTTCTTGATGGTTTTTCTCCGGGTATAATCGATCCCTGTTGCACCCGAAGACCAAGAGAAAACAACATTTACATGTCCCTTTGGTACTTTTGCTTTAGGAGAATGCCTTTGGGTTGTGTAATGCGCCAACTACTTTCAAAGATGCATGATTTCTATATTTTCACTTAGTTGAAAGATGCGTAGAAGTTTTCATGGATGATTTTTCGCTTTCGGAAATTCTTTTGATCCTTGTTTAGAAAACCTTACATCCGTCTCCGAAAGATGCTTTGCGAAACTAATTTAACGTTAAGTTGGGAGAAAAGTCACTTCATGGTAAAACATGGAATTGTCTTAGGGCATGTTGTTTCAAATAAAGGAATTGAAGTTGACAAAGCTAAAATTGAAGTTATTTCGCAACTACCCCTCCCACTTCGCTTAAAGGAGTTCAAGTTTTCTGGTCATGTTGGTTTTTATCGTAGATTTATAAAAGACTTTTCCAAAATCATAAACCTCTATGTAATTTGTTAGCAAAAGACACGTAGTTTATTTTGATAAAGAATGTTTGGAAGCTTTTAATTTATTAAAAGAAAAGTTAACTATCGCCTCAATCTTATCCGGCCTCGATTGGTCACTTCCGTTCGAAATCATGTGTGATGCACGATTTTGCAATTGGAGCCGTGTTAGGACAAAGGGTAGATAGAAAGCCTCATGTGATCCATTATGCTAGTAGAACTCGAATGATGCTCAATTGAATTATACCACTCCGAAAAGGAATTTTAGCAGTAGTATATGCTTTAGAAAAATTTAGATCATATTTGCTAGGATCAAAGGTGATAATCTTTTCTGATCATTCTGCATTAAAATATCTCTTAAGTAAGAAGGATGCTAAACCAAGATTAATTAGATGGATGTTATTGTTACAAGAATTTGACATAACTATCAAGGATAAAAGAGGAACCGAGAATGTTGTGGCCGACCACTTGTCTAGGTTAGAATTTTCACCCTTGCTGGAGCGTCAATTTCTTGATGATCCTGTCCCCATTAATGATAATTTTCCTGATGAACAACTCCTAGCCATTAAAGATTCTGACCCTTGGTATGCCGACTTTGTCAACTACTATGTGTCCGATATAATTAATCCTGATTTTGATCATTGAAAAGAAGAAATTTTTGGCGGAAACGAAAAATTATTTTTGGGAAGCTCCTCACTTATACAAAATTTGCTCTGACTCTCTAATAAGAAGATGTATTCCAGAAAAAGACCAACAAGGTATCATGGAATTTTGCCATGAATATTCTTGTGGTGGTCATTTTAGTGGTAATAAAACCGCTCGAAATTTTTTGCAATCAGTTTGTATTGGCCTACTCTTTTTAGAGATTGTGAACTGTTTTACAAAACATGCGACAAATGTCAAAGAACAGGTGGTATAGGAAAGAGAAACGAGATGCCCTTACATGTTTATTTAGTAGTTGAAATCTTTGATGTTTGGGGTATTGATTTTATGGGTCCCTTTCTTGTGTCCAATAATTGTGAATATATTTTGGTAGCGCTTGATTATGTCTCTAAATGGATAGAAGCAAGAGCAACTAAAACTAATGATGGAAAACAAGTAGTCAAATTTGTTGAAGATTTATTTGCTAGATATGGAGTCCCTAAGGCCATAATAAGTGACCAAGGAACTCATTTTACCAATAAGTTGTTAAACGTTGTTCTTAGAAAGCATGGTGTAACTCACAAGTTAGCTACACCTTATCATCCACGAACTCTTACGGACAAGTAGAAGTAAGCAATAGGCGATAAAAGCAAATGTTAGAAAAGACCGTTAGGCCTAATCGTAAAGATTGGGAATCTAAACTTAAGGATGCTTTATGGGCATACCGAATCGCTTTTAAGACACCCATAGGAATGAGTCCATATAGGATGGTATATGGTAAAGCTTGCCATTTACCAGTCGAAATTGAGCACAAAGCCTATTGGGCAATTAAAGAATTGAATTTAGATTTGACATTAGCTGGAGAAGAAAGATTGTTCCAGTTAAATGAATTAGAAGAACATAGACTCAATTCGTACCAAAATGCAAAAACTTATAAAGAAAAGACCAAAAAGTATCATGACATGGGATTAGCCAACAAAATGCTTCATCCAGGTATGAAAGTATTATTGTTTAACTCTAGGTTAAGGTTATTCCTGTGTAAATTAAAATCCAAATGGTCCGGTCCTTTTAGAATAGTATGAATTTATCCTCATGGGTCAGTTGATATACAAAACCCCAAAAATAATGAAGTGTTTAAAGTGAATGGACACCGACTCAAGCCGTATTTTGAGCCAATGTCGGTTGAACGAACAATTGAATTAATCCGCTTGGTCGACAATGAACCACCAAGAGACTAGGCTTGCGCTTGGTCGAGCCAAAGACGTTAAACAAGGGCGCTAAGTGGGAGGCAACCCACTAATTTGAAAGTTATTTGTTAACTAGTTAATTTAGATATGTTTTTCTCCGTTAAATTTTATTCTTGGACATTTAATTTTTTATTAAATATGCCAAAATTTAAGTTTGGGGAGAAAACATCTTAGATTGTATTTATATGTTGCTAATAATTTTTAGTTTAGAATTTTGTTTAGATTTTTCATACAGGAATTAACAAGGACATAATGGAAGTTAACAGAAGGATTAAACTGCAAACTGTTGAAAAGCTGAAAAGAAAACAGAGTGGAAGCCGCCCACCTTGCGACGTGTGACCTCTGCGACGCAAGGTCCCAAGAAATGCGAATATCGGCGTCAAAAGTGTCGACATGGGGAATGAATGAAGGAATCCCAACCGTTGATTGTCCACCTTGCGACGTGTGGCGCACTGCGACCGCAAGGTCCCTTTATATATACTGTGCCGGGTTTCTTCTTCAAAAATCACACAGAAACTCTCATCTCTCTCAAGCAGCAGCAGCAGCAGTCCAAATTCTTCAAGAATTCCGGCAGATCTTCAAGAATTTCAGCATCATCTTCAAGATACACACTCTCTCTCTCTCTCTCTCTCTCTCAAAACCCTTCATCTCCCTCACCCATCTCCCATTACACTCCATTCCAAGTTGAAGATTTTGAAGAACGAGAGGAAGAATCACCATTGCTGTTGAAGATCAGTTCACTCCGGCTGCATTCACTCAAATCAAGCTGCAAACTAGTACTCCTAACCCTCTCTTTAATTCTGCACGTAAAATATCTGCATGCTAGGGTGCTAGTTCAAATTTTAACGTAGATATATTTTTGCATGCTTTAGATTAAGTTTCAGTTTTAAAATTTTAAAACCATTTTTAATTGTTAAATTTTTAGTTTTTAAAATTTCATCAAACAAAATGTTTAGAAAACGTAGAAATACCGGCTCTTCATCCTCCGGCCCAGTTCAGGAGGAAGAACAAAATTTTGACATCACCCGCCAGATTCTACTTAAGCATCGGGTACACCAACAAACTCTCCAAGTCCTTGGTGCCCGAAAGGGATTCAAGGTCGAAGATTTTGGTCTTCGTCCCGCTCGATGGCTCGTAGGGGGGGCTTTCGTAGACTCTCCGAGGACGCCATAGTCCCTATTGTCCGAGAATTCTACGCCAATGGCGACATTGGCATGGATGGCGGTGTGCTAGACACCATTAGTGTTAGGGGCAAAATAGTTGACTTTTCGGCCCAAAGCATTAACACCCATCTCGGCACCTCCAACTTTGCGGTGGGTGCCGATGATTTTAGCACACACCTCCAGCCCCGTATCCCTGTCGAGGTGGTGAATGCTGTCATTGCTCTCCCTGGTGTGGAGTGGTCCTATAACCGTAACCCACCCTATGGACCACGCACCATGAGAGAGTCCTTCCTTCAAGACACGGCCAAGCCCGTGTATAAATTTGTTTGTGGCCGTCTCATGCCCTCAAGTCACCAACACACGGTGAATTGGGAGAGGGCTGTTCTGACCTACACCATCATGACCAATGGGTCTATTGATGTCGGCCGTTTGATCAACGGCCAAATCAAGACCCTAATTAGAGGTAGGACGAATGCGGGGTTCGCGTTCCCGCATTTGATTACTGACTTGTGTAGGGGGGCAAACGTGAGAATGCCCAAACACGCTGAGAGGCTGAAGGCTGGTCCGGTCATTACTAGGGCCATTTTGTTTGAGCATCACCAGCAGCCGCGAGTGAGGGTTCCTCAAGAGGAGGAACCCGAACAGGAAGACGAGGATCCACTCGTTGGGATCTCCAACAGGTTGGAGGAAGTTGTCCTCCAAACTGATATGGTGAGTCAGCAGTTGGCCCAGATGCCTGTGAATTTTTCGGTTGTTAACGATGTTGGACGTAATTTGTCCAACTATTATGGGCCGCCACCAGCACGATCCCGAGTTTCGCCTCATTCGTTATCTCCGCCCGACTCACCTTGAGTCGAGGCCCAAGCTTCATTCTCATTCGTTAGGTGGACCAGCTACGTCCTTTTGATATTTGTCCTACCCCATCAATCCTCTCATATGTTCCTCTATTTTGAGGACAAAATAGAACTTAAGTTTGGGGGGATTGAAAATTTTAGGTCTTAGCAGGTCCCAGCCTAACGAAGAATGGAGTTGGGCTATGTCGTTAGGGTGAAAGAGAATTTCTTTATTTGATGACCATTTAACTCTTCACCCTATTTATCCTGTTTTTATTTTTTCCGATTTTCGGAGGTGTTGCCTTGACCAGAATACACTTAATCTGGATACTCGTGGGTTCCTCTTATGGGGACCCATCATCAATTGTGTCATCGTCATCACCTCCAATTTTCGCAATTTCTTAAAAAAATATATAAAAAAAATATATTTAAATTCAAAATATTCATCCTCGAGTTTAGGTGTGGTAATGCTAGTCGTAGTCCATGAGGAGATTAGTGCAATGAACCGCATAGTTAGTCCGTAGATCCCCCTGGAATTTACTTAATTTTGCGAAACTTTTACTTTTCTCCAAATTCTTCATGCACTCACACCAGTCATAACTATGGATTGATTAGAATAGTTTTATAAAGTTTATAACACCTATTTCACTTCAACAAGATATGTATAAGAATATGATGCATAGCCATTCGAACATGATTGTTGCATTAAATTGTAACTTATGGTCAATTGCATGTTAGTTAGATCCCTTGGATTTTTCTCATTTATATATCTCAAGCACACTTTCGAACCGTGTCTGCATGTTAGTCTCAATTGTCCCTACCATCTGTCTTAGCGAATGCTTATGTGAAATCCAGTGATGCTAAACACTCAACCCCAATTCCCATAGTTGATATGATATTTTGTGTTATTTTACTTGCTTTAAATATTATGTGAGCATTTGGCATTAAGAAATGATTTAGGCCATTTTTGGATCGTTAGAGCCTAAATATTCCCTGACCTATACTAAATATATCCCTAGTGTCCCCTTTGAGCCTAATGAAAAAGAATGGAGTGTGCTAAGCACACTATTTAAACCCTCATTCGACATCGTTTCTTTACCCACATTAACTTAACCCTAAAAGCCTATACACTTTTAGCCTACCCTTTGAGAGAGTTGGATTGGGTGGGAAATTGATTCTAGGAGGACCACTTCTTTTCAGTTAGGCTATTTTTCATAAAAATTCTTCTTTCCGTTGTCGAAAAAAAAAAACAAAAAAAAAACAAAATGAAAAAAAAAACAAAAAACAAAAAACATGTGTTGACGAAAAAGGAAACGGAAGAAGAAGAGTGTTAACAAAGATTCAAATGGAAGCATAGCTTTCAAGAGAAAATATGTTAGAAAAATTCTGCTGATTAGAATGATGTGATATTTTTAGAAGATGTATTGCCCAAAACAAGTTTGGGGGGGGGGAATAAAGAAGAAAAATGAAAAGTAATACAAAGCACCCCTCCACTTGTGGTCTTTGCAGGTCCTAGCCTAAATAGGGAAAACTTCCTTTTGCTTGGAAGTATGAGGGATAAAGGGTAGTCTTACTCTCTCACTTTGAATTCCAATACCTTTCCATCATATCCCCCAACACCTTGGCCTTACATTACAAGCTTAAAAAGTCCTAATGATCTTCTTGCCAATGCTTATGTTATGTTTATTGTCAAGTGAGTAACATGAAATTGATCACACACTCCATATTCATTATTATTCACCTTAAAGCTCACTGTGTTAGCATAATCTTAGCTATTACAAGTCATTGGGATAGGAGAGCATTGTATACATACATAGAAGTGCATGGGATGGATGTGTAAATCTTTTAAATCCTTGGGACCTTTCTGTCTGACCAGGTTTGAATGGTAGATCTCATACTTCTTAATGCATGATTTTCTATTAAAACTGTAATTTTCAGATGAATGTGGTGTTTAGCTCAATAAAGCTGTTTTAGTCAAGATATTCTTTAAGACTGGTGATCACACACACACGGAGAAATTAAAAGTAGTAGCAGTATTAAGAAAAGACTAGTTGGTTTTATATGACTAAGCCTGCATATATGTGGTGAGCACCAAACTGAGATTACATGCATGCCATACACTTATAACTTGAGGATGAAACCAAAAAGATTTTATGTTTTAATTATATTTTGTGTGTAGTTGTATTTTAGTTTTGTATTTATTTGTTTTTGTATTTATCTGCATAGTCGAGTCACTCGAAAGAGTCTCCTTGAGTTTGTGGGTTTATAGAGGAGTGTAAATAGTGTCACCCTCACAAAAAAAAAAAAAGATTTTAATTTTTGTTATTTAGATGTTTTTGTATTTATAAGTTTATTTGTTTACTCGTGGACGAGCAAAGTTCAAGTTTGGGGGTATTTGATCGATGTATTTTATACGTCGATTTTATATGCTTCTGTGACTTGAATTAGGCTATTTCATGAGTCTTTTGAGTACTAATATATGTTTTTGGTGAGTTTTGTAAGTTTCAGGATTGTTCGTGAAAATACGCGAAACTCTGTGGGTTTTAAGTGCAAATTACAAGAAAGAAAAATTGAAGAAAAATAAAGTTCAATCGGACACCTTGCGGACGCAAGGTGCCTCGCACCTTGCGACCGCAAGGTAGGCGATGTCCCTCAAGCCAAGAATCGAAGAGCCAAAGAGCACACACGGAGACCTTGCGGACGCAAGGTATCGCGACCGCAAGGTAGGCAGAATGCGCAGAATTCGGGTTTTCACACAGTCATTCGATTTGATAACAACTCCCAAGTATATATAGAAGTCAGATGCCGAGCCTAAGGAGGAGGAGGACGGCTGGAAGCTTTCTTTACATAGATTTTAGGTAGTTTTAGATTGTATAACATAATTAGGTTTTATAATTTCAAGTATTGAAGATCAAATCATGTCTTCCATCATCCACATGTGCTGTTCATCGTCTATGATGAACTAAATCATCCCTAATCTAGGAGGTGGGAGGTAACTTGTATCGAATTTATGTTTTGATTCTTATATTTATGTCTATTCAATGCTTGTTGATTGTGTTGTTTATCAACCCCTTTATTATTTCGCTTTGAACAAATGAATGTAATCGCAAATAATATAGGCTTAGAGGTGCGGATACCTGCATGACCAAATGCATATGTCGTACACTGGCTCACCAACACAATAAATTGGACCTATCGAAGCACGAGAGTGATAAGTTAGGACCAGGTTCTTGCATGATCTAGGTGACAGATAGATCATAAATCTAGGTGACAGCTAGATTACGCCTCGTGCTTAGGATATGGAATGGGTGAATTTTGCGGGGAGGAGATCGAACCAATTGTTCAACGACCATATCTATTTTTAGTGAACGAACCCAAGACATTGAATGACATTATTATGAATTGAACATAAAGGAGATATAAGTGAAACCCAGAATCCTAGATTTCCACTCACCATAAGATCTTCATATCTGTTATTACTGTCTAATTAGTTAACATCTATAACTAGTAAATTAGAGTAGAATTAAACATAAAAACCCCCTTAGGTTAATAATTTGCTATATATAACCGCACTGTTCGTGATCACTTGTCTCTGTGGGTTCGACCCTTGCTTCCGAGTCTATTCTATAATAGTCTTGTACACTTGCAAGGAAAAAGATAAAATAAAACATCGATCAGTTGACGATTTGATAATCATAGGCTCTTCATCTATGTCCATATCTAGTTTCATTGACAGTTTGTTTGGCATATTTGATAGTCGACAACTCGGTGATCTAGGATTTTTCCTTGGCATCGAAACAACACGAACCAAATCTCAGCTTCACCTCAACCAATCTCGATATGCCATAGATCTTCTCACTCACTTCAACATGAGTAATTGCAAACCATGTGCTAGTCCGCTTGCACCTCAAAGCAAGCTCTCCATTCATTCCGGCAATCCTCTTCCAAATCCTACTCTCTACCGCAACATGGTCGGTGGCCTTCAATACTTAACACTCACTCGGCCAGACATTGCTTTGTCATCAATCAAATATGCCAGTTTATGAATCAGCCCCAGACTACTCATCTCCAAGCTGCCAAATGTATCCTTCGTTACGTCAAAGGATCCCTTACCAGAGGACTTTTGTTTCGTCAATCACCACAACTTGACATTTATGCATATTCGGATGCCGATTGGGTTGTCGATCCAGATGATCGCACTCCACATCTGGCTCATGTATTTTTATTGGATCCAACCTTTTTTCTTGGTTAGTAAAGAAACGGGCCACTATTTCCCGCTCAAGCAGTGAAGCGGAATATCGAGCCCTCGCAACTACAGCCGCTAAACTTCTGTGGTTTTCTTTCCTGTTTCGGGAACTCGATATTCCTCTTACTTGACCTCCATCTTTGTTCTGTAAAAAACCTCTCTGCTCTTCAAATGGCTCGCAACCCCGTATTTCATGCTCGCACCCGACATATCGAGATTGACTACCAATTTATTCGAGAACTTGTTCAACGACAATCCAAGCTAAAGGCCTTACTCGGTTGCATTTTGACCAACTCTGCTCCAAGCTGTGTTTTTGGTCCCCTTCGTGTTGCTTGAGGGGGAGTGAAAGACAACAAGACTAAGTCCTTCATGAGACACCTCTCCATCTCCCTCATCAACATCAGTCAACACTATCTATTTGCATTCTCAGATTCATTGGATAAATTCCATAAAGCTCTCATGTTGTATTGTATATAAATCTGAGTTTATCAATAATAAGAATCATCTTGGGTGGCCAATCTTTCTCTTTTTATTATTTCTCACACCCTGGACATCGAGCAAATGCTCCACAAACCGAATGCCTCAATCCGAATTGTTGCTATTTTTAATTATTATTTTTTTGACCAGCTTGAACTAGAATAAAGTTGGTCAGAACTGTCCCTGTTAAGAAGATTGGTCATAGACGATATAAACTCACTATACCAAGTAAGCGACATGAGATTCCAACTAATTTTCACGTGGGAAGGCATTGACGCCATAAATAGAAGATATGGCTTATCTTGTGCTAGAAATTCAATTTATCTTTTCCTGATATTTTGTCATTGTTGTAAACCTTAAGAAACTTGGCAATGTTGGGAAGCACAAGCTCTCTACAATACAGATGCAGTAAGGGTACCTTTGATAATACAGTTCCTTTCTGAACATCCAAAACTCCTGCCCTTCGCATCTTGTAGGGTTCCCCAGTTGTTGGCTCATAATTTAGCATATGCATTCGCTTCCACCTAAGATGCAAAAACCAACCATACTTGGAGTTGTAGTCCCCCAAAATTGGTGTGCCAAGAGCTTCAGCACAGTGCACACGGATCTGGAAGCAAAAATATAGAAAGAGAAGAAAGACATAGCTTAGAGTCCAGTATAAAATCTATATATATATATATATCTCTCTTACTATAAAAGTCAAGCTTGTTTCTTACAATTTAATAGATGGACAAAAATAACCATTCACCAAATAAACTACCCACCATTTAATTAAGGACAAAACAAGTAAATTTACCATGACAACAAATAATGTTTGGACAAAAATAGCCTCAAATATAATAAATCATCTACCATTAATTAAGGTCAAACAAGTAAATTTATCAGGGAGTAATTAATTCCATTAATAATCAAATAATAATTTCATCCATTGACTTGTTCATGTTTTAAAATTAGGTCCTACAGTTTTGAATTCTATTTATTTTCGTCTTGTATTTTTTCTTCCGTATCAGTTTCCCCTTCCTACCATTATCGTTACAAATGTCGTCCAATATTTTCTAAAATAACAAAAATACCCTTACTCGGTCGAGAGACTAAAAATTTATTTGAAACTAAAAAATAATATGATATTATATTCTTAAATAATATGGTTTTACTCAGTAAAGAAATTATAGAAGTAAATGAAAAAAATATTACTATAATAATATATTTGTTAGTGAGTATCAAGATATTAAGCAAAAATATGTAGCGTCTTTAGCTATTATCCATGAATAAGCCAAGAGAAGTGAGTTAAGAAAATGTGTCATAATGTCAATAAGATGAATAAAATGAAGAACCAATCGATGAATTCGTGTGTTTTGTTACAAAAGAAAGCCAAAATCTACAGTTTACTTCTTTGAATTTTCAGACTACTACAAGCAACCTTAAAAACTATCATACTGCTTCTAACTTATAAATATTACAAACAAACCACTGTTAGTAAGCACAAATAACTAAGTTTAAAATATTTTACTCCTTCCCATAACAGGGTTCCAAATCTCTAACCTCTTTTGGTATTAACTTGTTTGCTCCTCTTCATAGAACCCGGAGTAGTTACGTGTGAGAATCTCTCTATTTCCCTCCCCTGGCTATCAACTTTCTTTTCTTCTACCACAACTCTCCTTTAATTGAAAGAAATTGTCACCAATCAACATCCTTTCAAGTAGCTCTATCCTAAATTAGATTATCTCCTTACTTAGTAATTTGACACCGAAAGTGTATAAGAGGTAAGAAATGAGAGACGTTCGAGAAAGAAGTCCGACTAATCAGAAGCTAAAGAGATTCTATGTTTCTATTTTAATAAAGCGAGGTGAATGCGTTTCTTGGTGATGGTGATGGCGGTGCTTACGATCGCATGGATTATGGTGTTAGAGGTTGTGGTGATAGTAATTTTAGGGATGATAGTAGTGGATTAGATGAAATACATCGTTGTGAGATTTCCTAATCATCAAATTTTCAAATATCCATATGGGTTTCAGATTCAATTTGAAAGTTTGAAAATTCAAAAAAATTGAATTTGAGTTTGTAAAAAGTGAAATTTAAGGTTGTGGTGGTGGTGTGTCTATCATTGATGGGTTTTCCAAATTGGTTACTTCGAAGGAAAGAGTAAGAAATTAGAAAAGGAAATTAAATCAAATCAAAAAATTAAATTTTGGACTAATGGTAAAATTTGAGGTGTTGGTGGTGGTGGTGGTGAGTCTATAAATGATGGGGTTGACGAAAGAAAGTGAGGGCTAAAAAATAAATTTTAAATTTCATTTTTTGGAGTAATGCATTTTTTAACGTTGAATTTAAATATCACACAAAGTATAACTAATTTTACATTATTTAAATAATTTTTTAATTAAAAAAATATTTTAAATATTAAATGGCAAACTAAATGATGAAATTATAACAAATCCCACTTTGCGCCACAAGCAAAATGACCAAAATAATCCTCATGTACACGATTTTCCATCACTATTTTTAATGCCCATAGACGGGAGATGACAAATAGAAAAAACATGTAGGAAAGTGAGACATCATATGTTGGGAATGACATTATTAGAGGTATATGAAAAATTGTAACTATAATAATACATTGGTTGGTGAGAATCGAGATATTAAGCAAATCTATAGCGTGCTTAGTAATTGCGTATGAATAAGCTAAGAGAAACGTGTTAAGGAAAGGTGATATAATGTCAAGAAGATAAAGAAAAATAGAGAACTTAGTTGACAAATCTGTGCGTTTTGTTAGAGAAGAAATTAAGTTAGAATCGATAGGAAAGTCGTTTGAAGAAAGTAGTTCCACTTAGCGGAAGCTAAAGATATGTTATTTTTCCATTTTAGCAAGGCAAGGTGGACACGTTTCTTGGTGGTGGTGATAGCTGTGGCGGCATTTGTAGGGATGATGGTAGTGGTGGGGGCGATTTTAAGCATGAAAGTGGTGATTTATGTGGAATACGACATTAAATAAATGAGTAAGAAATTAAACAAAGAAATAAGATAAAATAAAAAAAATTGATTTATAGGCTAATAGTGTTATTTGAGGTGGTAGTGGTGGTAATGGTGATGGGTGTATGAATGATGGGTGTATAAATTAAATAAATTCTAAATTTAATTATGAGACAAATTAAAATAACAACATTGCTAGCCTTACAACTAATTTTATAATTTTCCTTACTACTAAACCTTCAAGCGCAAAAATGTCTTTGTTCAAAACAACTTTGCACTTCTTCAAAGCATAGTTGTAAGGAATGTAGTATAATTAGTTTTAAGGTTAGCATTTTCCTTACCATTTCTCTGCATTCAAGCTCGTCTCTCTTTCCGATGAATTCGTCGATAAGGGTTATGTGTTTTTTGTTAATCGCATGTTTTTACTAGGGTTTTTAGTAAGTATAGTATATACCCTTTGATTTCTACTTTAGGTGGGAGTTTTGCATGAGATAGAATGAGGAAGATCAAAGATGGAGTTTGGTTATAATCGAAGAAGGACGGCGCCAAAGTTGTGATAGGCGTGACTGAAGTTGGAAGGGTTTAGGCTGGAGATGGCAGCTATTTTGGTGGAGTGAGAGATGGGCACTTGCACCGGGAGAAGAGGGAAGGAGAGTGTGTGAGATTAGAGTTTTTTACTTTTAATACATTTATCCCTAAAGCAGATAATGAAAATGTCATTTGTACCCCGCACGTGGAAGACCATGTGCTATTTAACGTGAATATTCTAGCGTCCATCACGGATAGGTTGGAAAATAGAAAAAAAATGTAACGTCAGATATCATTATGGTACAAACCTTAGGTTGGGGTACATTATACGATTTGGTGGATACCTTGGGGGAAATTGTAATTTAGTCATATAATTATTTTTGAATTATTGAAACAAATATTTATTATTATTTTTATTTAAAAACATTTTTTAAATACTAAATGGTTAATTATATAATAAAGTTATAACTAAATCTTATTTTCCACCACCAGCAAAATGATCAAAATAATATTCATGTGACATGCACATATCATTTTCCGTACGTTACTATTTTTAACACCCATAGACGGGAGGGAGTAAAGTGGGACAAATAGAAAAATAAGGTATGAAAGTGGGACACTTCGTAGGTTGAGGTCAAATGTGAGATTTAGTGTGTAATTTTGGGGGCTAATCATATGTTTGCCCCATCAAAATTTGGTGATTGTGATGTAACGTGTGGTAATCGTAGTGATAAAAATGGTAGCGAATAATGTTTAAGATCGAGAATTTGCTCAAGTCAAACCATAAACCATATCAATGGTGCCAAGGAGAAAATTGTTGGAGTTTAAGCTAGGGACGATGAAGACGGATTGAATCATGACGTGCCTCATCATTGTCGTATGCATCTGTAATGAATTCAAATATGAGTTTTGAAATTCATCGTGTATAGAGCTGTCAAAATGGGTTGAGTCCGTTGGGCTAGCCCGCCCCGCCACCTAAAAGAGGTGGGCTGAGTTGGTATTTTTTAGGCCCGCCACTTTTTTGGGCTGGGCCCGCCAAATGGCGTTGAAGTGGTTGTGGGTTGGCTCGCCTAAAGTTGTTAAAAAGGCTTGGGCCCATTGGGCTAACCCGCCCCGCCACCTAAAAGAGGTGGGTTGGGTTGGTATTTTTTAGGCCCGCCATGTTTTTGGGCTGGCCCACCCCGCCAAATGGTGGGTTGAAGTGGGTTGTGGGCTGGCCCGCCCCGCCAACCCATTTTGACAGCTCTAATCGTGTATGCTTATGCATTGTGTTTGTGGCTTGGTCATTTAACATCGGCAGCTGCGACAACTTTAATTTTTTGTGGGTTCTTATTCATGGCGGCCTTGACACCTGAATATGATCCTCTTATTGTGTTTTATCTATCTCTGATATAATTATGCACTATTTTTATTTATTTTTCTATATAAAAATTTGAATAAAAGATTTAGGCACTCTTGAGTTTTATCTTACTTAAAATTTAAATAAGATGTCATTGTTGGAGAAGAAGCAGAGAAAGCGTTGTCGGAGAATAAGAAAATGAAGTTTTTTTTGGGTAATAAAAACACAGAAAACCTTGTTAAAAATGACCAAAATGTCCTTCACGTGAAATACCATGTGCACCTTAACGTCATATTGGTAACCTTAGTAGTGTCTAGGGGGCAAACTAGAAAAAACTTATACAATGACATATAAAAATAACACAAAAGTTAGGTTAGGTGGTAAAATGAGACTTTATAGATACTCTGGGTGAATTTTGTATTTTAGAGTGTAAGTATATACTTTGGGATTGTCAGTTTGATTTCTATAAAACAATTTATTATTTTTCAAAGAGAGTCATAAATTTCACAAACGACATAAGCTAAGTCTCCAACAACAATGTGCTTATCTAAGAAAGTAAGCTTGAATTGTTTTCAATTCAAACACCGATAAAAGTGAATGAATTCATGTTTGATATTAAAAAAAAAGATTTAAAAATAACCAATAAAAAAGATAAATGTGTAGGATAAGTTGCAATATAATGACTAAAAGCTTACATTGTTGTTGGAGACTTAGCTTATGTCGTTTGTGAAATTTATGACTCTCTTTGAAAAATAATAAATTGTTTTATAGAAATCAAACACACAACAAAATATCGAAAAACAAAATATCGAAAAACCTAAACACACAACAACACAATTTATAAGTCTCAAAACTATAAAGATTAAAACACAAAAAGAATCCAATAATTAAAAGTAAACAAAAAAGTTAAGAAACTGGCAAATCACTTTAAAAACCCATTAACACCACGTGCGTTAACCACGTGCAACGCACGTGAACCTTACTAGTATATTTAAAGTTGGTGAGGAGCACTATGGTTGTGCCACCTCACCCCCTTTAGATAAATCTTCATTCTTAATCATCTATGTGGAAGTTTTAAAAACCTTTGGTTTTCTAGCCATTAGCTAATAATAATACCTAATAACAATCAATATGATAAGGGTATTAGTATTAGTATATATAACTTCTTCTATTGTCAATAGTAGAAGACTTATATTAAAAAACTTTTACAACTAACATTACTTCTAACCAATGTGGGATAAAACTCTTCAAGGTTAGCTATTACTTCTAATGACTCACTTTTAACATCATATTTTAAGTTTTGATATCTTATGCATCCAAAACTTGATTTGGACAAATAAATATATCATTTCGATGTTCTTGCCGAGTAGAACACATTTACACAATTACTTTTGTCAACAGACAAATGACACGTAAAGAAATTTGTGCCTCAAGTTGCACAATTTCTTTTACTAAAAACACTAATTTTTTAATAAGTATTATACTTTAACTCTTGATATCTTATTCATCCAAAACTCAATTTAGACAAATAAATATATCATTTCGATGCTCTCACCAAGTAGAACACATTTGCACAATTACATTTACCAACAAACAAATGACACGTAAAGAAATTTGTGCCTCAAGTTGCACAATTTCTCTCATTAAAAACACTAATTTTTTTAACAAGTATTATACTTGTTATCTTATTATCAAAAACTCAATTTGGACAAATAAATATATCATTTTGATGCTCTCACCGAGTATAATGCATTTGCGCAATTACTTTCGTTAATAAACAAACAATACGTAAAGAAATTCGTGCCTCAAGTTACACAATTTCTTTCACAAAAAGCACTAATTTTTCAACAATAGAAGAGATGTATCCCACATTGGTTAGAAATTGATGTTGGTTTTAAAAATTTTATTATTAAGTACCAATAAAAGAAATGCATCATGCATCATACATTGGTTGGAAAGTGATGTTGATTTTCAAAGTCACTAAAAAACCAAAAGTTTTTTAAGCTTCCACATGGATGCTTAAGAATGAAGATTTATCCAAAGGTAGTGAGGTGGCACAACCATAGTGCTCCTCACCAATTATATATATATATATATATATATATATATATATGATGAAATATTTTTACAATTATTACCAATAGAAGATGTATATCTCACATTGGCTAGAAAATGATGTTGAGTTTAAATTATTTTATATTATATAACACATTGTTTAAAAAGAAAATGTTAGATTTTAAAGTCTTTAAAAGACTAAAGACTTTCACTCTTACAAGAGATGTATCTCACATGGTTACAAAATATTCTACTATTATTACCAATAAAAGAGATATATCACACATTGGTTAGAAATTGATGTTTGTATTAAAAATATTATTATTAATTACTAATTGAAAAGATGTATCATACATTTGTTATAAAGTGATGTTGATTTTTAAAGTTTTTTGTTAAAAAACTTCTACCATTATTACCAATAGAAAATGTATATCTCACATTGTTTAAAAAATGATGTTGATTTTTAATTATTTTAGATTATATAAAAGACTTACTATTATTAGCAATATAAGATATATATATATATATATTTATTTATTTATTTTTTTTGGTTTTCTAACCATTAACTAATAATAATACATAATAATAATCATAATGATAATGAGTATTAGTGTTAGTATATATAACTTCTTCTATTGTCAATAGTAGAAGACTTATATTTAAAAAAATTTACAACTAACATTACTTCTAACCAATGTGGGATAAAACTCTTCAAGGTTAGATATTTCTTCTAATGACTCACTTTTAACATCATACTTTAAGCTTTAATATTTTATTCATCCAAAACATGATTTGGACAAATAAATATATCATTTCGATGTTCTTGACGAGTAGAACACATTTGCACAATTACTTTTGTCAATAAACAAATGACACGTAAAGAAATTTGTGCCTCAAGTTGCATAATTTCTTTCACTAAAAACACTAATTTTTAATAAGTATTATACTTTAACTCTTGATATCTTATTCATCCAAAACTCGATTTGGACAAATAAATATATGATTTTGATGCTCTCACCGAGTAGAATACATTTGCGCAATTACATTCGCCAACAAACAAATGACACGTAAAGAAATTTGTGCCTCAAGTTGCATAATTTCTCTCACTAAAAACACTAATTATTTTAACAAGTATTACACTTTAAGTCTTGATCTCTTATTACCCAAAACTCGATTTGGACAAATAAATATATCATTTTGATGCTCTCACCAAGTAGAACAAATTTGCGTAATTACCTTCGTCAACAAACAAATGACACGTAAAGAATTTCGTGCCTCAAGTTGCACAATTTCTTTAACTAAAAACACTATTTTTTCAACAATAGAAAAGATGTATCCCACATTGGTTAGAAATTGATGTTGGTTTTAAAAATTCTATTATTAAGTATCAATAGAAGAAATGCATCATACATTGGTTGGAAAGTGATGTTGATTTTCAAAGTCACTTAAAAATCAAAAGTTTTTAAAGCTTCCACATGGATGCAAGTATTTCACATTGTTTACAAAGTATTCTACTATTATTATCAATAGAAAAGATGTATCACACATTGGCTATAAATTAATGTTGGTTTTAAAAATACTATTATTACCAATAGAATAGATGTATCATACATTTGGTAGAGGATAATGTTTGTTTTTTAAGTCTTTAAATAGAAGACTTCTACCATTATTATCAATAGAATATGTATATCTCACATTGGTTAGAAAGTGATGTTGATTTTAATTTTAGATAAAAAAAACTTTTGCTATTATTACTAATAGAAGAGATATCTTACATTTGCTAAAAAATGATTTTAGTTTTAAAAGTCTTTAGATAAAAGACTTTTACTTTTATCGTCAATGTAATAGAAGAGATGTATCCCACATTATTTAGGAAAAGATGTTGGTTATAAAATTTTTAAAATAAAAGACTTCTTCTATTATTACCAAATGATGATATGTATTACACATTGGTTAGAGAGTGATGTTGATTTTAAAAGTCTACAATTATTAGCAATAGAAGAGAACTATTTCACATTGGTTATAAAGTGATATTGATTTAAAAAGTTTTTAGATGATGTATCTCACATTGGTTACAAAGAAATGTATCTCATATTATTTAGAAATGAGTATTGGTTATAAAAGTCATTAGATAAAGACATTTTTTGTTATTACCAATAGAAAATATGTATCCACATTGTTTAGAAATGAATATTGTTTAAAAAGTCTTTTATCCACTACTATTATTACTAATAGAAAATATGTATACCACATGGTTAGAATGTGGTGTTGGTTTTAAAGTCTTTAGATAAAAGACTTAAACTTTCATTACCAATAAAAATATAAAATATGTATCTCAAATTGTCTAAAAATGAATTATGATTTTAATAGTTTTTAACAAAATGACTTCTAATATTATTATCAAGTTAAATGTTAGTTTTAAAAGTCTTTAGATAAAAAAAATTACTATTATTATTAATACAAAATATGTATCTCACGTTAGCTAGAAACATATATTAATTTTAAAAGTATTTAGGTAAAAAAATTGTTTAATATTAGTAACAATATAAAAAAAATTATAACAATAGAAAATATTAACAATCTAATTATAATGTCTAAAAGTTATATTATTATTACAAAAATATATATATCTCACATTATACCCGTGCATAGCGCGGGCTAAATAACTAGTTTTAGTTGATGGTTAGGGATGAATGATTGTGCCGAGGAGCCACTCCCTCCCTATTTTCTACCAAACAAATAATATTGATAATAGTAATGCTGATCTTAATGACAGCTTTAATTCTATGCTAGTCATACTAGCTCATTAAACTTTGTCAATCCAATGGGGTAAAGTACAATAATTAAGGTTGACCTCCAATGTATAAAAGGGGTGGGAGCCTAGTACAAGAGATGCTCATACTTGAGCCGTCCCAGTAACTCCGAGAGCACTAAGGATACTAACCAAATTTGGTGTTTTGGTCGGTCCATTTTTTAAAGTTTTTAACCTCAAAAGTCCACTGTTCTTTTTTTAATCGCAAAATGCCATTTTTTGAAATATTGTTTCGAAAATGTCATCATCTCTTTCAAAAGCTCCGGCAACACACTTTGGATTCGAAAATTACCATTGTTGTGTAACGAAACGGGGATTCGACCTTCCTGGCCAGGTCGCGAGGGTAGAGGGGGTAGCGCCCCTTTGTAGGGGTTCGGAGGCAACGCCCCCCAAAGGTAAACGAGTTTTTTGAATCATTAACTACGAAACTTTAATGAAAATGTGTTGGGTTGGAAGATTTTCACAAACGAAGGTAAAAGAGGAGGAAGAAGAAGGCTTACGACGGAGGAGAAGAAAGAAGAACACTGAGGACATGATCTGTTTCAATACGATTTTGAATCGCGGTGTAATTAGACTAGGTAGTTAAACTATTTTGAATCGTTGTGCAAAAATATCATATTAAATTGATGAATCACAGTGCAAATAGACTAGACAATTAAACTATTGAACTGCGGTGCAAAAAAAAAATGCAATAAAATTGATGAATTGTTGTACAAACATTGATGAATCACGGTACAATTAGACTACACAATTAAACTATTGAACCGAGATGCAAAAATTAATGCAATAAAATTGATGAATCGCAGTGCAAACATTGATGAATCACGGTACAATTATACTACACAATTAAACTATTGAACTGCGGTGCAAAAATTAATTCAATAAAATTGATGAACCATAGTTCAATTAGACTAGATAGTAAACTATTGAAGTGCGGTGCAAAATTAATGCAATAAAATTGATAAATCGCAGTGCAATTAAACTATTGAACCACGATGTAAAAAATAATGTAATAAAACTGATGAACCGCAGTGCAAAAATAATGACCTCCTTAGCGTACCTACGGTTCATTAATGGTATCATAGTCTTTTTTTTTTTTATCCTCCTAAGGGGGGTATGGGAAGGGATCGAACTTGAGACTTCACACTTTGTGAAACTTCATGTCTACCACTGGGCCACCCCTTAGGGGCAATGGTATCATAGTCATTTTGCAACTAAAAGAGACTTTTTCTGGTTGAAAAAATATGGTACTTTAGCGATTATAAACTTGAAAAAGTGGAATGGTCTGCAACTTTTCCTATTATTAAAATCTTAGTGAAAAGTGGGTCTATCCCAACCAAATTTATTTAGTTACTAAATAGCTCTAAAACTATTAAATTAACACAAAACAATTATAATATTAATTTAATAGGTCCAAAACATTAATAGTATTAATTAACACGAATTAATATTTTTTTAACCAAAATTATCGGGATATTACTAACTAACATGTCTTGGAGTTATTGTAGTTAAAACTTATGAAATGAAGATTCATGGAACTTTGAATATTACTAACAAACATGTCTTAGAGTTGTGGTAGTTAAAACTGTAATTTATTAATCTTAAACACTAGATCTTGAACTTCATGATAATCACAATAACATGCAAAACACTTTTAATTAAAATACCTCATAAAGACATGTTGCTTCTAGAAATTTGTTCTTGATCTGAAATCTGCAGTATAGAGAAGCAGAGGCGGAATATGGTTTCTGCCTTTTGGTCTAAAACCCTAATGAGTTGATTTAACATGATAGATTAGTATGATGGGTATTACATCTCTTTTATAGATAAAGGGAGTACCAAATTCCTATTAGGGTTTTAATCTCAACCGTCCATCAAGGTAGATTATATTTAGGAAACTTACCCCTTTTACAAACCGAACTTATTGTAATTTAGTATCAACTATGATTCTCACTTATTGACCATATATAGAATTTCTTAACCTGCAAAAAATATATCTTACAATCTCCCACTTGGTCAAAGTGATAATCCTTTAATGGTTAATCTTGGAAACATAAGGCGCACATAATTACTAAATTAATAACTTGATGGTTAACATAATACCTTTGCAAAACAAGCTATTCATAAGAGTCATAGTGATTCCATATTATCAGGTTTTCAACATGGTTCCTTCCATGTACTACAACATAAATAACTAAGTTTACTAGGCCTTTTAAACAAGGATATAAATAAGGGTCCAATAATGTTCTTTCTTCAAGAACTATTTATGTTATCAATTATCCATTCACATAAATTATACGAAATTTGGAAACATAAATGATTTTCAGAATGTCGTAAATAAGTGTTCAATAGAAGTTTAATGTATAAGCATAACTGTAACACCCCGGATTCTTGCATGAGCATTGTGTGCTTGCCTTCATGCATTCTTGATGTTCATGAGCATGTTTACTTAGTCTATATATGTTTTAGAATCACTTATAAGTCATTCATAATGTTCTTAACATGTTTAGAATCGTGTTTGCATACTTGTTGAATCGCCGGTTGAATTGCTTGTTTAGTTCTCCTTCTTTCCCTCCTTCGTTCGGATTGTTTGGGTATTGTTTGATGGTGTTTGTGATGAGTTTTAGACTCATTTTTGATGGGGTTTGAAGCCCAATTGATTTGGCCAAGTGTTAGGGGGCCTTTTAGGTTGCATTTTGAGCCTTTTTGGGTCTGCCGGACTTGCGGTCGCAAGGTGGAATGGCATTGCCTTCGCAAGGTAACCAGAAAGTGAGGTGTTGTTGTAGTACCTAGCTTGTGGTAGCAAGGTAGGAAGGACCTTGCGTCTGCAAGGTCCTCCGAGACTAGTTGCTCTATTTTGCTGTTTCTCGAATTCTGCACTTATACCCCAATTCTAAACCCTTTCTAAACCCCACGTAAACCTCCCTAACCCTCATTACTTATACCCTAACATCATTAACATGTTTTAAGAGTATATTAGTGAGTGCTTTAGTGATTAAACAAGCCCAAAATCAGATTTAAAGAGACCACATTACATTGACACTTGTCCCACTAGCTATTTGACTTCACCAACACCACAATTCAGCCTTGGGACTCCTCATTTGGTGAAGCCCTTTCCAAAAACGTGAGAGAGAGTGTTCTTGAGGGTTCCCATGGCTCCTTGAAGCTTCTCTCTTGGTCCTCCTTGATTCCTTCCTCCATTGCTCAAGCCACCTCCATAGAAGTGAGGAGCTTGAAGAGAAGATCATTTCTTACCGAATAGATTTCTTATTTGCTTTCTTGGGTGTAGAATACAAGTAAGTTACTCTTCTTCATCTTTGTTTTAGTTCTCTTTGACCCTAAGGAAAACAAAGCCTATGATTTTTGAGGTCAAAGAGTACACATATATGCTTTATATGCCTTCATCTTGTGATTTGAAAATATGAACTTGTTAGAAGCATGTATAGGATGATTTTATGCTTATGAAAGATTGTTATACTCGTTCATCTTGTATATTTAAGATTATGAGCATGTTAGAAACATTTATTGTATGTGTTGATTGAAGTGGTGCCATATGAGAGTGTCCTAATTATATCCTACATGATATGTTTGTATGTTGTTTTGTGTTTTATCCTCAAATTTGGACTCTATGATGAATATGAACTACATTGCAATGCCTTAGAGAATTTATAACCTTGTTGAACTTAGTAATGGCCTAGGTTGGCTTATGAAGCACATAGCTTCA
This sequence comes from Codonopsis lanceolata, assembly GCA_013146195.2. Lineage (NCBI taxonomy): Eukaryota > Viridiplantae > Streptophyta > Magnoliopsida > Asterales > Campanulaceae > Codonopsis > Codonopsis lanceolata. The sequence goes on from CM028380.1 coordinate 152,424,714, forward strand.
ATTACCCCAAAATTGGGAATGTATAGTAAAGACTCAACGGAGTCGACTGTAGGGGAGATTTGAACATGTTGAACACTACTTTCAATCCCTACGAAGTTTGGACACTGTTTGATCGGGTTTACTCAAATATAAGTTTAGCCTAATTGTTTTCAAATAAGTTGTTATGAATGATTGGTTTTGAGCAATTAATTGATTTGTCGTGATTTATATAGAGATTAATAACCTACTTGGTCGGATGAGTTCGCTCTTGTTGAATTCGATCCTTATTTGTTTATGACGAGTAAATATTTACTTCTGCATCACATTGAGTCCAACTGCAATTATTTGGTTTGTTTTATACATTAGGGTGGGACGATGCATCACCTTCACGAATTGTGAGATTCGTGCTCGCTATGGATCGCCGCACCTGGGACCACACACACGCTTCCACTATGAGCCGCAGTGGGGAAGTAGCCCCTATACCGTATCAATACGTGCCACATTGGCTTGCTAATTAAATTGAGGCGGTTCTCGATACGAGTCGATGAATTCACAAAACATCGATGGCACGAACCAGTTAACACAATTTATTGCAGGAGCTACGCAGCGGCCGTGCCTATATCATATCCTACTTGCATGATTTATTTCCCGCACTTACATGAATAATGTGCTAAGTGCTATATGATGATCATGTGCCATAATTGTTATAAATGTCATGCTATGTCATGAACATGCATTTTTAGTAACTTACTAAGTCTTTATGACTTACCCTATTTGTTTGTTTTGTTTTCCTTAGATCCGAGCCAAGGAGACGGTTCTCGCTAGATTCGCCATACCCGCGTTTGGTTGCTTGTGAGCTCAAGGTTGCTCTTTTGGGACTTTTGTAGTTAGACTTTTATTTTGGCAAGGACGATGGGAAGAAAATCACTTAGACTTGTCTTGGAATTTTGTTGTTGTAGTATAACTTGAATACTTGATACTTATAATCTTTTGTATGCCGACTTATATGTAGAGCTTGTTTTTATGATATGGTTCACTACAACTTCTTCCGCTTAAAACTCTTTTAAAGTATTATTGTTGTTGTTGTCTCTGGCATGTTGTGGCCGTTGAGGATATTATTATTCATGTGTTATAATTGTGGGAGTAGTTGTTGGGTTCCGGCTGTAACGTCGCCGATGACTTGTTTATTTTATGTTATTTTCCAGCCAAGTGTAGCCGAGTTGTTTTATGTATGCGATGTTGCGCCACGTGAAATTTTATATTCCTACTTGCGCATGCTTGTATCTTGTATTACTTGGACGGCACGACTTGGGATTCCGCATTGGGGTCCGGGTTGGGTCGTCACACTTGGTATCAGAGCTACAGGTTAGCTGTCGGCTAGGATAGGTTCCATAGCCTAGGTGGGTTGGTTATTTGTGTGTTGATTCTAACGTCGATCGAATTCTTGTAAGGGTTCGATGGAGAATCCTAGGGATGTCAATGGCCGTGGTAGAGGTAGACCCAGGAGAGGTCCGGTCAAGCCTGAGGCTAAGGTACCACCGCCGCAGAATTCGGTGGGTCCGGATATGGCAGAGTTACACCGTAGATTGATGGCTTTTCTGGCAGGGGCAGGCCAGGGAGGTCAATCTGAGGGAGCACCACCACCACCTTGTCAGGAGGAGGTAGTACCACCACCGAGACCGAGGAATGACACCACTCTTCTAGAAAGATTCCTTAAGTTGAAATCTAGTGCATTTCTTGGGGAGCCGAAACCTAGGGAGGCTGAGTTGTGGATGGAAGAGATGATCAAGCTACTATCTATGTTGGGATGTACCGATGAAGAGAGAGTTATGTTGGCGACATTCAAGTTGAAGGGAGCCGTTGAGCATTGGTGGAATGTGTTGAAGGAAAGTTGGGAGATGCAACAAGTTCCAATTACTTGGGGCTAACTTTCAAAGAATAATTCAAGTAATGCAAGACAGTCTACTCAGAATGGTAGTCAAAGTAATAATTTAGGTAACAGAAGGGGATACCAAGGCAATAGAGATAGGAGAGGTAGAGGCCAAGGTAGGCCACAGTCGGGGAAGCATGGCAACAACACTTCTTCTTCTCAGGGGCAGCAAGGATCACGTAACGAGACTATGATTTGTTCGTTCTATCAGAAGCCTGGACACACAGTTGATAGGTGTTGGGGAAAGAATGGGAAGTGTTACTATTGTGGTGACGGGACTCACTTGAGGAAAGATTGTCTGAAGCTTAAGGCCAATCAGTCGGGTAGCGCCGGTCAGCAGTCTGGGGCTAAGAGAGATGAGGATGGTAGACCTATGGTTCAGGGTCATGTGTTTGCGCTTGATCAGCGCGAGGTTCAGGGGTCTACGGCAGTGATAGGAGGTACTCTTTCTATATTTGATCATAAGGCTCGAGTTCTCATAGATCCAGGGTCTTCACATTCTTATATTGCTTCGCACATTGTTGAGAATTTATGTGTGCTGCCTCAACCTTTGCCATATTTGCTTGAAGTGTCTACCCCGCTCGGGGAATATATGCTCGCATCTGAAGTGTTTAAATCTTGTGATGTATTGGTGGGTGACCACACTTTGTATACGGACTTGGTAGTTCTACCAATACGTGATTTTGAAGTGATTCTCGGTATGGACTGGTTATGTGCTTATCATGCTCTAGTTGACTACCATAAAAAGCAGGTTACTTTTTCTATGTCAGGTGTGCCTGAATTTACATTTGTAGGTGATCATGCATTGAGTGACTTGCATTTCATTTCTGCTCTAAGGGCTAGAAAAGTATTGTCACAAGGGTGTACGGGCTATCTTGCATGCGTTGTTGATAAGAAGAAGTCTTCACCAAAATTAGAAGAGGTTCCGGTAGTATGTGAGTTTCCCGATGTATTTTCTACCGACCATGCTATGCCACCCGATAGAAAGATAGAATTTTGTATTAAGCTTATTCCGGGGACTTCAACAATTTCTAAGGCACCGTATAGGATGGCACCCGCGGAACTTAAGGAGTTAAAAATCCAGTTGCAAGAACTTTTAGAGATTGGCTTTATTAAACCAAGTGTGTCGCCTTGGGGCGCACCGGTCTTATTTGTGAATAAGAAAGATGTGAGTTTGCGGTTGTGCATAGATTATCGGGAATTGAATAAGGTGACCATTAAGAATAAATATCCACTACCCCACATTGATGACCTCTTTGACCAATTGCAAGGGTCGATTGTGTACTCTAAGCTTGATTTGAGATGGGGTTATTATCAATTGAAGGTTAGAGAGGAAGATATTCCAAAGACGGCTTTTCGTACTAGATATGGGCACTTTGAATTTGTAGTGATGCCGTTTGGGTTGACAAATGCACCAACAGTGTTTATGGATTTGATGAACCGTGTCTTTTATAGTTACCTTGATTGTTTCGTGGTAGTCTTTATTCATGATATCCTAGTGTATTCGAAATCTCAGGAGGAGCATGAGAAACACTTGAGGATTGTCATGTCTATTCTTCGGGAGAAACAACTTTATGCGAAGTCTAGTAAATGTGCCTTTTGGCTAGAGGAAGTATCATTTTTGGGGCATATCATTTCTAGCGCCGGGATAACCGTTGATCCTTCTAAGGTTGAAGCGGTGATGAATTGGAAGAGACCTAGTTCAGTTACCAAGGTTCGGAGTTTCTTGGGTCTAGCGGGTTACTATCGAAGATTTATTGAGGGATTTTCTCCGATTGTGACTCCTATGACTAGATTGACACAAAAGAACACACCATTTGTTTGGAGCGAGAAATGCGAGGCTAGTTTCCAAGAGCTTAAGAAGCGGTTAACGACGACACCTATTTTGGACTTGCCAAATGGAGGGGATAATTTTGTGATTTATAGAGACGCTTCTAAGGAAGGTTTGGGTTGTGTGCTGATGCAAAACGGTAGAGTTATCGCTTATACGTCGAGGAAGTTGTCTACTCATGAGCAGAATTACCCAACGCATGATTTAGAGTTGGCTGCGATTATTTTTACGTTGCATAAATGGAAGCATTACTTGTATGGGTCTAAATTTGAGATTTTCACTGACCACAAAAGCTTGAAGTTTTTATTTTCTCAAAAAGAGTTGAATATGAGACAAAGAAGATGGATGGAGAAATTAAAGGATCATGATTGTACTATTTTGTATCATCCGGGGAAGGCAAATGTGGTAGCGGATGCCTTGAGTAGGAAAGTTCACATGTCTTATATGATGGTTAGAGAAAGGAAGATGTTGGAAGACCTACGAGATTGGGGTCCTAGTGGTTATGATAGAGGCGTGATTTTTGTGAATGTTCGTGCTACGCCAGTTTTATTTGGGAAAATTAAAGAAGCGCAAGGAATGATCCAGAGTTGATGCAAATAATTTATGGATTGGCTGAGAATGTATCACCTGATTTTGCGATTAATAATGATGGTACTTTGACATTTCGAGGAAGAATTTGCGTTCCTGCTAATGATGAATTGAAGAGGCAAGTTCTTGATAAGGCTCATAAAACAAGATACACCATTCACCCGGGGAGCACAAAGATGTACTTAGACTTGAGACAACAATTTTGGTAGAAAGGCATGAAGAGGGAAATTACGGAGTATGTGTCGAGATGTTTGACTTGTCAACAGGTTAAGGCTGAACATCAAAGGCCTGCGGGATTTCTACAACCACTTGAGATTCCTGAATGGAAATGGGAGTTTATTACTATGGATTTTGTGACAGGGTTACCACGCATGCGAAGAGGATTTAATGCAGTTTGGGTTATAGTTGACAGATTGACTAAGTCTGCACACTTTATCCCGATTGCGATCACTTATTTGTTGACTCAGTTGGCAGCCTTGTACATTCAAGAGACGTGAGACTTCATGGCGTTCCAGTGAACATTGTGTCCGATAGAGATCCGAGGTTCACATCCAGATTTTGGCAGTCGTTGCAGGAGGCTTTGGGAACAGATTTGAAATTCAGTACAGCTTTTCATCCTCAAACGGATGGTCAGTCTGAGCAGTTGATTCATAATTTGGAGGATATGCTTCGAGCTTGTGTCGTGGATTTTAAAGGAAGCTGGGATTCTCACTTACCTTTAGCCGAGTTTGCGTTTAATAACAGCTATCAATCGAGTATTAAGATGGCGCCGTATGAAGCATTGTATGGGCGTAAATGTAGATCACCAATTTGTTGGCACGAAGTTGGAGAGGCAAAACTTTGGTGTTCCGAGTTGGTACAATAGTCAGTTGAGAGCGTGAAGATGATTAGAGACAGATTATGCACTGTTAAAAGTCAACAAAAGAGTTACGCAGATAAACGTACACGGGATCTTGAGTTCCAAGTGGGAGATCATGTATTCATGAAGGTGTCACCAAGAAGAGTTACGGAGAGATTCGGCAAGAAAGGGAAGTTTACACCAAGATACATTGGCCCATTCGAGATTCTTGAGAGAGTTGGGTCCTTTGCTTATCGAGTTGCATTACCACCTTCACTTTCAGAGATTCATAATGTCTTCCATGTTTCCATGTTGCGAAAGTATTTGAAAGACGAGTCCCATGTGCTTGAATATGAGGAGATAACATTTGAGCCGGCTATGTCCTATGTTGAAAAGCCCGTGAAGATTTTGGATACCAAAGAGCAAGTGCTACAAACCAAGAGGATTCCCTTAGTTAAAGTCCTTTGGAGGAATCACAACATTGAGGAAGAGACTTGGGAAACGGAGGCAGAGATACGCGAGAAGCATCCACATTTGTTTGATGAACTTGGTAAGAATTTAGGGACTAAATTCCTTATGGAGGGGAGAGTGTAACACCCCGGATTCTTGCATAAGCATTGTGTGCTTGCCTTCATGCATTCTCGATGTTCATGAGCATGTTTACTTAGTCTATATATGTTTTAGAATCATTTATAAGTCATTCATAATGCTCTTAACATGTTTAGAATCGTGTTTGCATGCTTGTTGATTGCCAGTCGAATTGCTTGTTTAGTTCTCCTTCTTTCCCTCCTTCGTTCGGATTGTTCGGGTGTTGTTTGAGGGTGTTTTTGATGAGTTTTAGACTCATTTTTGATGGGGTTTGAAGCCCATTGATTTGGCTAAGTATTAGGGGGTCTTTTAGGTTGCATTTTGAGCCTTTTTGGGTCTGTCGGGCTTGCGGTCGCAAGGTGGAATGGCCTTGCCTTCGAAAGGTAACCATAAAGTGAGGTGTTGTTGTAGTACCTAGCTTGCGGTTGCAAGGTAGGAAGGACCTCGTGTCTGCAAGGTCCCCTGAGACTGGTTGCTCTGTTTTGTTGTTTCTCGAATTCTCCACTTAAACCCCAATTCTAAACCCTTTATAAACCCCACCTAAACCTATCTAACCCTCATTAATTATACCCTAACATCATTAACATGTTTTAAGAGTATATTAGTGAGTGCTTTTGTGATTTAACAAGCCCAAAATCAGATTTAAAGAGACCACACTTGTCCCACTAGCTATTTGACTTCACCAACACCACAATTCAGCCTTGGGACTCCTCATTTGCTGAAGATCTTTCCAAAAACGTGAGAGAGAGTGTTCTTGAGGGTTCCCATGGCTCCTTGAAGATTCTCTCTTGGTCCTCCTTGATTCCTTCCTCCATTGCTCAAGCCACCTCCATAGAAGTGAAGAGCTTGAAGAGTAGATCATTTCCTAGCGAATAGATTTCTTATTTGCTTTCTTGGGTGTAGAATACAAGTAAGTTACTCTTCTTCATCTTTTTTTTAGTTCTCTTTGACCCTAAGGAAAACAAAGCCTATGATTTTTGAGGTCAAAGAGTACACATATATGCTTTATATGCCTTCATCTTGTGATTTGAAAATATGAACTTGTTAGAAGCATGTATAGGATGATTTTATGGTTATGAAAGATTGTTATACTCTTTCATCTTGTATATTTAAGATTATGAACATGTTATAAACATTTATTGTATGTGTTGCTTGAAGTGGTGCTATATGAGAGTGCCCTAATTATAGCCTACATGATATGTTGGTATGTTGTTGTGTGTTATATCCTCTAATTTGGACTCTATGATGAATATGAACTACATTTCAATGCCTTAGAGAATTTATAACCTTGTTGAACTTAGTAATGGCCTAGGTTGGTTTATGAAGCACATAGCTTCAATTACCCCAAAATTGGGAATGTATAGTAAAGACTCAATGAAGTCGACTCTAGGGGAGATTTGAATATGTTGAACACTACTTTCAATCTCTACGAAGTTTGGACACCGTTTGATCGGGTTTACTCAAATATAAGTTTAGCCTAATTGTTTGCAAACAAGTTGTTATGAATGATTGGTTTTGAGCAATTAATTGCTTTGTCGTGATTTATGTAGAGATTAATAACCTACTTGGTAGGATGAGTTCGCTCTTGTCGAATTCGATACTTATTTGTTTATGACGAGTAAATATCTACTTGTGCATCACATTGAGTCCATCTGCAATTATTTGGTTTGTTTTATACGACAGGGTGGGACGATGCATAGCCTTCACGAATTGTGAGATTCGTGCTCGTTATGGATCGCCACACCTGGGACCACACACACGCCTCCACTGTGAGCCGCAGTGGGGAAGTAGCCCCTATGCCGTATCAATACCTGCCAGATTGGCTTGCTAATTAAATCTAGGCGGTTCTCGATACGAGTCGATGAATTCACAAAACATCGATGGCACGAACCAGTTAACACAATTTATTGCAGGAGCTACGCAGCGGCCGTGCGTATATCATATCCTACTTGTATGATTTATTTCCCGCACTTATGTGAATAATGTGCTAAGTGCTATATGATAAACATGTGCCATAATTGTGATAAATGTCATGCTATTTCATGAACATGAATTTTTAGTAACTTACTAAGTATTTATGACTTACCCTATTTGTTTGTTTTGTTTTCCTTAGATCCGAGCCAAGGAGACGATTCTCGCTAGATTCGCCATACCCGCGTTTGGTTGCTTGTGAGCTCAAGGTTGCTCTTTTGGGACTTTTGTAGTTAGACTTTTATTTTGGCAAGGACGATGGGAAGCAAGTCACTTAGACTTGTCTTGGGATTTTTTTATTGTAGTATAACTTGAATACTTGACACTTATAATCTTTTGTATGCCGACTTATATGTCGAGCTTGTTTTTATGATAAGGTTCATGACAACTTCTTCCACTTAAAACTCTTTTAAAGTATTATTGTTGTTGTTGTCACTGGCATGTTGTGGTCGTTGAGGATATTATTATGCATGTGTTATAATTGTAGGAGTAGTTGTTGGGTTTCGGCTGTAACGTCGCCGATGACTTGTTTATTTTAAGTTATATTTCGGCCAAGTGTAGCCGAGTTGTTTTATGTATGCGATGTTGCGCCACGTGAAATTTTATATTCCTACGTGTGCATGCTTGTATCATGTATTACTTGGATGACACGACTTGGGATTCCGCATTGGGGTCCGGGTCGGGTCGTCACAATAACAAACAATAAATTAATAATCAGTCACTCTCTCTAGACCTTTACTTAAAGTATGTTCATGAAAGGTCTTAGGAGATAACACCTTCGTAAGTGCATCTGCAACCATTAGTTTGTGCTTATATGCTCAATAAACAATTGTTTCTTCTGAATTGCTTGCTTTACCGATAGATACTTAAGGTCCATGTGTTTTGTCCCTTTAGAGTATCTATCATGCTTAGAGAAAAATACTGCTACGGCATTATCACAATAGAGTTTCAACGGTGCAGAGACAAAATTCAAGTCTCTAAATGTTGACATGAAATTTCGCAGCCATAAGCAATGATTTGTAGCTTCAAAGCAAGCTACAAATTCAGCTTCTATTGTGGAATTAGCAATAATATAATCTTTTGCACTTTTCCATGAGATTGATCCTCCAGCTAGTAGAAAAACATAACCCAAAGTGCTCCTTAGAGTGTCTTTGCATCCATCATAATCAAAATCTAAATAGTCAACCAACTCTAATTGATCTGACTTCTTGAATGTAAGACAATAATACTTCGTACCATGTAAGTATCTCAAAACTTTCTTTCCAATTCTCCAATGATCCATTCCTAGATTTAATTGGTATCTTCCCAACATACAAATAGCAAGGCTGATGTCAAGCCTTGTGTAAACTTGTGCATACATAAAACTTCCTACTAAAGAAGCATAGGGTATGTTTTCCATTTGCTTACGTTCCAATTCATTTTTAGGACATTGATAGAGACCAAATTTGTCTCCCTTCTAAATTGGAGCAATGCCCCCAGTACATGTTGCCATTCCAAATCTTTCTAAAACTCTTTCGATTTATGTTTTCTAGGAGAGTTTAAGTAATCCACGTGATCAATCACGGAATATTTCTATCCCAATCACGTATGAAGCTTCACCCATATCCTTCATCTCGAAATTTTTAGAAAGATAAGCTTTGGTTGCATTAAGCCAAAATCACTAATTGCCAATAATATGTCATCAACATATAGAACCAAAAATATGAATTTACTCCCACTGATCTTGAGGTATGTGCATGGATCTACAGTATTTTCTTCAAAACCAAAACCATTAATGGTTTCGTTGAATTTTAAATGCCATTGACGGGAGGCTTGTTTAAGTCCATAAATGGTTTTTTTTAAGTTTGCCGACCATATCTTCTTGTCCTTCCAAGGTAAAACCTTAAGGTTGACACATGTAAACTTCTTCTTGTAGCTCACCATTAAGAAATGTTGCTTTCACATTCATTTGATGTAACTCTAAGTCATAATGAGCTACTAGAGCTATAATAATCCTGAGAGAATCTTTCTTCGACACATGAGAAAATGTCTCTTTGTAATCTATACCATCTTTTTGAGTAAAATCTTTGGCTACAAGTCTAGCTTTATATCGCTCAATATTTCCATGACAGTCACGTTTGGTCTTGAAGACCTATTTACACCCAACTGTTTTGTGTCCTTTCGGAAAATGAGCTAGTTCCTAGACTTGATTATTTGCCATTGATTTTAACTCATCTTTCATGGCATCAATCCATTTATCATAATTATTACTTGTAATGGCTTCTGAATAGGAAACTGGGTCTTTCATTATCCCTATGTCAAAAGCAGATTCTTGTAGATAAATGATCGATGTATTTTATACGTCGATTTTATATGCTTCTATGACTTAAATTATGCTATTTCATGAGGCTTTTGGCTACTAATATATGTTTTCGGTGAGTTTTGTAAGTTTCAGGGTTATTAGTGAAAATATGCCAAACTCCAGGGTTTAAGTGCAAATTGCAAGAAGGGTCAAAGAGTAAAAATGAAAAGAATCAAAGGCTGTCAATTCTGAAGACCTTGCAGACGCAAGGTACCTCAGATCTTGCGACCGCAAGGTAGGAAGTACGGGAAGAAGTCAAGCAGTCCAAGGCCAGACACACTGGAGACCTTGCGAACGCAAGGTACTCAACACCTTGCGATCGCAAGGTCGTCAGAATGCGCTATTTTCGGATTTTCACACAGTGATTCGATTGGAATACAACTCCCGAGACGGCTGAAAGCAGCCTTAGGTAGATTTTAGGTAGTTTTTAGATTGTATATCATAATTAGATTGTGTAATTTCAAGTATTGAAGATCAAATCATGTATCCGATCATCTCCATGTGCTGTTCATTGTCTATGATGAACTAAATCATCCATAATCTAGAAGGTGGGAGGTAACTTGTATCGAATTTATGTTTTAATTCTTATATATGATCATTCAATTCTTGTTGATTGTGTTGTTTATCAATCCCTATATTATTTTGCTTTGAACAAATGAATGTAATCGCAAATAATAAAGGCCTAGAGGTGCGGATAACTGCATGACCAATATGCATATGTCATACACTGGCTCACCATCACAATAAATTGGACCTATCGATGCACGAGAGTGATAAGTTAGGACCAGGTTCATACATGATCTAGGTGACAGATAGATCATAAATCTAGGTGACAACTAGATTACAGTTCTTGTGCTTAGGATATAGAATTGATGAATTTTGCGGGGATGGAGGCTGAACCAATTGTTCAACAGACTATATCTATCTTTAGTGAACGAACCCAAGAAATTGAATGATAATTATTATGAATTGAACATAAAGGAGATACAAGTGAAACCCAGAATCCTAGATTGCCACCCACCATAAGATCTTCATATCTGTAATTACTGCTAATTAGTTAAACATCTAAATATAAATAGTAGCTTAGAATAGAAATAAATATAAAAACTCCCTTTAGATTAATAATTTGCTATCAATAAATTGCACTGTTCGTGATCACTTGTCTCTGTGGGTTCGACCCTTGCTTCCAATACTATTCTATAATAGTCTTGTCCACTTGCAAGGAAAAATATTAATTAAAATATCGATCAATAAACAACGTAATCATCATAAACAATATTTCATTTTTCTCATTGAGATCTTCTCAATGCTGGTTCTTGTGCTTGTCCTACAATTTCTTCTTTGGAAATTATTTCATTAAGGGGTTGAGGCTGATGTGGTTGTGGCTCTTCATCGTTTATCAGTTCAACGATGAGTGGAGCCACAGGTGATCCTTCGACATTTAATGGTTCAACGATGGAAGGATTCATATTGTCTATTTGATTCTTGGGTAATGGAATTGTTACCCTAACTTCATGAACATACTTATCTTCCACAAATATACTCTCACTAATCAGGCCATCATCAATGAATTTGACATTACCAGTTTCCACAATTCGCAGCTTATGGTTAGGACAATAAATGATATACCCTTTGGATTTTTCAGGAAAACCAATGAAATAACCACTTATGGTTTTCAAATCCAATTTGTTTGCTTGAGGATTATATACCTTCGCTTCAACTGGACGTCCCCAAACTTAGAAGTGTTTTAAACTAGGTTTCTAGCCTTCCCACAACTCAAAAGGGATCTTTGGAACTGCTTTACTGGGAACCCTATTTAAAATATTTACAGGCATACGAGGAGCATATGTCCACAATGTAATGGGCAACTTAGCATGACTCATCATGCTTCTAAATATTTCCAAAAGAGTGCGATTTCTCCTTTCAGCTACACCATTCTGCCATGTAGAATTTGGCATTATGTATTGAGCTACAATTCCAAGTTGTTCGAGGAGTCTGGCAAAAGGTCCAGGATTTTTTCCTGTTTCGTCATACTTGCTTCACCTCTATTAGACCTTATGATTTTCACCTTTCTCTCTAATTTCCTCTCAACCTCGGTTATGAATATTTGAACAAAATTCACAGATTGAGATTTGTTATGCAATAGATAGAGATAACAGTAACGTGAATAATCATCTATAAAGGTTATGAAATATGTTTCTCCCCCAAACGTTGGAACATCAAAAGCTCCATAAATATTTGTATGTATTATTTCAAGAAGTTGGGAACTTCTTGTGGCTCATTTCATTGTGTGTTTTGTTGCTTTGCCTTTAATACAATCCACACAACTTTGATAACTAGTAAAATCTAGTTTCGGTAAAACCCCATCTTTTACTAATCTATGAAGTCATTCACGGGATATATGTCCCAACTTCTGATGCCACAAGAGTGAAGTGTCACTTTTCATTACATGATGTACAGTTCCTTCATGATGATGTACAGTTCCTTCATTACATGATGTCCCAACTTCGTAACGTATGAATTATTCGATCCTGGTACCTCTTCTCTGTAACTTTTAAAAAAAAAAATATCATCACTAACATATTGGAATTCTAACGACTTATCTATTTCTTTTTTTTTCTTTTTTTTTATCTTTTTTAAAGTTTCATTCGTTGTTTGAACTTACTTCTCTAATCTCTTTAGTTACAAGAATAAACAAGTATAATGTCAATTTTACAATTTTCTATAACAATGACATCCAATCATCCATAAGATAACATTGCTACTTGTGGTACCTGATTAATAAATCCAGCATTAGTAGATACGACATAAGGAGCCAAGGAGGGCTAGAGTGGGGAAGGAGATCTTGGTCCTCGATTGTCACGAGGTGACAAACTCATAGTGGGGGAGCTTTTCAAATTAAAAGAAAAAATCAGTGTTGATTTTAGGTTTATAGTTACATGTGTGATTATGTGTCTAGTCAGAGACGCACACACACAAATGTTTAAAATATTTTCTTCCATTGTACTTAGGCCACATTTTTCTTGTTTTCCCCGGGCCCCTAAAAACCCTAGATCGACCATGCCTCTCCCCTTTCAAGATTACTATGGTTTTGTGAGGGGGCTATGAAGATGAGTAAGACTTGGTTTGTTTCACGAAAAATTACTTTCAAAAAATATTTTTCTCATTATTTAGTGTTTGATACTCTTAAGAAAATGAGGTCGACGGAAAAACATTTGAGTCAAAGGAAAATTAGTTATTTATCACCCAGTCATCAACAGTAATCCTCTTTCCACTGTTCATCATCAAGACACAACACATTTGAATTCAGCCTGAATACACATGGTAATCTCTCTATCTTTCTCTCTCTCTCTCTCTCTCTCTCTCTCTCTCTCTCTCTCTCTCTCTCTCTCTTTCTCTGTGTGTGTGTGCGATGTTCTTCACACACACGTATACACCGTACATAGACACTGCGTTCCATCCTTAAAAAAGGATACAATTCAATTTAGTTTCAACGAGCGCCCATGGAAATGTTCATGAACAAACATCTTAGCTAATGCAACACAAATTAGCATTTGTGAAAGGAAGATATCCTTGGTTCTCCATCTTCATTTCTTAATTCCCATCTCCATTTGTTGATTTTATTTTGATTTGATTTATTAATCGGGATCAGATTCAATTATTTAGGGTTTATGCGCATTTCTGGGTGTTCGTTAGATCTGTTAATATAGTCATATCTAGAGCTATCAAAACGGGCTTGCGGGGTGCGTGGGTTTACCTGCGGGCCTAGGAAGCCTACTGCGAGATGGGCTGGGGAGGGAAAGCCCACAAGCATGAATGTCCCTAGCACTCATGGCCCAGCCCAACCCATTTAAGGCCGCGGAAAAAACTGACAAGCCCGCAAAAAAATTGAATTTAATTATAGTAAACTTCCTTTGCACAAAACATATATGGTTCAGTAACCTCCACCCCATTTTTAGCCAATACTTGTGAAACATTTATACTTGTAGTTATCTTCAGATCTTTATCGGGAACCAATGTCTTTAGTGAAAAAATCTTCAGGAATAGAAGCCTATTCTTTGAATGAAAGATTTTGAGATATGATATGAAACTTGACAAATTTATCAAGCAATGGTGAAGGCAATGCCAGTAAACCCGTGCTTGGTGGAGCGAAAATAGTCACAGAGTTCAAATTTCTATAATCTTCAAGAATATCATTAAACACATAATGTAATCCAATCGCGAAAGGAACAATCTCGTTCACACTAAGCATATGAAGTACCCTTCTCCACTCGTTCCTCTTCTTGATTTCATCGTAAATCGAAACGGCAGTACTGTGATTTCTAAACCACAAATGGGTAACTGAACAATATCCCAATTACTTTCTTCAACACTGTCTAACAGAGCAAAAGGCTTATCCACGCCATGAATCGAAATGGGTCCATCAAGAAACAAATCGGGATGAGAAACCAGCACTTTACTAATCTCAATCTGACCTTATCCGTTCTTGGAGATGGCGAGATTCTTCAAAGGAATGTGGGTCAGTAACCATGTGTTGATGGGTTTCTTAAACAGTTCATTCATTGAATACTTGGTGGGCAAGGTATGGTACAAGAAGAGTTCCTGCAAGAATGAGGGAAGGAGGGAGGGAGAGATTTGAAAGATGGAATCTTTGATTGGGGTGTGGAGAAGAAGAGTTGAGGGGAGAGGAAGAGACAGAGTTTCTATGACTGTGTATGTATGAGACTGGCCATGTATGTAATCCTAAGGGCTAAGTTGTTCTGACTGTGTATGTATGAGAGTGACTGTGTATGTAATCATAAGGGCTAAGGTACCCCAAATGGAAATGGGCCTTGGCCGCTCACTCTAGATTCCAGAAATAATGTACAAGAGTCCAGATTCTCCAGAATGTGCAGGTTGGCCGCCCCAACCCGCAAATACCCGTGACCAGTGCAGACAAAGCTTGAAAATCCCACATCCATACGGGTATCAAATACACTAACCCAACCCGCCCCTAATAGGTGGCAGGGCGAGCATGCCCACGGGATTTTGCCCTATATGACAGCCCTAGTCAGATCTACTACGAAATTTTGTCATGTGTACCAACGTCTGAATTTTAAAACAAATTTCTCATTCGTTTTGTTCAGTTTTTATGCTCGTCGTCCTTTAGTAGATTTTTTGCTTATGATTTAGTTTGAGTGGTTAATTTATTATATTTTCATTGGCTTTAATTATAGTAGTCAACAATCCTTTTTTTTTGCTCGAGTAGGTCGCTCTGCCCGTAATCGAAGGTAAGTTGGATTGGGCTGGGTTGCGTTATTTTTAGCTCGCCATGTTAGTGGTGCATGTCTCCGAGTAGCAAGTTACAGGTCGGCCCATACTGGCCCATTTTGACATATCTATTTAATACATTTTTCTTTAGGGCCTCGCTTATATATGTCTTCCTTTGTGTGTATGAAAGGACGTGAGGTGTTATACCTACTCTCTACCGCCGAACCTTTGAACTACCTTATTCTAAAGTTCTTCGTCGCCAACATTTTGATGGTTAGTCAACTCCTCTTTCTCGCTCTCTATGTCCCTCTCCCCCTTTCTTGTTTTATTTACCATTATTTTTTTATATTCCTATTAAAATTTCATAAATAAGATGGATCTAGGGCTTGATCTGGCAATATGGTTCTTACGGCTTGATCTTTAAATCTTCTTAAAGATATTATGTTTTTTACTTTTTGCATCAACAATAAACATGATTTTAATTATTTGTTGTCTGGATCATAATCTCTCCTTTTTCTATACTGGTTTGGATGAAATTTTAGTTCAATGTCGGCCACATGTATCAGGCTTAATTGGATGTTCATATGATGCTATTTTGTGATTTGATGGA
>CM028380.1:152440739-152557603 GCA_013146195.2 Codonopsis lanceolata
ATAAGAGATGTATTCGAGAGAAAAAGACCAACAAGGTATCATGGAATTTTGCCATGAATATTCTTGTGGTGGTCATTCTAGTGGTAATAAAACCGCTCGAAAAATTTTGCAATCGAGGTTTATATTGGCCCTCTTGTTTTTAGAGATTGTGAAGCTGTTTTACAAAACATCGACAAATGCCAAAGAGCAGTGGTATAGGAAAGAAGCAGATGCCCTTACATGTTTATTTAGTAGTTGAAATCTTTGATGTTTGGGGTATTGATTTTATGGGTCCCTTTCACATGTCCAATAATTGTGAATACATATTTTAGTAGCGATTGATTATGTCTCTAAATGGATAGAAGCATTAGCAACTAAAACTAATGATGGAAAAACAGTAGTCAAATTTGTTGAAGATTTATTTGCTAGATATGGAGTCCACTAAGGCCATAATAAGTGACGAGGAACTCATTTTACCAATAAGTTGTTAAGCATGTTCTTAGAAAGCATGGTGTAACTCACAAGTTAGCTACACCTTATCATCCACAGACTTACGGACAAGTAGAAGTAAGCAATAGGCAGATAAAAGCAAGTGTTAGAAAAGGCGTTAGGCCAGATAAAGATTGGGAATCTAAACTTAAGGATGCTTTATGGGCATACCGGCGCTTTTAAGACACCCATAGGAATGAGTCCATAGGATGGTATATGGTAAAAGCTTGCCATTTACCGGTGGAAATTGAGCACAAAGCTTATTGGGCAATTAAAGAATTGAATTTAGATTTGACATTAGGCGGAGAAGAAAGATTGTTCAGTTAAATGAATTAGAAGAACATAGACTCAATTCGTACCAAAATGCAAAAACTTATAAAGAAAAGACCAAAAGTATCATGACATGGGATTAGCCAACAAAATGCTTCATCGGTATGAAAGTATTGTTTAACTCTAGGTTAAGGTTATTCCCGGGTAAATTAAAATCCAAATGGTGCGGTCCTTTTAGAATAATGCAATTTATCCTCATGGGGTACATTGATATACAAAACCCCAAAAATAATGAAGTGTTTAAAGTGAATGGACACGACTCAAGCGTATTTTGAGCCAATGTCGGTTGAACGAACAATTGAATTAATCCGTTTGGTGACAATGAACCACCAAGAGACTAGGCTTGGGTTGGTCGAGCAGACATTAAACAAAGGCGCTGGGGAGGCAACCCACTAATTTGAAAGTTATTTGTTAACTAGTTAATTTAGATATGTTTTTCTCCGTTAAATTCTATTCTTGGACATTTAATTTTAATATGCCAAAAATTAAGTTTGGGGGAGAAAAACATCTTAATGTTGTATTTATATATTGCTAATAATTTTTAGTTTAGAATTTTTGTTTAGATTTTTCATACAGGAAGTAACAAGGACATAATGGAAGTTAATAGAAGGATTAAACTGCAAACTGTTGAAAAGCTGAAAAGAAAAACAGGAGTGGAAGTTTCTGCCCACCTTGCGGACGCAAGGTGTGAAGAACTAGCCCATGAGGTCCCGATAAGCGGACTTCGATGCTGCGGTAGTGTCGGACATGGGGAATGAATGAGGAATCTCAACGCTGACGCCCACCTTGCGGACGCAAGGTGTGGAAGACCTTGCGACCGCAAGGTCCCTTTATATAAACAGTGCCGGGTTTCTTCTTCAAAAATCACACAGAAACTCTCAGCTCTCTCAAGCAGTAGCAGCAGCAGTCCAAATTCTTCAAGAATTCCTGCAGATCTTCAAGAATTCCAACCAAAACTTCAAGATACTCTCTCTCTCTCTCTCTCAAACCCTTCATCTCCCTCACCCATCTCCCATTACACTCCATTCCAAGTTGAAGATTTTGAAGAACGAGAGGAAGAATCACCATTGCTGTTGAAGATCAGTTCACTCCGGCTGCATTCACTCAAATCAAGCTGCAAACTAGTACTCCTAACTCTCTCTTTAATTCTGCACGTAAAATATCTGCATGTTAGGGTGCTAGTTCAAATTTTAACGTAGATACATTTTTGCATGCTTTAGATTAAGTTTTAGTTTTAAAACCATTTTTTTTTAAATTGTTATATTTTTAGTTTTTAAAAATTTCATCAAACAAAATGTTTAGAAAGCGTAGAAATACCGGTTCTTCATCCTCCGGCCCAGTTCAGGAGGAAGAACATAATTTTGACATCACCCGCTTCGTATCCTACGAAGCATCAGAACGGTACACTAATAAACTCTCCAAGTCCTTGGTGCCCGAAAGGGGATTCAAGGCTGAAGATTTTGGTCTTCGTCGTTCGATGGCTCGAAATAGGTGCTTCTACGTTGAGTTAGACTCTCCGCCTAGGGCGCCAAAGTCCCTATTGTCCAGAAATTCTACGCCAATAGCGTTGGCATGGATGGCGGTGTGCTATACACACTTGCGTTAATGTTAGGAATATTCTTGTCACTTATTTTTCTTAAAGAACATTAACATGCGCCGGCACCTCGACTTTGCGGTTGGTGCCGATGATTACCTTAACACACACCTTCGCCCGGTATCCTGTCGAGGTGGTGGCATGTCATTGCTCTCCACGGTGTGGGTGGTCCTATAACCGTAACCCACCCTATGGACCCGCACCGTGAGAGAGTCCTTCCTTCAAGACACGGCCAAGCCGTGTATATAATTTGTTGTGGCCGTCTCATGCCCTCAAGTCACCAACACACGGTGGTTGGAGAGGACGTTCGAGCTGATTGACCTACACCATCATGACCAATGGGTCTATTGATGTCGGCTGGTTTGATCAACGGCCAAATCAAGACCCTAATTAGAGGTAGGGCGAATCACGGGGTTCATTCCGCATTTGATCAGCGACTTGTGTAGGGGGCAAACGTGAGAATGCCCAAACGTTGAGAAATTTGAAGGCTGGTCCGGTCATTACTAGGGCCATTTTGTTTGAGCATCACCAGCGGCCGCGAGTGAGGTTCCTCAGAGGAGGAACGAAGAGGAAAACGACCACTAGTTGGGATCTCTAACGAGTTGGAGGAATCGCTGTCCTGGCCAAGCGATATGAGTGGTCAGCGATTGGCCGGATGCGTGGCGACCGGTGAAATTTTTCGGTTGGGCCAACGATGTTGGGCAATTTGTCCAACTATTATGGGCTGCCACGGGCATGATCCCGAGTTTCGTCCTCATTCGTTATCTCCTTGACTCACCTTGAGTCGAGGCCCAACTTCGTTCTCATTCGTTAGGTGGACCCACTACGTCCTTTTGATATTTGTCCTACCCCATCAATCCTCTCATTTGTTCCTCTATTTTGAGGACAAAATAGAACTTAAGTTTGGGGGGATTGAAAATTTAGGTCTTAGCAGGTCCCGGCCCTAACGAAGAATGGAGTTGGGCTATGTCGCTAGGGTGAAAGAGAATTTCTTTATTTGTGGACCATTTAACTCTTCACCCTATTTATCTGTTTTTATTTTTCGATTTTTAGGAGGTGTTGCCTTGAGGAATACACTTAATGCGGATACTCGTGGGTTTCTCTTATAGGGACCCATCATCAATGTGTCATCGTCATCACCTCCAATTTTCGCAATTTCTTAAAAAAATATATAAAAAAAAAAAATTATTTAAATTCAAAATATTCATCCTCGAGTTTAAGGTGTGGTAATGCTAGTCGTAGTCCATGAGGAGATTAGTGCAATGAACATAGTTAGTCAGTAGATCCCAGGAATTTACTTAATTTTGCAAAACTTTTACTTTTCTCCAATTTCTTCATGCACTCACACCAGTCATAACTTTGGATTGATTAGAATAGTTTTATAAAGTTTATAACACCGATTCATCTTCAACAAGATATGCATGCGAATATGATATAGCCATTCGAACATGATTGTTGCATTAAATTGTAACTTAGGGTCAATTGCATGTTAGTTAGATCCCTTGGATTTTTCTCATTTATATATCTCAAGCACACTTTCGAACCGTGTCTGCATGTTAGTCTCAATTGTCCCTACCATACGTCTTAGCGAATGCTTATGTGAAATCGGTGATGCTAAACATTCAACCCAATTCCCATAGTTGATATGATATTTTGTGTTGTTGTACTTGCTTTAAATATTATGTGAGCATTTGGCATTAAGAAATGATTTAGGCCATCTTTGGATCGTTAGAGCCTAAATATTCCCTGACCTATACTAAATATATCCCTAGTGTCCCCTTTGAGCCTAATGAAAAAAAGAATGGAGTGTGCTAAGCACACTATTTAAACCCCCATTCGACATCGTTTCTTTACCCACATTAACTTAACCCTAAAAGCCTATACACTTTTAAGCCTACCCTTTGAGAGAGTAGGATTGGGTGGGAAATTGATTCTAGGAGGACCACTTCTTTTCAGTTAGGCTATTTTTCAGAAGTCTTCTTCTTTCCGTTGTTGAAAAAAAAAAAAAAAAAAAAAAAAAAAAAAAAAGAAAAAAAAACATGTGTCGACGAAAAATGAAACGGAAGAAGAAGAGTGTTAACAAAAGATTCAAATGAAAGCATAGCTTTCAAGAGAAAATATGTTAGAAAAATTCTGCTGATAAGAATGATGTGATATTTTTAGAAGATGTATTGCCCAAAACAAGTTTGGGGGGGGGGGATAAAGAAGAAAAGTGAAAAGTAACACAAAGTACCCCTCCACTTGTGGTCTTTGCAGGTCCTAGCCTAAATAGGGAAAACTTCCTTTTGCTTGGAAGTATGAGGGATAAAGGGTAGTCTTACTCTCTCACTTTGAATTCCAATACCTTTCCATCATATCCCCCAACACCTTGGCCTTACATTACAAGCTTAAAAAGTCCTAATGATCTTCTTGCCAATGCTTATGTTATGTTTATTGTCAAGTGAGTAACATGAAATTGATCACACACTCCATATTCATTATTATTCACCCTAAAGCTCACTGTGTTAGCATAATCTTAGCTATTACAAGTCATTGGGATAGGAGAGCATTGTATACATACATAGAAGTGCATGGGATGGATGTGTAAATCTTTTGAATCCTTGGGACCTTTCTGTCTGTAATTGACCAGGTTTGAATGGTAGATCGCATACTTCTTAATGCATGATTTTCTATTAAAACTGTAATTTTCAGATGAATGTGGTGTTTAGCTCAATAAAACTGTTTTAGTCAAGATATTTTTTAAGACTGGTGATCACACACACACGGAGAAATTAAAAGTAGTAGCAGTATTAAGAAAAGACTAGTTGGTTTTATATGACTAAGCCTGGATATATGTGGTGAGCACCAAACTGAGATTACATGCATGCCATACACTTGTAACTTGAGGATGAAACCAAAAAGATTTTATGTTTTAATTATGTTTTATTTGTAGTTGTATTTTAGTTTTATATTTATATGTTGTTTTTGTATTTATCTGCATAGTCGAGTCACTCGAAAGAGTCTCCTTGAGTTTGTGGGTTTATAGAGGAGTGTAAATAGTGTCACCCTCACAAAAAGATTTTAAGTTTTGTTATTTAGATGTTTTTGTATTTATAAGTTTATTTGTTTACTCGTGGACGAGCAAAGTTCAAGTTTGGGGGTATTTGATCGATGTATTTTATACGTCGATTTTATATCTTCGTGACTTGAATTAGGCTATTTCATGAGTCTTTTGAGTACTAATATATGTTTTTGGTGAGTTTTGTAAGTTTCGAGATTGTTCGTGAAAATACGCGAAACTCGGGGTTTTAAGTGCAAATTACAAAGAAAGAAAAATTGAAGAAAATAAAGTCGTCAATCGGACACCTTGCGGACGCAAGTGCCTCACCTGCGACCGCAAGGTAGGCGACTGTCCCTCAAGCCGCAATCGAAGAGCCAAAAAGCACACATCTTGGAGAGACCCGGACGCAAGGTATCTTGCGACCGCAGGTAGTAGGCGGCGAAATTCGGGTTTTCACACGTCATTCGATTCAATCACAACTCCCAAGTATATATAGAAGTCGGATGCCGAGCCTAAGGAAGGGAGGGCGGTGGAAGCTCTCTACATAGATTTTAGGTAGTTTTAGATTGTATAACATAATTAGGTTTGTGTAATTTCAAGTATTGAAGATCAAATCATGTCTTCCATCATCTCATGTGTCGTTCATCGTCTATGATGAACTAAATCATCCCTAATCTAGGAGGTGGGAGGTAACTTGTATCAAATTTATGTTTTGATTCTTATATTTATGTCTATTCAATGCTTGTTGATTGTGTTGTTTATCAACCCCTTTATTATTTCGCTTTGAACAAATGAATGTAATCGCAAATAATAAAGGCTTAGAGGTGCGGATACCTGCATGGCCAAATGCATATGTCGTACAATCGGCTCACCAACACAATAAATTGGACCTATCGAAGCACGAGAGTGATAAGTTAGGACCGTGTTCTTACATGATCTAGGTGACAGATAGATCATAAATCTAGGTGACACTAGATTACGGTTCTGTGCTTAGGATATGGAATGGATGAATTTTGCGGGGAGGGAGGCGAACCAATTGTTCAACGGACCATATCTATTTTTAGTGAACGAACCCAAGACATTGAATGACATTATTATGAATTGAACATAAAGGAGATATAAGTGAAACCCAGAATCCTAGATTTCCACTCATCATAAGATCTTCATATCTGTTATTACTGTCTAATTAGTTAACATCTATAACTAGTAAATTAGAGTAGAATTAAACAATAAAACCCCCCTTAGGTTAATAATTGGCTATCTATAACCGCACTTGCTTCGTGATCACTTGTCTTTGTGGGTTCGACCCTTGCTTCCGAGTCTATTCTATAATAGTCTTGTCCACTTGCAAGGAAATAGATAAAATAAAACATCGATTAATGCAAAAGGTAAAATACTTTACCTTTACTTACCTTTGCTTTGCTTTTTTGCCGATTCTGCCGCATTTCTTTGTTTAGCCGTGGCCTATGCCGCTTTCTTTAACGGCTTCGCTTATCGCTTTATGCGGCTTATGCGGCTTCTTCTTTAGCGGATTTGCCGCTTCGACTCATCGGGATTTCTTGCTTTTCCAACCTCGGAATTTTTCTTTGCTTTCCCAACTTCAGCTGGAAGTTTTTTTCTTTGCTGCTTTTCCAACTTCTGCTAGAAATTTCTACTTTTGTTGCAATTTCAACTTTTGCTGGAAATTTCTTCTTTTGCTGCATTTCCAACTTTCGTTGGAAATTTCTTCTTGCTGCTTTTCGAACTTTTGTTGGAAATTTCTTCTTGCTGCTTTTCCAACTTTTGCTGGAAATTTCTTCTTTTGCTGCTTTTCCAACTTCAGCTGGAAATTTCTTCTTTTGCTGCATTTCCAACCTTCGCTGGAAATTTCTTCTTGCTGCTTTTCCAACTTTTGTTGGAAATTTCTTCTTTTGCTGCTTTTCCAACTTCAGCTAGAAATTTCTTCTTGATGCTTTTCCAACTTTTGTTGGAAATTTCTTCTTGTTTTGCACATTTGTCTTTTTCTTTTGCAATGCACATTTTTTCTTTTCTTTGCATGCCTATATTCTTTTCTTTTCTTTGCATGCTTGCATTTTCTTTTTCTCTTCTTTTTTTTTTCTTTCTTTGCATGCTTGTATATTTTTTCTTTTTTATGCACACACATCTTTTTTGTCTTTTGCTTTGTATTTTTCTTTTACATGCTTGCATTTTTTTCTGCAGAATCTCACCTTTGCGATTGATTTTTCTTGCTTTTCTGCTCGTTTTGCGGTTGATCTGCTGGAAATATGAGCTTTTCTCTGCTTTTGGATAGACGATCGTCAATTTTTGGTTAACAAAGCTAACTTTGTTAACTTTCCATTAAGCTTCAGGGGCCATTTTGCAATCTTGGAAACCTGAGGACTTAAGTGCTGAACCTTTAAACTTTGGAGGGGGAAAAAGAAAAAAATTTATTGTCCTCCCATTTAAGTGACGGGGAGGAAGAAGTGAAGCAGCATGCTTCATCTTTTTCGTCTTCTTCATTTTCATTTCTCTGCCATTGTTGCTGCTTTGTAATTTCTTCATTTTCTCAGTTTTCTTTCGTCAATTTGTGTGTTTTTCTTAACAGATGGCTTCTTCTTCGCGATCTCGGAAAGGAAAAGCTCCGATGTACCCGGATTTGGGCGAAAAGAGGAAAGAACTTCCTCCATTGGTCCGAAACCACGTCAAGTATTATTATTCGAAGGACGACTGGGGTAATCTCCTTCGCGATCGGAATACTCACGTGTCCAATCTTCTGAATTCTTCTGTATGTTTCTTTTCTTTAAACCCATTTGGATAGTTTTTCAGATCTGCTAGATTTCTCTGCTGCTTTGGGCTTTTGGAGCATTCTTGACCCTGCTTATAATGCTTATGCATGCAATTTATATGCTAGAATGATGCAATTTAGCAATTTATTCATGAAATTGATGCGATTTATTTTTGCGATGAAAAATTTGACTAGTTGGCACTATTTGACTATGTGATGCATGTTTTATATTATTAATGTAATATGGCTACATGATGCATGTTTGGACTGAAAAAGTATTTTAATATGATGCCTGCCTATAAAATAGATTTTTTTGGAAATATGATGCATTTTTTATATACATTTTCAAACACATTTTTCAGATGCACGCAAAATGCGACAGGAATATTTTACGCAATAATATTCACTTTTTATGAATGCGCATGCTACAGAGACATGATAAATGTCATGAAAATATTTTATTTCAATATTTGCAACGTTTATTTTCGAATGCCAAAAATTCAATTATTTAGACAACCACACATTTCATTTCAGCTAGGGGGAGGCAATCATGACCCCATGTGACTTTGCTGCGATCACAAGCATTCCTACCAGCATAGGTAGGACTTTGGCACCAGATTACACCCTTCGTCACCACCTCGACGTGGTGGAAGATCTCCTGGGATTTGAGCCCAAATATAAATTGACTGACGAGATTTTTATCGACAGCGTGCGGAAATGGCTTTTAGAGAACGCCGGGAAGATTGCAAAGGACGATAGCGAGGCTGTGGCTCGCGTTGCCAGGGCATCTGTAACGCCCCGAAACTTTACGTGATCGTCTAGCCAATATGATAAGCCTTAACGTGGATGACTTCTTATGCCTGGGTAGGCTAAGGTAAGGCCGATACCCTTGGGATGTTCGATTTACGCTCGTTAGCGTGTTAGAGTCTCTATTGCGCGATTTAGCATTGTTGGGAACTTGACTCGGTAGAGTGTTATCTTCCTTAATTATTGTTTACGGTCATTGAGATATCCTAGGTCTTCGTGTACTTGTTTGAATAAATTTTATATCCTTATAATCATGTTTATAAAGTTTACATGTGGTCACGATGTTCAAAGTATAGTCGTCGTCATATGTTTGATTTCGCGATTCGCGTTTTGTTAACATATCGCTTTTCGTATTTTCCTTACACTTAGTGATGCGGGAGCAAGGGAGACTTTAGAGGCTTACTCAAGCAACAAAGAAGTTGTTCAACTAATCCACATTTCATGGTGCATAAGGGTTGTTTTTAGACTAACTAATGACATGGACGCATGGTTAAATTATCTTAAGTGGAAAGATAAACAAGTGTCATTTGTGAGGGTCGTTATTGCTCGGTCTGATTGGGTGGATTACAAGGCATGGGCTGACAAAGACAATAAGGAGGCCACGGCTTGGGAAGGCTTGGCATTGGAGGCACTTACTTGGGACACGGGCTGGAATGGTACGGGTAAGAGGACTACAAGTAGGATGGGTTCGCAAGGTAGCGGGCTGAGAGAAGAAGCATTCCTTGGAACTAAAGGGGCACGGGTTTACAAGAGGGTCCAAATCAGTTTGGGTCAAGCAAGTCACGGGCACAACGGTTTGGGCTGGTACAAAGGAGTTGAAGGTTATGCAAGTCACGGCAAGGGAGGAAAGCAACAACCACATGGAAATTAAGGGGCTTGCATGGCACGGGTGGTAACAAGAAGGAGCAGCCTTGCAAGGGAAACAAAGGGGGCCGACTTCTACAATTCCTAAAGGGAGAAGGACTCACTTAGTGTAGGTTTTATTAAAATCCCGTTTTTGTATTTTTTGGGATTTTTAGCTTTAGTTTCTTTTATGTATTTAGTTTATTTATTTCCTATTTAGTTAGGGTTTTCATTAATAGATTAGGGTTTATTTTGTAGCCTTTATAAGGCATCTTGGTAATCAAAAGTAGGCAGATTTTGACGTTCAAGAAAACCAAGAACACGACTTGTTCTTCTTTGAAAACCGATTTCTTCTTCTTCAAGGTGAGTGAAGCCTAGAGAGATTGAATCGTCGGGATTCTTTACGTTAGGTGAGTGAAGCCTAGCCGGTGAACCCGTAATCTATCCTTTTATTTTATCTTGCTTTCCTTTATTTTCGTGGCAGCCTTGTTCTACAAAGAAACGTGTGGCAGTTTTTGTTTGTCTTGGTAATTTCGGCCAAGGTAAGGAATACTAAGGAGGGTATATTTTAATTGTGTTTGGACAGCTTGTGAGCCATTAAAATAGGAGCTGTTTCGTTTGGTCCTTAATCGTTGGCCAAGGTAAGTTGGGGCAGATTAGGAGGTGATCTGTTTGGGTCTATTGCTGGCAGATTTGTGGCTGTTTTAATTTGTACACAAGGCTAGGGTTTTGGGTTAATTTTTAAAGAAACACTCTAATAAATATTGGGCAGTTTTTAGAGGGTTTTGGGCGTTTATTTGGAGCAGTTTTGTGGTTGATTTTGGGTTGTTTTGGTGAGGTTAATTCGGCCAAGAGCTGGTCCAAAAAGCTGGAACAGATTTGTTGATTTCAGCCGTGTCGTATTCACATCACTTAGTTTTGGTGTAACCTTGGGTATGTGTTTGGGACCTTTCATTAGTCTTTTAACATGCTTTAAAACAAGTAATTATGCTTGTTCATTTGTTGTTTCGATCGTTAGTTTGTTCTGTGTAATTTCATCCGTCATACAACAGTTACGGACCGATTTTTGATACGCGGCTGATTTGTTTGATCGAGAAACCTTCGAGAAGATTTTAGTTTGGTTTGGTACTTTTAAGGCTTTTACTTTGGACTTTTATAGAGTGCCAGGAGAAAAAATCACGTCGTTTCGTCGAACGGTGTTCAAACTGGAGCCTCGGGAAGTTTGGTCTGCGCAGTTGGGTTACTATTCACGATGCGAGAGCTAGGACAGATTCGAATTTTCTGGTTTTTTTCCCTATCCTACCCTTACTAAACCACCTCTAAACCCTTCCTAACCTCCCATACTTAGTCCTAATCATGTCCTAACATATTTGGGAAGTTAATTAAGTTTTAATTAGTGGTTGATTGCATCTAAACTTCACTAATTGTACCATGGAATTTCCCTTTGTGCCCTCTTAGTTGGGGAAGTATAAATACACTAATCCCTTGTAAAATTCAGAAAATTCCCTCATTCTTCCCCTTCTTCTAATACGTATAGTGAGAGAAAGAGTAGGTGTCCATGGGGGCTTTGAAGCCCTAGCTTCTTCTTCCTCCAATCCTTGAAGATCTGATACAATCTTCTCGGAAGGCTTCGTTGAAGAACGATTTACACACGCGGCGGAAGCTAGGGATCGTAGGATGTTTGCGGGGGATGACACCTCGACCCAACAATTAGCACGACAAGAACCTTGGCATGTACAGCCGCAACCCGCAATCGAAGCAATTGAAGAACCTAAGTATAGTGATAGACGCCACAATTGATATGGATGAATCAATTGATAAGTCAAGATCAAACACACAAGCTTCACACCTGTATATTCTCTCAATAGTTCAAGAAGAACCAATAAGTTTTGATAAAACTCACAAAATAGAATACTCAAAGTTAACTGTGTTCAATAGAAAGAAAACCCCTATTTATACCTAAACTAGGCTGAAAAGTCGTACTAAAGAATTAGGGTAAAGTTTGGACGCAACCCTAATTTACAATGCAGTAAAAACGGCAGTTCGGGGGACCTTGCGGTCGCAAGCCCCTTGACACCTTGCGTCCGCAAGGTCGGCAGAAAGTCGGCCCGAAATTTGACACACCTTGCGGTCGCAAGCCTATGATGACCTTGCGTCCACAAGCCTTCCAGAATGTTTGTTTGCGTAATTACAAGGCTTGAATTCGTCCTTCTTGACTTGGAACCGGTGCCGCTACGTAGCTCCTGCAATACACAGCGTTAATATTTCGTGCCAATGATACCCGTGATGAGTGTATCAAAGTGCCGAGCTCTCTACTCGGGTACCAAGCTCTCTCCATGGTACTTAGACATGCCAATGTGCTCTCTTGGTTACAGCAAAGGGGCTACTTCCCCACTGTGGCCAACAGTGGAGGCGTGTGTGATAAAAACCCGGTATAACAACCCATCACTATCACGAGTCCCATAACTCGTGACGGCGATGCATTGTCACACCACGACTCAACCAAATATGCCAGCTGGACTCATGCAATGCCAAGTAGATGTTTACTCGTCATGTAATCTCAAAAAAGGAATAAGTTCGACAAGAGCGAACTTATTCGACAAGTAGTTGTTTACTCATTTAAGGAATCAAACAAGAATTCGACAAGAGCGAATTCAACATGTCAAATAGATACATTATTCTACAACATGCTCTCAATCATTCATTTACTTCACACGATCACATAAACCGCATAAGAACTCAATCGAGTCTTAAAAGCACACAAACATCAAGGCATAAGCATCAATCCATCTCAAAGTATCGTAAGCTAATTCATTAGTCTAACGAACTACATTCGTCGTAGGGATTGATTGTGGAGTCGTTATTGTTCATAACTCGCTAATTTCAACTCCGGTGAGTTTTACTACATTTCAACCAAGAAGAGTATTGATACTATATGTATCACATTGCCCTTTTCTAAGTTCTCCGTTCATTTAGAACTCGATAACTAAGCCGTTCATGTTCTTAAACTAGCCTTAAACACAATCCCGAGTTTCAAACCCTAGTTTCGGTGATTTTGTTAAACCTTGAATTGAACCGAATTCTTTCACAAGAGTTATTCCCAAGCTCATTATAAACAACATTCATGTTTTACAAAATGTCAAAATCATAACTTCATAGAGATTTCATAAAATCATACTCATATTTTAAATGTTGAATTGAAGGTTTTGTCTTCACAAAAGATGTTCACAATCACTAATAGAACAACTATAATGAAGGGGTCATGCTATTTTATTTAACATGGAAATCTCAGGGAATTGTCACTCACCTTAGTCCTATGATTAATGGAGGAAAGGTTGAGTAGAGCAAGGATTGTTGTAGAGAAGATCAAGAGCTTCGATTTGGCGGTCTCGGTTCGACGATCAGACCACCGGATCTCCGGGAAATGGTCTCTCAAGTTGGTGTGACCTCCATGGACGAAATTTGAGCGAAGTCTCTGAAGTTCAGCTTGTTGTTGATCAACAATGGGTGTAGAGGCTGAATTTTTGTGTTTATATACTTCCCAAGATCCAATGGTCTAAAAGGGTCTTAGACAAGTCAACAAAGAGGGCTTGGACTCAGCAAGGTCGGCCAAGGGGCAAGGGTTCAAGAGTCATTAGCCAAATCCACTCAAAACTCACAAAACCAGATTCTGGAAAACAGACGGTCAATCATGTAAAATCGACCGAAAATATCTCACACCTCCAAATGAGGTGATTATTGATTTTTATGAAACTAGACTCTTTAAAATATAGTTTAGCCTTTTAAATTACTCAATTTGGACTTATATTCATCAAAATATGGCTACTACAAGTTCAAGTACAGAAGCTGATTTCCTGAAAATAGAATTCTGGCACAGCCGTAAGTCAAGACCTAAATGAGGTACTTATACACCTTGGAAAAATACCATATTTTACAGGTAGTATCCTAACATATGTAGGTAAAACATACTAAATGTTTAGAAAATTCTCTTTAGTAGATTGGTACCAGAAGTTTCCCGAAGTTTACCCAAAACCGGACTGAATCTGTGAAGTAATATGTTGGTCATCTTATTTCCAAATGGAAGAAGTCTATGAACAATGATTATGCAAGCATGGGAAATACTAGTACACTTGGTTTAGAACTCAAATGAACTTCTAGCAAGTTGAAAACACAAACAATACAAGCAACGAAGGCAATCCCGAGAAACCCTAAGGCTCAAACGAAGCAACAATGCTTCTAAACTCTCAACCAACTCAATGCAAACATGGTATGAATGAAATGAGGTCTCTAGCATGTCAAGACCTATTATACGCATGTTATAATGATGACAAACACGAAATGGGTTTGGGTTCTCACATCCTCCCCCACTTAAAGGAATTTAGTCCCTAAATTCATACCAGAAATCTCGAACAAGTAAGGGTATTTCTCCCTCATCTCAAGCTCAGTCTCCCATGTGGCTTCCTCAATATCATGATTCTTCCACAAGACCTTTACTAAAGGAATTCGCTTGGTCCTCAAGACTTTCTCCTTGGTATCAAGAATCCTCACCGGTTTCTCAACGTAAGAAAGATCGGGCTCAAAGGTAATCTCCTCATAAGTAAGGACATGTGACTCGTCCTTCAAGTACTTACGAAGCATGGAAATATGAAACACATCATGAACACCCGATATAGATGGTGGTAACGCAAGTCTATAGGCCAAAGAACCAATCCGCTCTAAGATCTCGAATGGACCAATAAACCTGGGAGAAAGTTTCCCTTTCCTCCCAAACCGCTTTGTACCGCGTCGGGGCGATACCTTCAGGAACACAAAGTCACCAACCTGAAACTCAAGATCACGTCTCCGGTTGTCTGCGTAGCTTTTCTGTCTACTCTGAGTTGTAAGCAATCTGTCTCTAATCAGCTTCACACTCTCAGATGACTGTAGTACCATCTCCGAACCCTATAATCTAGCCTCACCAACCTCATCCCAGCAAATCGGTGATCGACACTTACGCCCATACAAAGCCTCGTACGACGCCATCTCAATGCTCGACTGATAGCTGTTATTATGCGCGAACTCAGCCAACGGTAGATGTGAATCCCAACTACCCTTGAAATTCATAGCACACGCACGTAACATATCCTCCAAAATCTGTATCAATCGCTCACCGACCATCGATCGTGGATGAAAAGCAAGATCTTGAAGTTCAACTGCACCCAAAGCCTCCTCGCAAAGAATGCCGAACCTAGAAGTAAATGGGGTCTCTATCGACACAATGCTAACCGGTACACCATGAAGTCTCACAATCTCCTGAATGTACAACGCTGCCAACTGACTCAAACTGTAGGAAATCACAAAAGGGATAAAATGAGAAGACTTAGTCAACCTATCAACGATAACCCAAACTGCATCAAAGCCTCTACGAGTACGTGGCAACCCTGTAACAAAATCCATGGTAATATGCTCCCACTTCCACTCCGGAATCTCAAGTGGCTGAAGGAAACCGGCAGGTCTTTGGTGCTCAGCCTTAACCTGCTGACACGTAAGGCATCTCGAAACATACTCAGCTATCTCCCTCTTCATACCATTCCACCAAAACTGCCTCTTCAAGTCACGATACATCTTAGTACTACCCGGATGTATCGTATACTTGGCCTTGTGAGCCTCATCAAGAACCATACGTTTCACTTCATTGGAAGAAGGAACGCAAACCCTACCCTTAAAAGTCAAGATCCCATCACTGTTTATCGCGAACTCGGGTGTATTATTCTCACCCAATCCATCGATAATCTTCCTCAAATCTGGATCAGTAGCTTGAGCTTCCTTGATCAACCCAAACAATACTGGTGTAGCACGAACACTAGCAAAGAGAACACTATGCTCACTCACAACAGGACTCCACTCACGGACATCCTCGAGCATCTTCCATTCCCTCATCATCAAACAAGACATGTAGGATCTCCTACTCAACGCATCCGCAACCACATTCGCTTTCCCCGGATGGTACAAGATAGTATAATCATGATCCTTAAGCTTCTCCATCCATCGCCTCTGTCTCATATTTAACTCCTTCTGTGAGAAAAGGTATTTCAGACTCTTATGATCCGTATACACCTCAAACTTAGCTCCATATAGATAGTGTTTCCACTTATGAAGCGCAAAGATAATAGCTGCCAACTCAAGATCATGAGTCGGATAATTCGGCTCATACGGTGACAACCTCCTAGAAGCATAGGCAATAACCTTCCCGTTCTGCATAAGCACACAACCCAAGCCTTCCAAAGAAGCGTCACAATAAACCACGAAGTTCTCACAACCACTAGGCAAAAAACAGAGCGGTAGTCAACCTCCTATTCAACTCCCAAAGCTAGCCTCACACTTGTCACTCCAAACAAAAGCAGACTTCTTCTGAGTAAGATTGGTCATAGGAGTTGCAATCTTAGAAAATCCCTCAATGAACCTACGGTAATAACCCGCCAAGCCCAAGAAACTACGAACTTCGGTCACCGTACTAGGAGTCTTCCACTTGGTAACAGCCTCAACCTTAGATGGATCCACCGCGATACCATCACTAGACACAACATGCCCAAGAAAAGCAACTTGTTCTAGCCAAAATGCACACTTGCTAAATTTAGCAAAAAGCTGTTTCTTACGCAACACAGTAAGAACTTCTCTCAAATGATGCTCATGCTCCTCTCGTGACTTCGAGTACACAAGGATATCATCAATGAACACCACTACGAAACAATCAAGGTACTCATGAAACACCATATTCATTAAGTCCATAAAAACGGCAGGCGCGTTTGTCAAACCAAACGGCATCACAACAAACTCATAATGGCCATAACGCTTGCACGAAAGGTCGTCTTCGGGACATCCTCCGCGAACCCTCAACCGGTGGTAACCACTCCTCAAGTCTAACTTGGAATACACAGACACAAGGCGATCAAAGAGATCATCAATGTAAGGTAATGGGTACTTATTCTTAATAGTAACCTGGTTCAACTGACGATAGTCAATGCACAACCGCAAACTACCATCCTTCTTCTTCACAAACAAAACCGGTGCACCCCACGGAGACACACTCGGTTTAATAAACTCCCTATCCAGCAGTTCCTGCAACTGTTCCATCAACTCTCTCAACTCAGCTGGAGCCATCCTATAAGGTGCTCTAGAGATAGGTGAAGTACCGGGCAATAACTCAATGCAAAACTCTAACTCTCGGTCGGGAGGTAATGCATAATCAGTCGAAAAGACATCTGGAAATTCATTAACTACCGGTACATCTGCTATACTAATAGTAGACATGCTAGTATCAAGCACACAAGCAATATACCGAGTACACCCCTGAGATAGCAGTTTTCTAGCCCGCAAAGCAGAAATAACATGTATACCTCTCATAGCATGATCGCCAATAAACACAAACTCCGGAATTCCAGGCATGGCAAAAGTAACCCTCTTGCGACGGCAATCTACTAAAGCATGGTAAACACATAGCCAATCCATTCCCAATATCACATCAAAATCCCGATAGGTAATACTACCAAATCCGCATGCAAAACCCGATTACAAACAAGTACATCACAACCTTTATAGACCTCAGATGCAAGCATACAATCACCCAACGGTGTAGACACCTCAAGCACATAAGGCAACTGAGCAGGCAATACACATAAATGATCTATAAAATGAGATGCGACATATGAATGAGTAGACCAGGATCGGATCTATAAGTACTCGAGCTCTGACCGATGACCGAGAGTGTACCTCCAATCAGAAGTAGACTGCGGGACACCACCGATCAAGCGCAAATACTTGTGCGCCCTAAGCCCATCACTATCTCTCTTGTTCCCTGACTGTGGAACAGAACCCACTGACTGGCTAGCACCAGACTTAGGACAATCTCTCCTCAAATGACCCGTCTCCCCACACCCGCGACACTTAGCAGTCTTAGTCCAACATTTGCTCAAGCTGCGTGCCGACAATAAGAACATACTACAGAACTAATCCTCTGTCCCTGCTGCCCCAGAGAAGATGGAGCGCGACTATCCCGACTCTCGGGCTGTGCATCCCCGTTGCGGTTGCCCCCAGTGAACCGATTCGACTCGCCACTCCCGGAATCTTTGTGAGGCTCTGTGATGGCGTCTTTCTTTGTGAAGCTGCCAGAAGGCTTATGCTCCTCAATATCTCTCTCTATCTCATAGGCACGATCTACCGTGCCCCGATAATCTGTCAACTGAAGAGACAAAAGTTGTCTCCTAAACTCTGTCTTCAATCCCTTCACAAACTTAAGTACCCTCTGAGGCTCATCTGGTACAAGATGTGCACAATACCGCGACAACTCAGTGAACTTAGACGAATACTGAGCCACGGACATAGAACCCTGCTCCAAATCCTGGAACTCCTTCTCTCTCCTCTGCCTCACTACCATAGGGACATATGAAGCCCTGAACTCCCTCTCAAAGTTAGGCCACACTCTAGAGACCCCATTCAGATTCCAACTAGCAAGCAAGACTTTCCACCAATGGTTGGCGGCTCCCCTCAGCTTATAAACTGCTAGAACAACCCTCTCTTCCTCAGTGCAATCCAGAGCTGCAAAGATCTTCTCTAAGTCCTCCAGCCACAACTCAGCAATACTAGCATCACACTCACCCTCAAAAGATGGAGGTTTCATCTTCAAGAATCTCTCCAAAATAGCGTTGTTCCTCCCTCTAGGATCAACAGGCACATCAATACGAGGTGGCGGCTGCCTCACCTCAGGTTCTGGTGGTGGTGGTGGTGGTACAAGTGGTACTCCTCCTGGCTTACCTCCCTGGGCCATCTCAGTCATAAAGGCAAGCATACGGCGATACATGTCGGCCATGTGTGCATTAGGGTCAACCTGCTCCTGCTGAGGAGGTCTGTCACCCTGTCTATCCTCTCTGTCACCTCGACCAACACCGCCTCCCTGGCTAGGACCAGTACCTCCGGTATTCATACCGTGTCTAGTCTCCACCATCGTGAACCTACAAGAAATCACTCGACGTTAGA
Source organism: Codonopsis lanceolata (assembly GCA_013146195.2). Taxonomy (NCBI): domain Eukaryota; kingdom Viridiplantae; phylum Streptophyta; class Magnoliopsida; order Asterales; family Campanulaceae; genus Codonopsis; species Codonopsis lanceolata. The sequence continues at coordinate 152,459,598 of CM028380.1, forward strand.
AATCACACAAAGAACCAACCTACCTAGGCCATGGAACCTATCCTGGCCGATAGCTAACCTATAAAGCTCTGATACCAACTGTGACGACCCGACCCAGACCCCGAGGTGGAATCACAAGTCAAGTCGTCCAAATAGGACAACAATACATGCAAAGACTCAATTATAGAAAACGACGTGACGCAACATTTCAGATGAAGCGCGACTCGACACCAAAAGGCCGAAAATTTTTAAAACTTTTTAAACCTGATATAGCAGTTAGAGACAAGTATATCAATTCATCGGCGACTTTACTATCGGAACCCAACACTACACAGTTCATGCAAATATACCTCGACGGCTACAACATGCCGGAGAAACAACATAATTAAATAAGAGCTAAAGTAATGCCCAGCGGAAGATTTAAAACAGGTGAACCATACTACGGCTATACAAGGCTCGGCGCACATGCGCCGGCACTCAAAAACAGGATACATGAACTACAAGTAGAGACATAAATCCAAATACACAAAGTTCCTAAGCGAAGTCTAAATGACTAGCTAAACCCAACGTCCTTACAAAAGAGAACAAAATAAGGACCTCTAAAAACCACAACCTCGTCGCGTGCGATCACGGACAAGCGAGAATCCTGCTACACCTCAACGAGCGGTACCTGAACGGCTCGGATCTAAAGCAGTAAAAGGGAGGGGGTAAGTCATAAAGACTTTGTGAGTTAACAATTATGCATGTCATGTCATTATGCAACATACATAGCAAGATATCATCTTTAATATCAAGTCACTCAAAGCATTCATTTAATAAACACTTAAAACACATATCCATGGTAGCACGTTGTTTCACATAGGTGCTATAAAGTAAATCACATATACGGAGGATATGTTATGGAACCGGTGCCGCTACGTACCTCCTGCAATACACAGCGTTAATATTTCGTGCCAATGATACCCGTGATGAGTGTATCAAAGTGCCGAGCTCTCTACTCGGGTACCAAGCTCTCTCCATGGTACTTAGACATGCCAATGTGCTCTCTTGGTTACAGCAAAGCGGCTACTTCCCCACGTGGCCAAAGGAGGCGTGTGTGATAAAAACCCGGTATAACAACCCATCACTATCACGAGTCCCATAACTCGTGACGGCGATGCATTGTCACACCACGACTCAACCAAATATGCCAGCTGGACTCATGCAATGCCAAGTAGATGTTTACTCGTCATGTAATCTCAAATAAGGAATAAGTTCGACAAGAGCGAACTTATTCGACAAGTAGTTGTTTACTCATTTAAGGAATCAAACAAGAATTTGACAAGAGCAAATTCAACATGTCAAATAGATACATTATTCTACAACATGCCCTCAATCATACATTTACTTCACACGATCACATAAACCGCATAAGAACTCAATCGAGTCTTAAAAGCACACAAACATCAAGGCATAAACATCAATCCATCTCAAAGTATCGTAAGCTAATTCATTAGTCTAACGAACTACATTCGTCGTAGGGATTGATTGTGGAGTCGTTATTGTTCATAACTCCCTAATTTCAACTCCGATGAGTTTTACTACATTTCAACCAAGAAGAGTATTGATACTATATGTATCACATTGCCCTTTTCTAAGTTCTCCGTTCATTTAGAACTCGATAACTAAGCCGTTCATGTTCTTAAACTAGCCTTAAACACAATCCCGAGTTTCAAACCCTAGTTTCGGTGATTTTGTTAAACCTTGAATTGAACCTAATTCTTTCACAAGAGTTATTCCCAAGCTCATTATAAACAACATTCATGTTTTACAAAATGTCAAAATCATAACTTCATAGAGATTTCATAAAATCATACTCATATTTTATATGTTGAATTGAAGGTTTTGTCTTCACAAAAGATGTTCACAATCACTAATAGAACAACTATAATGAAGGGGTCATGCTATTTTATTTAACATGGAAATCTCAGGGAATTGTCACTCACCTTAGTCCTATGATTAATGGAGGAAAGGTTGAGTAGAGCAAGGATTGTTGTAGAGAAGATCGAGAGCTTCGATTTGGCGGTCTCGGTTCGACGATTGGACCACCGGATCTCCGGGAAATGGTCTCTCAAGTTGGTGTGACCTCCATGGACGAAATTTGAGCGAAGTCTCTGAAGTTCAGCTTGTTTTTGATCAACAATGGGTGTAGAGGCTGAATTTTTGTGTTTATATACTTCCCAAGAGGTCCCTAATCCAAGTGAAGGGCTTTAAGAGACTTCTAATTGGCCAAGGCATGCTAGCCTTTGATAAGCAATGATCCAAGGGTCTAAAAGGGTCTTAGACAAGTCAACAAAGAGGGTTTGGGCTCACCAAGGTCGGCCAAGGGGCAAGGGTTCAAGAGTCATTAGCCAAATCCACTCAAAACTCACAAAACCAGATTCTGGAAAATAGATAGTCAATCTTGTAAAATCGACCGAAAATAGCTCACACCTCCAAATGAGGTGATTATTGATTTTTATGAAACTAGACTCTTTAAAATATAGTTTAGCCTTTTAAATTACTCAATTTGGACTTATATTCATCAAAATATGGCTACTACAAGTTCAAGTACAGAAGCTGATTTCCTGAAAACAAAATTCTGGCACAGCCGTAAGTCAAGACCTAAATGAGGTACTTATACACCTTGGAAAAATACCATATTTTACAGGGAGTATCTTAACATATGTAGGTAAAACATACTAAATATTTAGAAAATTCTCTTTAGTATATTGGTACCAGAATTTTCCCAATTTTACCTAAAACCGGACTGAATCTGTGAAGTAATATGTTGGTCATCTTATTTCCAAATGCAAGAAGTCTATGAACAATGATTATGCAAGCATGGGAAATACTAGTACACTTGGTTTAGAACTCAAATGAACTTCTCGCAAGTTGAAAACACAAACAATACAAGCAACGAAGGCAATCCCGAGAAACCCTAAGGCTCAAACGAAGCAACAATGCTTCTAAACTCTCAACCAACTCAATGCAAACATGGTATGAATGAAATGAAGTCTCTAGCATGTCAAGACCTATTATAAACATGTTATAATGATGACAAACACGAAATGGGTTTGGGTTCTCACACTACACGATGCAAGATGATCAAAGTGGTTAGCACGACAATTCATACTCAATAAGTAATCACATATCGTCATGCTTAATTTAGCACAACTGATGTAATTTCTACCAAAAGAGAAGGAAAGAAATTACCTTAACAAGGATCGTTCTAAGGCAAGTCGTCTTGTTGGTGTAAAACTGCACCCCCTACCTAAAGAGATATGATACTTGGTTTGAAGCGCCACAACCAATTACACCAAGGTTGATTGATAAGCTAGGAAAGACGCCACAAGTTTTATAGGAGACTATAAACTTGATAAGTCTAAAGTTCTCAAAGAACCAAAAGAGTTGAATAACATTCACTCAAGAATAACATACATGATCTGATTTGCAAGGCTACAAAAGAGGCCTATTTATAGGCTAATATGGTGGAGAATACAATGTTCATGATGTCATCAACGAGGTCATCGATAAGCTAATCCACTTATTCATAAGTTGTACTAGCTATCTTGATAAGCTATCAAAGACTCTTGAGTTCTCCAAGTTCATGAATGGATTCAACTTATCTTGAATGGAATTTTCTAGATTTAAAGAGAAAATTCGGATGCCTCCTTTATTGACTTTGAAAAGGCTGAATTTTGGTCTTGTTTTGGGCTCAAAATGTACTCCTTCTTTGGGCTAGAGTTCCATCACCATGAGACTCCATTTTGCACTTCAATTGGGCCTTCTTTCTCATGTTTTTGAGCTAGACCAATCAAAGACTAGGGCTTAGTCTTGATTAATAACATGGACTAAAAGGACATGATTTGTTTGGTTTCCTTGAGTTGTAACTTGAGCTTGAACCCAACAAGTTCCAATTAAACCATGGATAGCATCCTTGAATTCTTTGGACTTGGACCTAGTGATAGGTCCAACTTGCCATTTCAATGAGTCTTGTTCTCTTAGATTTGAGCTCTCGGATTGAACTACATCAACAACCGAACTCCCTTTTAATTTCAACCTCAATATTATGCAACAACTAAACCCCATCTCCAAGTTCAAATACTAATCTAACATATTTCATCTTTTGCATATCCATATTTAGCAATAACGAATCATGCAACAATAAGAAATCACGATCACACTTATTATGCAATCTCAAGGAAAAACATCCTTTAGGCTCAACAATCAGACTATTAGTCAAAACATGCTTATATCCCTTAATAACATGAAGCTCATAACCTTTCCAAGGTTTAACATGTTTAACACAATTTATATCCCTAAATGAAACTATATGCAATCCATAAATCTTATGAAACATCAATGCTTCATGGGGAACTTCAACAATCTTATGACATGCATTAAAATAATTCATCATAGAAATATCATGCATAATCTCACGTTTAGAACTTAGATCTTGATGAAACTTAGAAATTCCCAATGCAAAATTCAGAATTTTCTTTCCAACTTGTATTGCAAAATGAACTCCTACCAATTTATCAACCAATGTATTATCAATGAATGTGGATACATACGAATGATTAGGTATGTGCAATGTCAAATTTAAGTCATCGTCAATCTATTCACCACATTTCATCCAATCACTTAGACCATGGTGACTTACCAAATTTTGAAATTGAAACTTTCTAAACAAGTCAAGTGGTCTAACAATCTTTTTCATGAATAAGGCATTCGCAACATTAATCAAAAATTTCAAAGCAACACCTCTCACAATTCTGAATTTATCACCCAAGTTATGGTGTACATCATGTATTAAATTAATTGGTCTAACAATTTCACCCATGACTGAAGTGTCTACAAGACTATTTAACTTTCCAAACCCAACAACTACACTATTGAGCTTATGATCAATATCATGGTGATTATCATGCAACAATTCACCACATATCTTATTTTTCCAAGAAAGAGTAAGATCATACCTTTGAGAAAGTGTAGGATCTACAACAATCTCCTTACCTTGTTGGTATTCAACCTTGGATCTCACACTTTCTTTAGACGGTGTAGGCTTCAAGTCATGAACAATCTGTGAATGAGAAAGAATGGAACTTGGCAAAAACAATTCAAATTTATTAGTATGAAAATTTGCCTCACTTCTTTCTTTTTTTCACACTCTTTATTTTGCTCACTCTCTCTATTTTTCCTCTCCTTTTGCCCGGTTATCTCACATCTTTCACTAGTTTCTAAAACCGGCCTTTCACTCTTGTTTTGACACACACTCTCCTTTTTCTTTGCTATCTCACAAAGCTCACTATTCTCTCTAGCCAAACTCTCTTTATTTTCACTCAATCTCTCCTTTTGTGAAGGCTTCTCTATATTCTTTTCCTCACTAGCCTTTCTCTTTTCTCTCAAGCTCTCCTTTTGTGAAGCCTTCTCTATATTCTTTTCCTCACTAGCCTTTCTCTCTTCTCTCAAGCTCTCCTTTTGTGAAGCCTTCTCTATAATCTTTTCCTCACTAGGCTTTCTCTCATTTAATTTATGTTCATCTTCAAGACCTTGATTTGTTGTAGGTGGAAAATGTGTAACGTGTTGTGAAGCTTCGAACGCAAGCTCCATTTGTTCTCGAAACTCTTTCCACCTTTGTTCATCTTTCTTTTCTCTTTCTAATCTTTCCCTCTCAATCTTCTCTCTCTTTATTCTTTCGAGATTTTCTTTCTCAATTTTGTCCTCCTCAATTTATTTCTTTTCATTCTTCCCATTTTTCCTACGAGCATAATCCCATGGAAGTCCCAATAAGAGATGCCACCCTTTCATTGGTGCTACATCACACAAGACATACTCTTTGTTCTCCCCTAGACTAAATGTGACCTTCACTTGTTTATCCACCGTTATCACCTCATTGGAACCTAATTGCAATTTATAAGGTCGTCGGAGTTTGACAACAGGAAGTCCTAATTTCTCAACCAAAACAGTGCTAGCAACATTAGCACCACTATCCTTAGCAATAACTAGTCTATACACTGAAAAATTCTCTCTCTACATAGTTCTCTCTAACCCTAGCGCCGCCTTGACTTAGCCTTCATGGCAGCGGCTTCTGACGCAGAAGACCCCCCGGCGCCTCCTTCCCCATCCCAAAAACAATCTTTTGCATCTATTGTATCTTCCCAATCCACCATCTCGGTTCCTCTCATCCCTCCTTCTTCCTTCAAGGGGGAGCCTTGTCTTCGACTTAACAAGGAACTCATTGACCTTCTTGCTAAGCCTTTTCACCTAACTCTTGTGGGCAAGTTCTCCCATGGCCGACCTTCCATGGAAACTCTTCGAAAGAACTTTCTCACTTTGGGCCTTAAAGCTGATGTAACACTCGGCCATCTGGATCCAAAACATGTTCTTATTCAAGTCCGTAATGAGCACGACTATCAACGCCTCTGGATTAAGGATCAATGGTTTTTTGGCCCCTATCCCATGCGTGTCTTTAAGTGGACTCCTGATTTCCGACCAGAGGTGGAGAGCCCGATTGTTCCTGTCTGGTTTGAACTGCCTGGTCTTCCCATTTACCTATTTCATAAACAGGCTTTATTCTCCATTGCAAGCCTCATAGGTAAACCTCTATTGCTTGACAACCCCACAGCTATTCTCTCTCGTTCTAGTGTCGCACGGATCTGCATCGAGATTGATCTCACCAAGCCCCTCCCTAAGCGGATATGGATTGATTGTGGTGGCGATCATGATGGGTTTTGGCAGTACATTATTCCTGAAAATCTCCCACTCTATTGTAACTTCTGCCATAGACAAGGTCACGACGGTACTACATGCAAATCAAAGCAGCCGGTCCATGGAAACCCTATGCCTGAACCCGTCCCAACTGCTGTTGCTCCGTCTTCTAGCAAACAGGTTTGGAAACCGAAGGAGGTGACTGCCCAAATTAATACTGCTATTCCCACGGTTGAGCCTGTTCCTACAGCTTGCCCGCCACCGGAGAATGCTCCCCATGCAGAAAACTCTTCACAAAACCCTAACCCTAGCAAAGAAAACCCTAACCCTAACCACGAAAACCCTAACCCTAGCCTCCCTCAACAAGCCACCCCAAACCCTAGCTCGATAAATCCTATCCCAGCTTCTGTTAAGGACAACACTCTTCCCACTGATGCTCAAGTTAATTCTAAGGTAGTCCCTTCTTCGTCTATTGAGCCAAATAACTTACCCCTCAATGTTTCTATGATGAACGAGGATGATTCTGAACCGATTTTAACCTCAAACCCGTTTGCGGTTCTTAATGATATCGAAGATGATGGTGATCAAGTTCCTGGTTCCACTTTTGAGGCTCTACATATTGACACTGATCCTGGCTCTACTGTGTCTAAAGCCAAGAAAACAATCCCTCCTTCAGATCGTTCTCTTCGATCAAAGTCTAAATCAGCTGCTTCTTCCCCTTCTGTTTCACATGGATATTAAGGCCTTATTCTGGAATGCCCGAGGGGTTGGGAACGATCCCACAGTGGCTCGCATCAAACGTCTCATTAAGTTGCATAAAATTTCATTTATTGCTATTTTTGAACCCATGATAGACTCGGAAAGAATTAAATTCATAAGCCGGCGCCTTAAATTTAATTTTAGTCATTCCAATTCTATAAGCAATATATGGATCTTTGCTAAATCTGCCTTTTCTTGCTCTCTAGTGCAGAGTTCTCATCAGCAAGTTACCATGAGGGTCCAACACTTCTCTTGGAAGCATCCTGTTATGATCTCTTGTGTCTATGCTAAGTGTGATGCTCTCGATCGTCAGCAGTTGTGGACAGATTTAATTGATATCGGTGCTCAAAATAATCACTCTCCTTGGCTTGTAGGAGGAGACTTCAATATTATTCTGGATCCTTTAGAGAAATCAGGAGGCCGGGGCTGGGATAGAGAAGGCGCTATGGATTTCCATGCTTGCAATGCAGCTTGTGGTTTATCTGATTTGGGTTATTCGGGGACTAAATATACTTGGTGGAATAAACATGAAGAAGGAGCCACAATCCATCAACGCATTGACCGAATTCTTTGCAATACTTCTTGGCTGGAGCAGTTTCCTATTTCTTCAGTTCAGCATCTTAATCGAACATGCTCTGATCACTCGCCTTTGCTTCTCCGCATTCCTCCAGCTTCTGTTTCAAAGGCCAGACCATTCCGTTTTATTAATGTTTGGACTCGTCATGACTCGTTTCTTTCAGTGGTACGCACAGCTTGGTCTACTGCTGCTTCGGGTCGGCCTTTAGTGCTGTTTGCTAATAAACTTCGAGCCACCAAGCATGCCTTACGTGCTTGGAATAAAACTGAGTTTGGGAACATTTTTCAAGCTGTTTCTGATGTTGAAGATGATGTTCTGGAGAAGGAGCTTCTTTATGAGCTGAACCAATCTGGTGACAACCGAACAGCCCTATTACGCGCCCAAGCTCTTATGCGTAAGTCTCTTGCTACGGAGGCAGCCTATTGGCGACAGAAATCTAAAGTGCAATGGTTCAAGGAGGGGGACGGTAATTCTAAGATTTTTCATGCCTCTGTTTGCCAATCTCGTCGTCATCTCCATATTCACTCAATTCGTAACTCTGATAATTGTTTACTTGAGAATGAAGCTGACATTGCCAAGGGAGCTACAGATTATTTCTTTGATCAACTCAAGGCTGATCCAGTCTCTACTCATTTTAATCTCTCTATGATCCCGACTTTGGTCACTGCTGAATGGAATCTCTCTATGATAAATCCGCCCACCAAGGAAGAAATTTATTCATCTATTACAGGCCTGAATAAGGACAGTGCTGCTGGCCCTGATGGCTTCACAGGCCAATTTTTTATCTCTTGTTGGGACATTATCCAAGATGATCTTTTCTCGGCGATCCACGGAATTTTTTCGGATTCTCCTTCCTCGCTCGTGGACAAGCACCTTTATAGCCACCATCCCTAAAACAGATAATCCATCTTCTTTTAAAGACTTTCGCCCCATCAGCCTTTGCAATTTCTGCAATAAAATTATCTCGAAGTTACTTGCTTCTCGGTTGGCTCTTTACCTCCCTCAGATTCTTTCCCCCAACCAAAGTGCTTTCACTAAGGGAAGAGTGATTCAGGACAACGTTCTATTGGCTCAGGAACTCGTAACTTTTTTGGGGAAAAAAGTTAATGGCTCAAACATTATTTTTAAACTTGATATGGCAAAGGCTTTTGATCGAGTCTCTTGGCTGTTCCTTATTCAAGTTCTTCGAAAGTTTGGATTCCATGAGATATTTATTGATCTCATCTGGCGTCTTATATCCGACAACTGGTTCTCAGTTCTTATTAATGGCTCCCCCTCTGGATTTTTCACTTCTTCACGTGGTCTTCGCCAAGGTGATCCCCTTTCCCCAAGTCTTTTTATTTTGGCTGCAGATGTTCTAAGCAGAAGTCTCAATGCCTTGCATAATTCAGTGGCTCGCTGTCGGTTTTCTACTCTTAGTGGCTGCCCTATTATCTCCCACCTTTCGTTTGCTGATGACGTTATCATTTTTTGTAACGGGAATAATTGGTCTCTTCAGAAGCATTTGGATTTGCTTCAGCACTATGAGCAAATATCTGGCCAACTCATCAATAAATCAAAGAGTAGAATTTATGTTGCTCCCTCGCTGAACTCTGATAGGGCTAACCGAATTGCTGAAACTCTTGGATTTCGCTTGGGCTCTCTTCCCATCACTTACTTGGGCTGCCCTCTTTATCATGGGCGTAAAACAAACAGAATTTTTGACCCCCTCCTAGTCAAGCTTCAGAATAGAGTGGAATCTTGGCTCGGCTCTTTCCTTAATGCGGCAGGGAAAGTCACTCTTATTCGTCATGTGCTTTATTCCATCTCTGCATATCTTCTGGCCTCTCTGGACCCCCTAAATCTGTGATCAACATGCTTGAGCGCTTTTTTGCGAATTTCTTTTGGAGTTCATCTGAAGGTGCTCACAAATTCCACTGGGTCGCTTGGCGTTCTTGCTGCATCCCCAAGCTCTATGGTGGCCTCGGAATTCCCTCTCTTCCTTCTCTGGTTCAGGCATATTCTATTAAACTATGGTGGCGATTTCGTTCCTCCCATAACATCTGGTCCGAATTTCTAAAAGCTAGATATTGTTCCTCTGTGCACGCTACAGTTTCGACCCTTAAGGGCTCTCATGTTTGGCGTCGTCTTAAACTCATTCAAGCTGTTGCAGAACCGCACATTCACTGGAACATTGGTCTTGGTGACTGCTCTATTTGGTTCGATAAGTGGCTCCCTGGCCAGCTTCTCACTCGCCCACCTGATTGTGAGATTTCTAATGTTAAAGAGCTATATGACTCCTCCGGGCTCAACCTTAACTCATTGGCTCATTCTATTCTCCGCCAAAAAGCTTTCTTCCGCATTTCGCTTTCTTCCCATCCAGACAACCCGTGTTGGACAGCTGATTCTTCTGGTAAATTTTCCTTGTCTTCGGCTCTCTCCATCCTCACCCCGGCAGCTACTATATCTCCCTCAGCCAAATTCATTTGGCACAAACTTCTGCCCTCTCAAATTGGTGTTTTTCTTTGGCGATTAATGCTGCAGCGTCTTCCAATTGACGAAGCCCTGATTCATAAAGGTTTCCAAATTGTTTCTAAATGTGTTTGATGCTCCCATCACTCTTTAGAATCTTTTAATCATCTCTTTCTTCACGGCCAGTTAGCCTCATCGATTTGGTTGGCCTTCAGTCTATCTCACAATCTCTCTATTACGGGAAATTCCATCAGGCTCAGATGTTTGGCGGGTTGGGGCTCTTCCTCCACAGCCCATAAGTTACTACCCTCTCTTATTCTCTGGCATATTTGGAAGACCCGCAATGCTCTTATTTATGACAATGCTGTTATGTCCATTTCTTCTGCTATCCATGCCATTTCTCAAGATCTCTCTCTCCTAATGGGATGCGGGAATTTCTTTATTCGGCAGAATATCTCGGGATCTTTTATTTCCTTTGCTACGAGCAAGCAAAGACGAATCCGAGCTGTTTCTTGGTCCAAGCCGACTGGCTCGATTGTTAAATTGAACTCGGATGGTGCGAGTCGAGGTAACCCGGGTATTAGTGGTGGAGGGGGAATTATTCGAGACTCTGAAGGTAAAGTCCTCTTTGCTTATGCCTCTTTTTATGATTTTGCTACGAACACTGAGGCGGAATGTAAGGCCCTCTATCAAGGAGTTTGTTGGCTTCATTCTCATGGATTTCGCCAGGCCATAGTTGAGATGGACTCTATGATTTTATATAATTGCCTTGCTAAAGGTCATCATCCCCCCTGGACTCTCCATTATTATATTAGAGGCATTTTATCCATGCAAAGGGACTTCTTGTTTATATTTAGTCACTGTTATAGAGAAGCTAATGCTGTTGCTGACGGGCTCGCAAACTATGCTATTGATTCGCGGTTGAACTCTGAGTTTACTTCTCTCGATGCCTTGCCTAATCCTATTAGAGGGAACTCCATTTTGGACAGTCATGGTACTTGTTATCTCCGAATATCCTAGATCTTTAGTTCTCTTTTGTATCTATTTCTCTTTCGAGGTAAGGCTCCTCTGTCCCCCCATTTATAAGGGTAAGGCTGGTTGTCCCCCTCAAGTTTGTATCTTTCTTTTAATTAATAAAACTCTGCAGGGTACCGTCCCTGTTTCCTAAAAAAAAAAAAAAAAAAAACTAGTCTATACACTTTCTCGAATACAAGACATCTTCTATAAATTATGTTTGAAAACACATCTTCTTTTCTTTTGCCTTGCGTACTTAGGGTCACCAATAACTCACCTAGCATGCTTTCTTCCATAGATAACTCATTATGACTTTCGTGATCTCTAAGTTTAGAAATTTTCATATTGCCACTTCTACTTTTAAACATTATGAAACATGTAGGAAATATGTTAGAAATAAACAAGTTTATATCTCACACACTCCCTTACGTGTATCACTCAAGCAATGATCTCTCCTCTCATGTTTACCTACTCTCCCTGTGACGACCCGACCCGGACCCCAAGATGGAATCACAAGTCAAGTCGTCCAAATAGGACAACAATACATGCAAAGACTCAGTTATAGAAAACGACGTGACACAACATTTTAGTTGAAGCGCGACTCGGCACCAAAAGGCCGGAAATTTTTAAAACTTTTTAAACCTGATATAACAGTTAAGACAATTATACCAAATCATCGGCGACTTTACCGGAACCCAACACTACACGTTCATGCAAATATACCTCGACGGCTATAACATGCGGAGAAACAACATAAACAAATAAACTAAAGTAATGCTAAAGTAATGCGGAAGATTTAAAAGATTTAAAACAGGTGAACAAACTACATCTATACAAGGCTCGGCGTACATGCGCCGGCACTCAAAATAGGATACAAGTATAGACATAAATACAACAAAACCAAATTCCCAAAGCAAGGTCTAAATGACTTGCTAATCCCAACGTCCTTACAAAAGAGAACAAAATAAGGACATCTAATAACCACAATCTCGTCGCGTGAGATCACGGACAAGCACGAACCCTGCTACGCCTCAACGAGCGGTACCTGAACGGCTCGGATCTAAAGCGATAAAGGGAGGGGTAAGTCATAAAGACTTTGTGAGTTAACAATTATGCATGTCATGGCATCATGCAGCATACATATCAAGATATCATTTTTAATATCAAGTCAATCAAAGCGTTCATTTAACAAACACTTAAAACACATATCCATGGTAGCACATTGTTTCACATAAGTGCTATGAAGGTAAACCACATACAAGGAGGATATGATATGAAACCGATGCCGCTACGTAGCTCCTGCAATACACAGCGTTAACATTCGTGCCAATGATACCCGTGATGAGTGTATCAAAGTACCGAGCTCTCTACTCGGTTACCAAGCTCTCTACTTGGTAATTAGACTTGCCAATGTGCTCTCTTGGTTACAGCAAAGGGGCTACTTCCCACCGTGGCCAACGGAGGCGTGTGTGATAAAAACCCGGTATAACAATCCATCACTATCACGAGTCCCATAACTTCGTGACGGCGATGCATTGTCACACCAACGACTCAATCAAATATGCCAGCTGGACTAATGCAATGCCAAGTAGATGTTTACTCGTCATGAGATCTCAAATAAGGAACAAGTAGTTGTTTACTCACTTAAGGAATCACACAAGAATTCGACAAGAGCGAATTCAACATGTCAAATAGATTCATTATTCTACAACATGCTCTCAATCATGCATTTACTTCACACGATCACATAAATCACATAAGAACTCGATTGAGTCTTATAAGCACACATATCAAATATGCCCTTCAATCCATCCCAAAGTCACGTAAGCTAATTCATTAGTCTAACGCACTAAATTCATCATGTCAAATAGATATATCATTCTATAACATGCTCTCGATCATGCATTTACTTAACATAATCACACAAACCACATAAGAACTCGATTGAGTCTTACAAGCACACATACATCAAGGCATACTCATCAATCCATCTCAAAGTATCGTAAGCTAATTCATTAGTCTAACGAACTACAATCGTCGTAGGGATTGATTGTGGAGTCGTTATTGTTCATAACTCCCTAAATTCAACTCCGGTGAGTTTTACTACAATTAAACCAAGAAGAGTATTGATACTATATGTATCACATTGCCTTCTCCTAAGTTCTCCGTTCATTTAGAACTTGATAACTAAGCCGTTCATGTTCTCGAACTAGCCTAAAACACAATCTCGAGTTTCAAACCCTAGTTTCGGCGATTTTGTTAAACCTTGAATTGAACCGAATTCTTTCACAAGAGTTATTCCCAAGCTTAATACAAACAACATTCATGCTTTAATAAATGTCAAAATCATAACTTCATAGAGATTTCATAAAATCATACTCACATTTTATATGTTGAATTGAAGGTTGTGTCTTCACAAAAGATGTTCACAATCAACATTAAAACAACTATAATGAAGGGGTCATGCTATTTTGTTTAACATGAAAATCTCAGGGAATTGTCACTCACCTTAGTCCTATGATTAATGGAGGAAAGATTGATTAGAGCAAGGATTCTTGTAGAGATGATCAAGAGCTTCGATTTGGCGGTCTCGGTTCGACAATCGGACCACCGGATCTCCGGAAAATGGTCCTTCAACCTAGGGTCTCCTCCATGGACGAATTTGGAGCTCAAGCTTCTGGTTCTCTGGTTTTGTTAGACAAAAATGGCTGGAAGGCTGAATATTTGTGTTTATATACTTCCCACTATGTCCCTAATCCAAGTGAAAGGCTTTAAGAGACTTCTAATTGGCCAAGGCATGCTAGCCTTTGATAAGCCATGATCCAAGGGTCTAAAAGGGTGTTAGACAAGTCAACAAAGGTGGCCTGAAGTCATCAAGGTCGGCCAAGGGGCAAGGGTTCAAGAGTCATTAGCCAAATCCACTCAAAACTCACAAATGCAGAAAACTGGACAACAGACAGTCAATCTTGTAAAATCGACCATAAATAGCTCACACCTCCAAATGAGTTTATTATTGATTTTTATGAAACTAGACTCTTTAAACTATAGTTTAGCCTTTTAAATTACTCAATTTTGACTTATATTCATCAAAATATGGCTACTACAAGTTCAAGTATAGAAGCTGATTTCCTGAAAACAGAATTCTGGCACAGCCGTAAGTCAAGACCTAAATGAGGTACTTATACACCTTGGAAAAATACCATATTTTACAGGGAGTATACTAACATATGTAGGTAGAACATACTAAATTTTTAGAAAATTCTCTTTAGTAGATTGGTACCAGAAGTTTCCCGAAGTTCGCCCAAAAACCGGACTGAATCTGTGAAGTAATAAGTTGATCATCTTATTTCCAAATGCAACCAATCTATGAACATGTATAAGACTTGTTTAAACATGGTTATGGCTTGTATTCAAGGCCTAGAACTCAACCGAACTTCTCTCGGGACGAAATGAAGGCAATACAAACAATGATGTTAAACCACAAAACACAACCGAAGCAACGAAGCTTCTAAACTCCCAACCAAGCATGAAACAACTAAGATGAACATTGTAAATCTTTTATGCAAGGTATTAAGACTCTCATGAGACTTATTAAGGTGCTAACACGTTAATACGAACACCCGAAACAACAACAACAAGGCATGCAACGCATGGAAGACCATTACTCTATTATGATCTTAACCAATTCAATGCCAACACGATATGAATGAAATGAAGTCTCAAATATGTAAAGACATATTATAAATATGTTATAATGATGACAAACATGAAATGGGGTTTGGGTTCTCACACTCCCTCACCTTCAATTCCTCCAAGTTCTAAAATAACTAACAAATAAATCGGTGAATTCTGAAGTAAACAAACCAAACTCAATCAATAGAATTCTTCGCATAGAAATAATGAATTAAAAATAGAATTCCAAGGATGAAAGGCTTTAGATCAATTGTATAAGAAGATTTGATATTAATTCTCGAACCTAGATGATGACAATACTTCAAGCTTCTCAATTAACACAACTAGCAATTTTCAATTTTCAAGCAATCACAACCGTTTTTTTTTTCAGCAACTACCAAAATTTTTAAAAATTTCAGATTTCTGTATTTTTTTAAATCTGAATTTTATGTATTTTTTTTCTATTTTCGGATCTGTTTTCTCTTTTTTTTTTGTCCGAATACCCCTTCTTTTTTTTGTAACTTGAATTGTGCTGGATGAATTAATTTAATACAACAGATTTTTTTTATATGGTGTGAGCAGTAATACGTGAACAGTAGCAATTTTTTTTTTTATTTTGGATTTATAACCCTAGAAGATTAGGGTTTTGAAACAACAAAAACAAAGAAATCGAAAATAACAAATTAGGATTGAAGACCCTAATTCGAAGTAGGAAGAGAAACAAATTGATAATCAAAATAAGAACAATTTAAAGTAAGATAGATTGTGGAAATGAACCTTTGCTTTGATACCAAAATGATACGATATTCTCGGAAGGCTTCGTTGAAGAACGAATTACTCACGCGGTGGAAGCTTAGGATCGAAGGATGTTTGCGGGGGTGACACCTCGACCCAACAATTAGCACGAAAAGAACCTTGGCATGTACAGCCGCAACCTGCAATCGTAGCAATTGAAGAACCTAAATATTGTGAATAACGTCACAATAGGTATGGAATTCCTATTGATAAGTTAGGTTTCGAACACAATGGAATCACACCGAAGTATTCATAAGTTCATAAAGAACAAGGAGGTTTCGAATAAAACACTTAAAACTATATTAACTCAATAATCAGAAAAGTTGTTCCAAAACAATAAGCCACAACCCTTATTGGGTTGTGAATCCTAAACCTAAAAGTAAAAGAAAAGGTCTAAGTAGAATCAAATCATCTTAGGAAACTACTTAGAATCAACTTAGGAAACTAAATAAAATCTACTTAGGAAACTACTCAACTAACCTAATCTATGTAGGCAACAATTAGGTAAGTTTCCTAATATATTTAAAAAACATAAATCCCCCAAAATAAGGAAAATCTACAAATCCCGTTTTTCTACAAGGGCCTATTTTCTAAAATTGCATTTTCGCCCCCAAAGTCCTCCAATAGTTATTAAAAGCTCCTCAAGTCATATTTGAATATATGGGGACCCACTTGAAGGCTTCATTTTCCATAATGAATTGTTTTAAAGCTGACACGACATAAAATAGCACCTTGCGGCCGCAAGCCCTCAACACCTTGCGATCGCAAGCTTCCCAGAAAGTCAGTCTGTAAGAATGGTAAGGCCATGCGGCCGCATGCCTATCAACCCTTGCGGTCGCAAGCTCCACAAACACTGAATGGTTTGTTCCTTCAACAAATTCATCCATTATGCTTTGACCACCATTCACTATCTTCCTTGGCTTCTTCAAGCTTAGCCTCTTCGATCTCGTCGAGTATCCATCATAGTAACTCGAATCTCTAAAGAACCCACGAATCAAGTTTGTATAGAACCCTTAAATCTTCCAAGCATATTCCACGCCTCTTAAAGAGTTAATTTGATTTCTTGGGCACTTGGTTTCTTGATCAATCACGAACTCTCCATGCTTGATCAACATTTGACTTTGACACTGACTTAGGCTTGACAGGATCTCATTAGCATCGTTACTATTCCTGTGAGGATGACTTTATATAAAGTTATATAGGCTTTACAGCCGGGTAGAACAATTGGGTTATTGTGTTGGTTGTATTATTTTCTAGGGTCGACGTGTTGCGTCATGTTGTTTTGTATTATTTAAGTATTTATTCCTTTCCCCCGGGCACTCTGTAGCCTTGGGGCATTCAGTATTTGGTTGTTGTTGTTGTTGTTATCTCCGGAACATTTGGCCGTTGGGGTTGTTGTTGGTTTCAAAGTAGTAGACTCGTATTCTTTTAGTTGGTTTTCCCTCCAGCAAGTTTTAGCCGTCGATTGATTATTGTACAGTTTGGGTCCTTCTTGTTTCGCCGACCTTGATTTGCTGATGGTTTGTCGCACATGCGCAATGTTTCATCACGTGGTTCAAATTTTTGGGCCGAGAGATTTACTGTCTCTTTGGTCATGTTAGTTTGGAGCTTGATAGCCATGGCTCAGTCCTATTATTCACTTCCTTAAGTTTCATTTTTGTTGTTTTGTATACCCATTATGACTTTACTTTCTAGTTAGAGTTATTTAGCTCATTTATGCGACTAGTGCCATTGTGCTTAGTAGGCGCTTGTCTGTTGTTTTGTGGTTTTAGTGGCAAGACTTTGGGATTTCGTGCCATTGTGTACTTGCTCGGTTGCATTTACATTCATAATAACCATGTTTACAAGTTTACAAGTGGCCACGACGTTCATAGTAGTTGTCGTCGTAAGTTTGATTGCCCGATTCGCGATTTTAGTTATCGTGTTGTCGTACGATTTCGTACCGTAGTGTTTATTGTCGTATTACTCGGTTAGTATTATTTTGACCCTAGGTTTGGCCCTGGATGACTAGGGGGACCTTGGGGATTAACTTGGTTTTTGGTCCATAATTATGCTCAAACAGGCTAGAGGGGGGTGAATAGCCTATGATGCCGGTTAAAAACTTTTCTTCATGAATCCATAAAATGTAGATTTTAACAGCATAGACAGTTAACACGATGAGCATGTCTGCTGGTAACATGAAACATCAAACTTGCTCTTAGCAGAGTGTAGACACCCCAATTTCCTACCCCTTATATGTAACATGGCAAAAAATATCAATACCTGTTAAAAGGCTAACGAATGTCAAGTAACAGGGTTGAAAGTGCAAAAGAAAAAGCAGGATGCGTAAATAGTGAAATACAGGGGGCCTAAGTACCAAAAAGAGGACCAAAAATAACCATGGGCGCCGCCCATGGTCACTCCTGGCCCCGTGCCCAGCATGACCATGGGTAGCGCCCAACAGTGCTTCCAGCACTGTAGTAGTTAGCCTTTGGTGCAATCTCTCAAGCGTGCGGTACAAGCCGATGAAACACAGAAAGTAAAACTTAATCATGAAGGAAAGCCTCACTCTCAGCTATAAATAGAGGTGCCCAGCTTGTGATTTCAGGGAGTTCACATGCAGTGAGAATACGTAGTTAAAAACAGTACGCGGTGAGTTTCATCGTTCTCCCGAGAGAACGCCGAGAGAATTTCTTCCTCTAGCCCCAAAGCTCTACCAAATCTCCCCCAAACACTAAAACCAACCAGCCAAATTGAAACCTAGTTACCCTGCTAGGATTCCGCCCTATTCCTCTAGTCCAAAAATCCCAGAAAGAGCAGTTGCCCTGTCCGAATCCAGAAGCTAAATCAGCAAAAAGCCAGCGGTTGTTGTGCCCGATTTATGCCGTCAGCAAGCAAGCAAACAAGCAAAAGCAAATAGTTGTGCCGCCCGGATCCCAAGGCGAAAAGCAACTTTCGAAAACAGTCACTCTGTCCGAATCCCCGCAATAGCAAAGCAGTAGCTAAAAAAGACTCCCTCTCCCTGAAGGACAGAGCGAGCGCACCCTAGGACCTACCAAAAGATAGTTGGTACGGGATAAAACCCCCACGCTTCAAAAGGTAGGCTATTTAAATTTTTTATGTTATAAAAGTGCTATTTAGACTAGAAAATTTAAGCAAAATAAGCAGTTATGTTGCCTGAAATTCTAAAAAAAATAGCACTAAAAAGAGCCATTATTATGGCCAAAATTTTATAAATGTATTTATAACTCTAGGAAAGAGGATGTTGCAAGTTTGTAATAATATATGTCTGTATATATATATATATATATATATATATATATATATATATATATATATAAACATATTTTAGCCAAAAAACTATTTTGAGACCGAAAGGGCGAGTTGGGTGCCTAACACCTTCCCACCTCGTAACTTAGCCTCCAAACCTTTTGCAAATCTGGTTACATTTGGGTTTTCTTTGTTATCCTTAAAATAAAGATGACGACTCTGTTTATCACATTTTGAGCCTACAATTGAGGCTGGACGTATTCCACGTGCCTTAAAGGTTTTAAAACCTAGCCGCTTTCTCACGTAGGGGGAAAAAGGTCGGAAATCGGGGCACTCGCAATGGCCACTCTGCTAGGGACGTTGTTTTTATTTTAAACAAAATAAATACTGAGTGCTAGACTCATTTTTTATATAAAAAAAGAGAAAAAAAAGTTTTTCTTTTATTTTTTGGTTAAATATGCTTATTATATTTATTTAACAGTTTAAATATTGCATTTATATATATATGTATATATATGTGTGCATACTGTAACAACTTGCAGCAACCTCGTTTCGGGTACCGCTGCGAATAAAAAAAAGAATAAAATATTATTTTGGGTAGGATAAAAAAACAAAGGGCTTATTATTACTTTATTTTTGCTTTATTTTATTTCTTATTCTGTTTATTTATTATTCCTCGCAAAATATGTAAATATTCTTTTATTCTGTCATTTTATTTTGGGGATTAGGACCAAATGTAATTAATAGGAACATATAGAGTCCCCGCTTTTCTTTCTATTTCTTGATCTAAATGGCCGTCATGTTTGCTCGCGCCGTCCTTTCGAGGATTCAAACTAATTAGGCGAGAAAATCCACAATGAACAGAAAGACAGACCATTTATTGCTTTATATCTCAAAAGGTAAAAAAAAACTTTACTGTTTTTTAGATACCACACACACGCGAACACACCTAGAAATAATCCGAACTGCTACCCTACACCATGGCCATCCTACCCCCTGCATCAGTAAACATTAATTGCATATAGATTCTCAGGACACTTTATGGACCGATCGGTTTTTATATCTCTAAATTATCGGCCAATCCTTGTTGCAAAAAAAAGAGCAAAAAATATATATAAAAAGAAATATGCACAGGGGCTGAGCAATAATTTTTATGATATTCGACCTAGACCATTCGAATTGTGGATCCCGGAAAGAGTATAGGCCCCTCGTCTGGGATCAGTCCAATCTTGGGGAGTCGAAAGGCAGGTGGAATACGAGGGTCATATACTCTAGAGAAAGAATCCACTGTTCCAGGAATAGTCCTGAGACTGTCAAAACAAAGCAGGTGCTTGTCCGATCAATTGTAGGAAGAAATGAATAATAATAATAATAAAGTCACACTGTACTTAGAACCCAAAAAGCCTTCAGCCAACCCTTTCTGATACCTTCAACCCCTTTTCCTCAGAAACCTGGCCCGAGTTTGGAATGGAAGATATAGCACCGGTCGGTTGATACGGGATACAGGCACAAGGATCAGATCAGAACATATCGGGGTCAGATCAGAAAGTATCAGAATCAGTTCAGAAAGTACAGATTTGGGCAGAATGGCAGCTGAGAATGAGCAATCTACAGTGGGTACTGATACAGGGGCTCCAGGGTATGCTCCAATTCCAGCTATACAGCAATGGTTAGACTAGAATTTGGGTGCACAAGCCGATCGCTTATTAAGCCAGATGGCAAACCTCATGCAAGGTCCAAGGCCCAATGTTGAAGGAACCACTTTCCCTACAACCCCTCAAGAAGCATCTACATCTCATGCTCCTCTAAACGCAAACCCTCAGCAAAACACTAACCTACCACCAACTACCAGCACCCCAAACCTAAATTTTCTATCAAACCCCTATTACCTATATTATAACCCTTTCTGACTTTCTCATATATTCATCATATCCTCTCCCAAACACCAATGTTCTCCAGAATCCAAATGACCTCCCATTTTCCATCACCAACCCACTTCAAAATAGCCCACATATGGACCCCAGAAGCTATACCCAATCAGGGTAAGTAATGACCTATCTGCCCTTCAATGATCTTGGTCGTCAGATAGAAACTACAAATAACCTACCTCCTCAGAATCCTTACCAAATACCTACTCAAAATCGTTACCAAACGCCATAGCCCGGAATAAACCCATCTGCCCCCAATCCTTCCAACATATACCGAACCCGACACCACCTCCCACCAAAATAGTGGCAGACATGGAGAACATAAAAAGTATGATGCTCAAAGTCTTGAACAAAGAAGAATTTTCTACGCGGGCGTTAACACTGCAACCTTCAGCCATACTACCCTCAAAATTCAAAATGCCCGATATAGAAAAATTTGACGGGATTGAATGTCCTATGTCTCACCTAAAATCTTATTCTACCGGCATGTAGTCAAGAGGGGCGAGTTTTGAAGCTATGACCTTTAATTTCCATCTCACCTTGATAGGGGCAGCTAAACAATGGTTAATGCTACCTCAAGAGGTACAAAGATAATACTACCTCTGAAAATAAAAGAGATCTTGAGGTGTGCACACAAAGAGAAAAAGAAACTTGTGCAGACTTTGCAGCCATGTGGAAAAGAAAAATAGCTCAGACATTGGACAGACCTGATCCGGCTGAATCAGCCAGAATGTTCATCAAAAATCTCAAGTTCATTTACCTGGAGCATATGAGGTATCTCCCTTATGGTAACTTTAATGAAATAGTGAAAATAGGGATCCGTATTGATGAAGATATATGTACTGGGCATTTAAAACTCGGTACAACTCCTAGCTCCTTCTGCTACTCAAAAGGGAAAACAGCCGCATCAGGGTCAGCTGTCCATATGGTAGGAAATACGCCTACTATACCACCGACCAGTTTTCCTACCCAGAGCTACAACACTGTGCCGTAGTCCTATGGAACAGAAAGGTCCATCAATACGATTGGTGGAAATAACTGTCCAAATAGAAACTTCAGGGGACCAAACAGAGGAAATAGGCATTACGATGCGTTACAAGCTCCTCAGTCTGTAATATTGCAAGAGCTGATAGCACAGGGAATGCTAAAACCCATGGAAAACTATAGGCCACCAAATCCTCTGCCTAACTCATGGAACCATGCCCAGTATTGTGAATATCATCGTTGCAGTGGTCATCTCACCGACAAGTGCTACATACTCAAAAATGCAATCCAAGACCTGATACATGATAAGGTCATCGAAAAACCTCACCCCAGGCCCAATGTAGTCACTAACCTATTACCTCAAATCAACATAATTGAGGTAAATGAAGAAAAATGTGTACGCAAGTTTGAAAGGAATGAAAAATCATTACCATATATCATTGTTCCTCTCTCTCTATCCGAAAAAGAGCTTAGCTGCAACATACTCTCTTGGGACACTATCCTGGGCAGCCAAAATATCAGTAGCAATGAAAAAGTCACTTGGGTCGATGAGGATGCAAGTCACCTTACCAGATCTGGTCGAGCCTACCAACCAAACCAAGAAAGCGGTGAACACTCTGGTAAAGACAAAGAAATAGATACTGGGGCTAAATATATGGTAGATACCATGTTAGCTCAGATGAAGAAAACCCAAGCAAATATATCCATCTGGGCTTACTATGTTCTTCCAAAAGTCATCGTGATACATATTATGTTCACCGATCTAGACCAGCCAAGAGAAGGAACCAACCACATTGAAGCTCTCCATATCACTGTGGGGGTCATGGAAAAAAGGGTTCCTCGAGTCCTGATAGACAACGACTCATCCTTAAATGTATGTCCCACCAGCACACTAGCCAAACTGGGGACAAAAATATCAGAGCTGACTCCTTCTTCACAGACAGTAAAGGCATACGACAACACTAGTCAATGTGTCCTAGGGGTGGTAACTCTAATGATGACTATTGGGCCCCTGACTATGTCAGTTGAGTTCCAAGTCCTAGACATGCCTGCCCACTTTCAGTCTATTGGTGGGACGTCCTTGGATCCATGGGGTGAAAGGGGTAGCCTCCTCACTGCCATCAATGTGTCATGTTTATCCACGATGACCACATAGTAATTATACTTGCAGATAAAATCGTGGAAAACAAAGAAAGCGGGGACATCCCAATCCTCGAAATAGAGCACGATGACACGGGTATCTTCCTCAGTGGTTTCGAAGTTATCCCCCAAGCCAGAGTCAATGCCATTGAATATGAGCGAGAAACTGGCATTACTGGAAAGAAAACCACAATTTTAGGAGACATGGTCCCACTAAACATGCTCCAAAAAATGAATTATATGCCAGGTCTGGATCTCGGCAGAAATCAGCAGGGGCTTGTCAATCTAGTCCAAGATGATCTTAAAGAATGTATCCCTCAATTTGGTCTAGGATACAAACCCACACCAGTTGAACTAGCCGCAGTCATGAAGCAGAAACGTGAGAAAAGTAAGGTAGAACGTTAAAAAACGTCCTTACAAAGATCCTCTTTTACAACCCTATAGAAAAACTCTAAATGGATACTTCGTAAGGAAAAGAGAAACCGATGCCTATCTCATGTTTCCCAAACCCTGGATAGACCAAAATGGGAAAAGGCGCCCTGGGTGGGAAATCTTCGAAGATGTCAGTCTTGCTACTAATGAAATGGAGCAAATTACTTTGGAACCCCGCAGCCCTAAAACTGTCACAGTCGAAAACACTTGGAATTTGGACCAGGATTATTATGCCCTTGCTCTGTTTGGTGATGATTTTATAGGAGATAGCTTCCCGGGTATGATCGACGGAGGCACTAGTTATGAAAACCTCCCGACTGAGTTCGAGTCCATTACTGATAACCCCCTACAGAATTGGTATACTACGACCGGCCCGCTCTTGACGACCGCAGACTTGGTGGACCGTGTCAAGTATCCTATCCCCCCTATTTCCTTTAGCCTTACGGACTGGTCATCTACTGGCCCACTCCCTGAAATTGAGGACCTCAAACCCTAGGACCTCAATAATGTAAGCAACCATGTACAATCTGCTATTAATAATGAAAATCTTAATGTCTTCGCGTATTCCTTAGTTGCACCTACGTTAAAAGACAAATTAATTAACATTAATAATGAGTCGTTTAACGAAATGGATCCAAAAGATAAAGGTTACTTACTTGAGCTCGCCAAGTTAGTCAAGCACCAAGAAAAACACCGATCAGTAGCATCAGATGAAGACTTGTTCGTTATCAATCTGGGGCTGAACAGTGAAATTAGAGAAGTTAGAATCGGCAGTTATCTGCAAGGGTCAGAGAGTTTGTAGATGTCTTCGTATGGTCCTACGAAGACATGCTTGGGTTGGATCCAGCCATAGTAGAGCACAGAATCCCCATATACCCCGAAGAATCAAGCCAGAATGGTCACTGCAAGTAAAAGAAGAGATCATAAAGCAGCGTGCACGTCAAGTTCATCCGGGTAGTTGAATACCCGATATGGCTGTCAAACATAGTGGCTGTTCTGAAACCCAATGGAAAGGTTTGGATATGTGTGGACTTCTGCGACCTCAACAAAGCATTGCCGAAAGATGACTTCCCTCTACCCAACATTGATATTAGACGATGTGGCCTCTCATAAAATAAGATCCTTGGTAGATGGCATGCTGGGCTACAATCAAATCAAAATGGCAGCAGAAGACCAAGAAAAAACTTCATTCATCACCCCCTTGGGAACCTACTACTATATTGTCATGCCATTTGGACTGAAAAATGTTGGGGCTACATACCAAAGGGTCGCTACCACCCTCTTCCATGATATGATATACAAAGAAGTCGAGGTACACGTGGACGATATGATTGTTCATTCTGACGATACAAATGGTGCCCATATCAAAGACCTTCGAAAATTCTTCGAAAGGTTAAGAAAACACCAAATGAAGCTCAATCCGATCAAATGCACATTCGGAAGGGAAAAGTCCTAGGGTTCTTGGTAACCGAGCAAGGGATCTAAATAGAGCCGACCAAAGTGAAAGCCATCATAGACATGCCGCAGCCAAAAACCCCAACAGAAGTCAAGGGTTTCCTGGCCCGATTGCAGTACATCAGCTGCTTCATCAGGCATCTGACATCCATGTGTAAGCCACTATTCAAATTCCTGAAGAAATACACTGACCAAGTTTGGGACGAAGAATGCCAGCTAGCCTTTGAAAAAGTCAAAAAATACCTTGCCAGCCCACCAATGCTAGCTCCTTCTCATGATCATAAACCTCTCCTACTATACCTTACTGTCACAGACACGACAGTAAGGGCTATGCTCGCACAAGAAAAATAAAATTCCTACATTGAAAATGCCATCTACTTCATAAGTAGGAAGGTACAAGGAAGTGAGCTCAACTACTCGGCCTTAGAAAAAAGTTGCACTCGTCTAGTCTAGGCGACACAAAGGCTCAAAACTTACTTGCAAGCTCAGTCCATCAAACTCATCTCCAGAATGGATCCCATGAAATACATCTTCAGCAAGCCATCACTCTCTAACCAATACGAAGTACCTTTCGAAATCATTTCTGATAACAACACGCACTTTGAATGGGAGGTGAATCGACTACTCGACAAATTCAAAATCCAAAGACACAAGTCTTCCCCATACCGACCCCAAGCAAATGGTGTCGTCGAAGCAGCCAATAAAATATTAGAAAACATCATCAGAAAAATGACTGATACAGGAAGAGACTGGCCAGAAAAACTACTGTTAGCCATCTGGGGCTATCGTACTTTAGTCCGCACACCCACTGGGGCTACCCCTTATTCTCTAGCTTATGGCATGGAGGCAGTACTGCCCATTGATATAGAAGTCCCATCATTAAGAGTTATGATGGAATCGAACATAGTTGAGATTGACTGGGTCAAACAGCGTTACGAGGATTAGCCCTGTTAGACGAACGACGATTACTAGTCTTAGAACATACTCGAGCATATCAGAAGCGAATAGCTCGAGCATTCAACAAAAAAGTCAAAGGCCGTGATATCCAAGTCAGAGATTTGGTACTTCGCGAAAAACCTCTTAGTTATATTGACACTAGAGGAAAACGGAAATCTCCTTGGATGGGACCCTACATCGTCAAACGGATTCAGTCACGAGGTGCATTGCTCCTCACCAATCAAGATTGGGAAGACCTCGTTCAACCCTTCAACATGGACAAGCTCAAAAGATACTATGCATGAGTCAAAAAAGTGTATGGTAACTGCATCTCTCTACAGCTCGCTAGATTGAAAACCCGAAAGGGCAGTCTAGGCAAAAATTAGAGCAATGAAAAAAAATATACAAGGAGAATAAGGGCTCGCTAGATTGAAAACCCGAAAGGGCAATCTAGGCAAAAGTTAGAGCAAAACAAAAGAAAAACCAGGAGAAAAAGAGAAAGCAGTTTCATATATTTGTCAAATCATTGCGAAAAAGAGAGAGCAATTTCAAAACAAGAGAAAAACCAGGGATTGCTTCTCCGACTCGCATTGCTCAATCTAGGAGGCGCATTACTAGGACCCACCTCATCAGGATCACGAGTTGTCTGAGCTCCAAGGCCATGTACTCGTCGAAAGTCCTCCTGCAGAACTTGGGGAACTACCAGCCCTGAACTTTCCAGATCCTCATTGATCTCCATCAGCCGAGCATCTATGCTGCTGGTCACCCATCTAGCGAGGATTCGCCTCAGCATATGCCTGGCCACATGGGAGTGCTCCTCAGCAGCAAGCATCACCCATGCCAAGTACTCGTGAGACAACAGCATGTTCTCAGCAAAAGTGTGAGCTGAGGCCTGCAGGATAGTCGCTCACATGTCCCCGATGAGACCACCCACGTCTCTCTCCATCCGAAAAACTTCTATGAGCGGATGGTTCACGACCAGAACGATCTGCTCTCTACCAAACTGACGGAGAACTCAGTACGCAAAATAAAAAGAGGTCTATTGGAGACCGGGCAAAATAATCTGAGCATAAGCCCCAGTGAACAGAAAAAAGTGGTGGATCCACCAGTGGCTTATCACCCAGACTATCTCCATGGAGCCGATGTGTAGAAAATATTATATCCAGTCGCGCTCATTTGTCAGATCATTTCGATAATGGCCGCGGGAGCCATAGCGCGCTGGCATTTACATCCCTCCAACTAGCTCAGGGCCCATCACCCAGTTGAAATGTTCCTCCAGCCACATGTGAATCAAAATGGGACTGCCGGAAGGTAAGACTTTGTCGCCGGTCGAGAAGGCATCCATGCCAAGTAAAGTCTTTGCCAAAATGATTGGGACAATATTCACCTGGTTCTCCCGACCTTGGAAAACCAAATCAACAACATGCACATCAATGAATCTGAGTTGGCCCACTAGGAGGTATCTCCCCATTACACAAAGAAAGAGGGCAGCCAGCCGACGTCGAGAATATACCGACTCTTCCCTATATTCAGTATATGCAGGGGGAAGAACAGTCAGATCAAAATTAACTCCATTGTAAAAATCTGGAGTTTTGGCACGGCTCGAGCCAAACAGCTCCTTTATTGCCACCCTTATTGCCATAAAGGGGCATCTCCGCACCGAGGGTACGACAATGGGCCCGACATTCAGCATTCCCACCATAGCGCAGAACTCTTCAAAAGTGGGACACATCTCATTCAGAGAAAAATTAAAGAGGTGACTTTGAGTCGACCAGAATCTATATGCTACCCTTAGCATATCCCAATTTATGCGCAGGCCCTGCCATGAGAGAAGACAACGAAAGCCATAAACGTGATCAAACCATTCTCTTTCATCCTCCCGTAATGAAAGGATCCAATAATTCAGAGAGGTCTCATATATTTCGATCTCCAGGGCTATATGGCTAGGCTCGGCCATTTTTGGAAAAGGGATAAGATTTTATCTGATCTGGCAAAAGAAGAACAGAACAGAAGGAAAACTCAGACTGCTATCTGAAGAGAGAAAAAAGATAAGAAGTGAGGTGAAGAATTGAACGCTGCCCAAGCCCCTTTTATACTGAAAAACCAGAGAAACGGTCGAAATACCAAAATAGTGCATGAATAGGGCTGAAACAGAAGATACACATGAGAAGCTTGGGCACTGCCCATAGCTCTTCTGGGTGCCGCACCCAAGTCCTCCATGGGCGGCGCCCATGGGTCCCCTACTGTCTCCCAAAAACTGTCCGGTATCTCTGTTTTCAACCCCAGCTGCTCCGCTATTCGCCTCTGGTTTGCTCAAGAAAGAGAAAGGAAAAGTTGAGGCTATGCACTAGCCCTCACCAACTAAGAGAGTTAATCAGACACAGGAAGAGGCGGCTGCCTCTCATTCCCCGCAGAGCACACGATAAACCCGATTAAACCCAAAGGTATTGATACGATCTTCTCGGAAGGCTTCGTTGAAGAACAAATTACTCACGTGGTGGAAGCTAGGATCGAAGGATGTTTGCGAGGGTGACACCTCGACCCAACAATCAGCACGAAAAGAACCTTGGCATGTACAGCCACAACCCGCAATCATAGCAATTGAAGAATCTAAGTATTGTGAATAACACCACAATAGGTATGGAATTCCTATTGATAAAAGGTTTCAAACACGTTGGAATCACACCGAAGTATTCACAAGTTCATGAAGAACAAGGAGGTTTCGAAGAAAACACTCAAAACTATATTAACTCAACAATCAATAATCAACTTCTGTGTTTACAATGAAAGGAAAAGGACTATATATAGGCTTACAAGTAAACCCTAATACTTGGAGAAAAAGAAACCCTAAAAATAACTAAAATAAAGAAAACCCTAATAATCCAGTTTTTCTACAAGGGCCTATTTTCCAAAATTACATTTTTGCCCCCAAAGTCTTCCAATAATTATTAAAAGCTCCCCAAGTCATATATGAATATATGGGAACCCATTTGAAGGATTTCTTTTCCATACTGAATTGTTTTAAAACGGTTACATCATAAAACAATACCTTGCGACCGCAAGCTCTCAGCACATTGCGGTCGCAAGCTTCCCAAAAAGTCAGTCCGTAAGAATGGTAAGGCCATGCGGCCGCATGCCTATCAACACTTGCGGTTGCAAGCTTCACAAACACTGAATGGTTTGTTCCTTCATCAAATTCATCCCTTATGCTTTGATCACCATTCATCATCTTCCTTGGCTTCTTCAAGCTCAGCCTCTTCGATCTCGTTGAGTATCCATTATAGTAACCCGAATCTCTAATGAACCCGCGAATCAAGTTGGTGTAGAACTTTTGAATCTTCAACTCATATTCCACACGTTTTACGGGCTTCATTAAATTTATTTTTCACTTAGTTTTGAACTTTCCATGCTTGATCAACATTTGACTTTGAAATGGACTTAGGCTTGACAGGATCTCATCATCCCCCCTCTCTTCAAAAAGATTTGTCCTCAAATCTGGACCTACATCAAATGGCGTGAATTAGCAACCGAAAAGTATGAACTCACATTAATATTAACACGTAAATCCACTTTAAAATTCATATTGTAGTCATGCAGAAAATCCTTTCATTCTCGAACGAGCTTTCCATCCAAGCCCACATAAACCACGTTTCCTGGATCATGAATTAATCGAACTTGATTGGCATCATATCCATCCTTGTGTTCCACATTGATCCTTTCCCAAACATGTAGGAGTAACACGACAACACTACGCGACGCAAGATGATCAAAGTGGTTAGTGTAAGTACCGCTATGCAATAAATAAGCACATCTTCCCATGCTCAACATAAGATCCTTAAGCAATTCAATGTATATAATATTAGTCATACAAAACAATGAATTGATTTCACAAGTTAACATTTTACCAAAGTCAACTTTCTCTTTTAGCAACTTATCACAAGTCAAGGTTTCTTCACTACAAACAATCTTACCATACTCTATGGTCTCTTTCCTCCAATCACCAAAAATTGAAGTCTTCTCATTTATTCCTTTGACTTGAAACAAACAACAACCAAATTTGCCAGGTTTGAAGATTAATCTAACAAATTTTGTATTTTGCATATCCATATTTAGCAATAATGAATCATTCAACAATAAGAAATCACGATCACACTTATTATGCAATCTCAAGGATAAACATCCTTTAGGCTCAACAATCAGACTATTAGTCAAAACATGCTTATATTCCCTTAATAGCATGAAGCTCATATCCTTTCCAAGGTTTAACATGCTTAACACAATTTATATCCCTCAATGAAACTATATGCAATCCATAAATCTTATGAAACATCAACACTTCATGGGGAACTTCAACAATCTTATGACATGCAACAAAATAATTCATCATAGAAATATCATGCATAATCACATGTTTGGAACACACATCTTGATGAAACTTAGAAATTTCAAAAGCAAAATTCAGAATCTTCTTTCCAACTTGTATTGCTCAATGCATTCCTATCATATTAACAACCAATGTACTATCCATGAACAGATCCACATACGAATGATTAGGGATATGCAATGTCAATTTTAAACCATCACCAATGTATTCACCACATTTCATCCAATCACTTAGACCATGGTGACTAACCAAATTTTGCAATAAAAACCTTCTAGCAAGGTTAAGTGGTCTAACAATCTTTCTCATGAATAAGGCATTCACAAGACTAATCAGATTTTTCAAAGCAACACTTCTCACAATTCTAAATTTATCACCAAAGTTATGGTGTGCATCATGTAATAAATTAATTGGTCTAACAATCTCACCCATGACTGAAGTGTCTACAAGACTACTTAACTTTCCAAACTCAACAACTACACTATTGAGCCTATGATCAATATCATGGTGATTATTATGCAACAATTCACCACATATCTTATTTTTCCAAGAAAGAGTAAGATCATGCCTTTGAGAAAGTGTAGGATCTACAACAATCTCCTTACCTTGTTGGTATTCAACCTTGAATCTCACAATTTCTTTAGACGGTGTAGGCTTCAACTCATGAACAATATGTGAATGAGAAATAATGAAACTAGGCAAAAACAATTCAAATTTATTAGTATGAAAATTTGCCTCACTTTCTTTCTTTTTTTCACACTCTTTCTTTTGCTCACTCTCTCTATTTTTCCTCTCCTTTTGCCCGGTTATCTCACATCTTTCACTAGTTTCTAAAACCGGCCTCTCACTCTTGTTTTGACACACACTCTCTCCTTTTTCTTGGCTATCTCACAAAGCTCACTATTCTCTCTAGCCAAACTCTCTTTATTTTCACTCAAACTCTCATTTTGTGAAGGCTTCTCTATATTCTTTTCCTCACTAGCCTTTCTCTCTTCTCTCAAGCTCTCCTTTTGTGAAGGCTTCTCTATATTCTTTTCCTCACTAGCCTTTCTCTCATTTAATTTACATTCATCTTCAAGAACTTGATTTGTTGTAGGTGGAACATGTGTAACGTGTGGTCAAGCTTCGAATGCAAGCTCCATCAGTTCTCGAAACTCTTTCCACCTTCGTTCGTCTTTCTTTTCTCTTTCTAATCTTTCCCTCTCAATCTTCTCACTCTTTATTCTTTCAAGATTTTCTTTCTCAATTTTTTTCTCATCAATTTTTTTCTTTTCAATCTTCTCCTTATGTCTAACCATAGCTCTAGATTTTGGTTCTAAAGGTTTATCTTTAAAGTAGTGAACCGGAACGAATTTTCTTCGCATCACCCTTTTTAATTCAGCCCAAGTCTCAACTTGAGGCCCTCTACTCCTAAATCTCCATTCCCTTAATCCTTCCCACCAATCTACAACATAATCATAAAACTCTATGGTGGCAGCTCTAACCTTCTTAAGTTCAGAAATGTTATGACCTTCAAAGATTTCCTCCATCTTTTTCTCCCACTCTAAATATACTTCTGGATCATTTTTAATATAGAAGGCTGGGATTTTGAATCTAACTCCTCTTTGTTCTCCATTCTCCCTAAGTTTATGTTTTGGCAAATCTGTTTTTGTTTTAACAACAAATTTTAATGTTTCATTCATTCCCATCTTTAACCTATCTAAACTCACTCTCATCTCTTCTGTTTGTTCCCTAACCATTTTATCAAACTGTTGTGTCAACTCTTCTAACAAACTACCTGTATCTGAGTTACTTTCCATGGTGTTCCTACAAGAAAACGTTAGTAATAAAAAAAT
Organism: Codonopsis lanceolata; assembly: GCA_013146195.2. Classification (NCBI taxonomy): domain Eukaryota; kingdom Viridiplantae; phylum Streptophyta; class Magnoliopsida; order Asterales; family Campanulaceae; genus Codonopsis; species Codonopsis lanceolata. Next base: position 152,491,917 of record CM028380.1, read on the forward strand.
TTATACCTCACACACTCCCTTACGTGTATCACTCAAGCAATGATCACCCCTCTCGTGTTTACCTACTCTCCCTCACCTTCAATTCCTCCAAGTTCTAAGAGAACTAACAAATAAATCGGTGAATTCTGAAGTAAACAAACCAAACTCAATCAATAGAATTCGACGTATAAAAATAATGAATTAAGAATAGAATTCCAAGGATGAAAGGCTCAAACATCAATTATATAAGAAGATTCAATATTAATTCTCGAACCTAGATGATGACAATACTTCAAGCTTCTCAATTTGCACAACTAGCAATTTTCAATTTCAAGCAATCACAAATTCCTTTCCTATTCAGCAACTAGCAACACTTCTTTTCTTCTTCTTTTTTAATTTCGGATTTCTGTAATTTTTTTTCTTTTTTTTTAAATTTCAGATTTCTGTATTTTTTTAAATCTGAATTTTCTGTATTTTTTTCTTTTAATTTTCAGAATTTTTTTTGTCCGAATACCCTTTTTTTTGTAACTTAAACTGTGCTGGCCGAATTAATAAATAGAGCATTTTTTTTCAAAAATATGACGTGAACAGTATCATTTTTTTATTTATTTATAACCCTACAAGTTTTAGGGTTTTGAAACAACAACAAAAAAAATCGAAAAGAACAAATTAGGATTAAAGACCCTAATTCGAAGTAGGAAGAGAAATAAATTGATAATCAAAATAAGAACAATTTAAAGTCATATGATCTTCTCGGAAGGCTTCGTTGAAGAACCTTTGCTTTGATACCAAAATGTTATGATCTTCTCGGAAGGCTTCGTTGAAGAACGAATTACTCACGCGGCGGAAGCTGATCGAAGGATGTTTGCGGGGGTGACACCTCGACCCAACAATTAGCACGAAAAGAACCTTGGCATGTACAGCCGCAAGCCGCAATCATAGCAATTGAAGAACCTAAGTATTGTGAATAACGCCACAATAGGTATGGAATTCCTATTGATAAGTTAGGTTTCGAACACGATGGAATCACACCGAAGTATTCACAAGTTCACGAAGAACAAGGAGGTTTCGAAGAAAACACTCAAATTATATTAACTCAATAATCAATAATCAACTTCTGTGTTTACAATGAAAGGAAAAGGCCTATATATAGGCTTACAAGTAAACCTAATACTTGGAGAACAAGAAACCCTAAAAATAACTAAAATAAAGAAAACCCTAATAATCCTGTTTTTCTAAAAGGGCCTATTTTCCAAAATTGCATTTTGGCCCCCAAAGTCTTCCAACAGTTATTAAAAGCTCCCCAAGTCATATCTGAATATATGGGAACCCATTTGAAGGCTTTCTTTTCCATACTGAATTGTTTTAAACGGTTACGACACAAAACAATACCTTGTGGCCGCAAGCTCTCAGCACCTTGTGGTCGCAAGCTTCCCAGAAAGTCAGTCCGTTAGAATGGTAAGGCCATGCGGCCGCATGCCTATCAACACTTGCGTTTGCAAGCTTCACAGACACTGAATTGTTTGTTCCTTCATCAAATTCATCCCTTATGCTTTGATCACCATTCATCATCTTCCTTGGCTTCTTCAAGCTCAGCCTCTTTGATCTCGTCGAGTATCCATTATAGTAACCCGAATCTCCAATGAACCCGCAAATCAAGTTGGTGTAGAAATATTGAATCGTCCACTCATATTCCACACGTTTTACGGGCTTCATTTGATTTATTTTGCACTTAGTTTTGAACTTTCCATGCTTGATCAACATTTGACTTTGAAATGGACTTAGGCTTGACAGGATCTTTATCTATCATGCATCGTAGAATAAAAATAAATTGTATTGCATTAATATACAGAGTCTAGTACAGTGAAAAAACAGAAAATTCAAAAAAGAATAAAAAGTGCAGGTACGAAAGTTAATGAGCGTGTGAAGATCTGCTCCTGCCTAAGCCTCCGCCCATGACCCGAGGACCAGTCCCGCCAACTCTGTATTCTCGTCCCCTCGCCCGAGCGTGACTCGATCCATCAGCTTCGTCATCCTCATCCCAACACCTGGCCCGGCTCGCGACATCATTCCCTCGGTAAGTAAACTCATCCAACAGCCGCTGGTATAGCTTGGTGATGCCAAAAAAGCCCTTCACCACCTTCTGGTATGAAGAAGCATCATCCTGAAAAGAATGTGCCTGAAAAAAGAAAAGAAAAGGAATATCAGTCCTGAAGAATAAACATTATACATCAAGTATGAAAGAAGAAGAGAGACATAAATAAAATGTATACTGCGCGAGCCCGTTCTGGAATCTGAAAGCGCTCCGGAACCTCGGCATCGGGCAAAGCCTCCTTCACTAGTCTTCCTTCACGATGATACTAGAAGGTGGAGAAGTCTTAAGCATGGCGAAATAGTCTGGCTGAGCATCGGGAACTAGATGAGAAGGCCTCGGCCTACCAGAAACATCTGATGCACGCCTAGCCACTGCGGGAGCAGGATGGAGCATAGTCCTCAAAAATTCCTCGTAAACCATGGCCTAGTCCTCACGAGGAACGATATATCTGGACAAGCACTGATACCGGTTCGGTAGAAAATCTGGTATAATCACCCAAGCTAGTGGTGCAGGTGGTGTCACTAGGGGCATCGGATAAACAAAATGCGGACGCTTGACCCGTTCTCCCATATACAAGGAATCAACCATAATAGACACCATCAGAATCCGGTAGCGGCTCATCTCTAAAGAGACCAAATATGGTCCAGCCAAACCCCTCCATGGAAATAAATGCACTGTGCTCGCGCTTGAGCTTGCGATACTGTCCCGCACCATCGCTTCAGTCAAGTCATTGCCATCTCGGTCCTCTACCCGGTTGGCATTAACGAATTCAGCCAAAAAAGGTGGCTCGTGAATGTGCATCTTCAATGGGCCAGGCGAAAAGGTGAAAACAGAGTAGGCCCAGACCTACAAAAAAAAGAAAAGTACAGCAAAAAGAAAAGGTTAGCTAGTAAAAAAGAAGAAAAGAAGATGAAAAAAAATCAATAAATGCTGGCAAGTATCAAAAGCAGGAAAAAAGAGGATACCTCCCAAGCCGGTGCAAAACCATTAAGGACTCGAGAATCGTTGCGACTGGCACGATCCATAGAGGCGTAGAGCTCAGCCAGGCCTGCCTGCCCCCAGTCATAGTCAGACACCAGATATAAGTCCCAAAGGCATCCCAGGACAGAAACCCGCAGAGTGGTGGATGAATTGGAAAATAAAGACATCCCTAGAAAAAAGAATAGAAATGCCCTAGCAATGCGAGTAACTGCCTCATAATCATCATCGTCAACTTGCCCGGTATGCTGCTCCAGCCAACTCTTTACACTACCAATCTGGATCTCGTCAGCACTCTTATAACCTGGTTCGAAGCTCAGGAGGTCTTCGACTACCTCATGCTGATGCCACAAAGTATAATCTAGCTCCAGATGCCTGCCAGTGCCTATGGGTATGCCTGTGATTGCAACAAAATCACAGAGCGTCAGGGTAGCCTCACCCCAACTGAAATGAAAAGTGTGGGTGGTGTCCCACCAGTAGTCCCTCAGAACCTCGAAAATGGGCAAATAACTATGGAAGGGACGAAAGGCCCGTAGAAATACTCCAAAGTTGGTCTGCTCCACCAGAAGCTTTGCATGCGAAGGCAGCAAGTTATAAATGGTAACCACCTTATCGCAGATGGCCCGAAGGCGAGAAAGAGTCTTGCGCGCCTGAAAAGAAAAAAAGAAAGAAAAATCAGCATCATCTCAGAAAGGAAAAGAAAAGGGAGGTAAACTCTTAAAGTCACTATGCATGCTACGTCCAATATAATTGCACTAATTATGCCATGTCCATCCTTACCATGTAATATGCATGCATTTTAAAATATATAATACCATGTTGCATTTTGCATACATTTACAAAAAAAGAAGATTGCATTTTTGCATTAGAGAAAAATAAATATGCTGCATGCAAAATAAAAAAAGAAAAAAAAAGGGATTCCATGTTACATTTCCATATAAAATAATAATAATATATATGCTGCATATATTGCATGTTTAGAAAAAAAAAGATACCATTTAAAAAAAATAAAAAGATACCATTCATGCATCCATTTTCGCATACATTTAAAAGAAAAATAAAAAGGTTGCATATTGCATATATCGCATTTAAAAAAAAGAAATATATTTCTGTCGCATTTTGCATATAGAAAATATTTACTCGCAGCATATGCATATGTCCAAAAAATATATCTAAAAAATGCAACATGTATCCGGATTGTGTATTGCATAAGCACGCATCATCTAAAAATATTTGTAGCTTGAGCATGCATTGCATAGTCAGAACATATCAGTTATATGAAATATGCATCGTAGAATCAAATAGTGTTAATTGCATGAGTATTGTTAGTCCTAAAGGGCACAATATTAAGCTAGAAGGGGGGGGGGTTGAATAGCTTAATAAACACTTAAAACTTTTCGTAATCGTTCCTAATACAAGTACTTGCAACCTATTGAAAAGGTTGAAGTAACAGAAGACTTGTAAGGAAGACAGACTAAGTCTGCTGGTGAAGTAGTACCAGAAGACTTAGCTTGATTACTGAAGTTAGCTGCTTAAAGGAATAAGTTAGGATGATGAAAACAACATAAAACATAATGAAAAAAGAACACAAGTATTTTGAGATGGTTCGCACTATAAAGAGTGCTATGTCCACCACCAAGGCAGTCAACCTTAGATTTAAATGTGCACTATATTTTCCACTAGTTCTATCACAGAAATATCCAATGGATCGTATACAAAATATTTTACTTGTGTTTGGGGGTAGGGAATTGAATATCTGGAGAAACAGAATATTCAATGTGCAGAAGAATAGTAAAGTGTACAACAATAAGAAGTAAATGATTAAACAGTTGACGCAGATCTTCTTGTCGTTGTTGAAGACTTCGTTGATCAGTTGATGATCTCTTGAATACACTGAGTATGATGACTTAATGTTGTTGAATAGATTCAGAGCATTGTTGTTCTTCAATCTTCAATGGCAGTATTTACATATGAGCATTCTTGAGACCGTTGGGGAAAACGAAGTGATAAATAGGTCTATTAGGTTGATTGCATTAAATGCCTGGAGCTGCTTTATTGACTTCATCTTCAATTGGGACTAATCAGGGTATGGAGAGAAGTAGGTGCAGTAACTAGCAGGTGGGTGACAAACAGAGTTTGCAGACCTGCTGTAGTTGGTACGGTCTGTTTGTGTCAAACTGTACACTTGCTCTGCCATGTTCAAGAGGCGAAAGTCTTCAATATTCGGAAAAGCTGGAAAGGCGTGTCTTGGATGTCAGGAGCTGATTGAAGATGGATTAATTCAAATTCCAAGAAAAAGATAGCTGAATTTAAATAATCCACTTGAGCTTGATATCTGGATGAGTTGGTCACGTCATGTTGTCCGAGTGCAGACAAGGTCTGCTGGTGAAGGCTGCTAGTGAAGTCTGCCGGTGAAGCCTTCAGCCGAAGTCTTCTGTCGAAACCTGTGAAGTCTAAAACTATTCTAATGGAAAAGTTCTATACACAGTTGCCATGCTAACTGGTACGTAACCCATTTAGCCACTAAGTATAGAACCTAATGTTATGAATGAACAAATGAAAATTAAGATACATTGAGAAACAACAATCTCCTCCTATTTGCATCTGGTCATCATTACTTACAAGTGAGGGATATGAAAGATTTAGGATAGATAATAGCATGTCTGAAAATACTTTTAAGTTTTATAACAGCAGACATGCTTCTATCAGAAAGAACACCTCAACTGTAATCTAACTGCTTACAACATAAGAGATATATAAGGACCAAGCACAAGAATTAGAGCACATAGTTTAAATAAATTTAAACTGGATGTTTAAATTCCAAGCAGATATATGAATTTAAATAATATGGAATAAAACAATAGAGATTTTTTGAAAAGGAATGAACTTCTGTATTTCAAACAAGAAGTTTAATATTTACAGAGTTTTTAAAAAAAGATAGATACAAAGGATAAGGATAGAAAGATATAAGCTACCAAGGCCTTTTTCCTTTACCTTTGTCTGTTCGTTCAACTGCTTCTCTTTCTCGGCGTTGGCACTCGAGTTATTCAACTCTTCTGGTGTATTTTTTATCAGCAGATGTTTGTTGTCTGGTGGAGCGAGAACAGTAGTCAAGTTCTTCTCTAAGCCTGTTGTTCTTGTCCATCAGAACTCGGTTCATAGACCGCAATTGTCTCTCCTCCGTGATGGCCAGATCACGTTCGCGCTCAGCTGCAATGCGATCATGAGCTACATTGAGTACTTCGTCGTTGAGCTGAAGTACCGGAGGGCGTCCATGACCCAAGTGGAGGGTTATGTTGTGAAAGAGTTGGTAGAAGAGAGTTGAGCAGAGTCTGACACACTCGTTGCGTTGAGCCGCCATGTTGATCGTCAGATTGGTAGACTCGTGCCTTACCTCTCCAAAATTGGTTTAAACATCCTCTTGAAATTATCGGAGGATGGCGGCATTCCTGTCTGCAGCCTTGTATGTTATAGTTGCAAGCTCAGCAGCAGCTGTGGAGATGCTTGTTAATTCTCCCAGCCTATTGTATATTGCATCCAGACAGCTCAGGACTTCATCATTTTCCGGTTGGGAGGGAGAGGGGTCAAGGTCCACTTGTATAGGCTCATCAGCAACAGCACCAACAGATGAGGTGGCATCAGTAGCAGCAGTAAGACGGAAGGGCTGCTGGAGGGGTGAAGTTCTTAAGGTTGAGGTTGAGGAGGAATCTGGTGTAGGGAAGGTATGGGTCGAAGATGATTTAGATAAAGGTGGAGAGGGATGAGGGGTTGGGGGAATTTCAATATCTGTGTCCGAATGATCACAAATAGTTGAAGGGGATAGGAGTGGGTCGGTGGAGAACCAAAATAGTTGAAGTGCTTCTGGTCTCTCAGGGGTAGGTTCTGGGGGAGGAGAAGTAGGCTTGGGAAAGAGGTCTACCATCGACAAAAGTTCAAAGATGAACTTCGTAGCAGCAGATGAAAGGTTAGGGGAAACTAGGTTGTTAGGATGAGGGGAATGGGTTGGTTTTGTTCGGATGGTGTAGGGTTGGTTTGGGTAGGAGTGGGTGAGATAAGAGTGGGAGAGTGATGAGTGGAGGGGTTTGGAGAATAGTTGAATGGGGAAGGCGGCGTTTGGGTTGGAGAGTTGGTTGGCTCCTCCCAGGGATAGACTCCTCCGGAGGATTAGGCTCCTCCTGAGTAGATGACTCAGTACGATGGGTTGAAGAAGGGGTAGAAGTTTGGGTACCAGCAGACTTCCTTTTCTGCCTTAGCGGCTAGATAGGAGATCTAGGGGCTTCATCGGCAGAGATGACAGGGTCTGCTGGTGGCTTGGTTGGGAAGGCCTTACGTAATCGCTTGCGTTTGGGTTGAGGTGAAGGTGAAGGTTGGTCAGAGGAGGGTTTACGTTTATGTGTTGAAGATGGCTGGGCAGCAGAGGTTGTTGGTTCAGGCTGAGATGGCTGGGCAGAAGAGGTTTGTCCAGCAGCAGCAGAGGAGCTACCAGCAGACTTTGCATGTCTACTGGCCTTCAATTCCTTCCGAATCCAGGCTGCTTGAAGCCTTTCTATTTCAGCATCTAGTCTGGACTTCGTATCTGCCTAGGTCTTGGCATGAATGTCGGCCAAGACTTCAACCTCATCTGGCGAGAAACCAGTCTCCTTTCTGGTCTTGGCAACTTTGACCCGCTTCCAGATGTGCTCAAACTCATCTGCCAATACTCGTGCTTCCTACAGAATGTCCCGAGTAACGGTAGAGGTTTGTTTGTTAACCTTTGCCCTTGATGCATGGATAGCTACACTGGCATCATCATACGCGTCCATGTTGAATCGCGTGACTACCATAGGAGCAGGATTGGCCACCATTTCAGCAGCAATATCGAGAAGCCCTCTTTGTTGTCTCCTCTTGTTTTCGTAATCAAAGTATTTGGAGAAGATGGTGGCTGTCAGCTGCTTGTCTTTTGACACCTTCGTGAGCTCATCTGGCTTAATGGCAGAGTTGATCTCTGGCGTAAACCTTAGCATGGAGTTGATCAGCCAAACAAAAGGCCTCTTGGTGTAAGGGATGAACTTTACATTTATGATGTGATTACGGAGCTCGTTGAAGATGATGGGGCATGACAAGTTGAGCTGTTGGGCGGTGAAGATGTCGTGAGCTTCATTCTTGAATAGGAGCGACTTGTCCAGCAGATGACTGGAACAGTAGACATCCAAGGGAAAGACGTTCCTCAGCATTCGTCCTTGAGGTTCCCTTGGAGTATTTGTTCCCCTCATTGCTTCCCAGGCATTATTAGTGATGCGGGAGCAAGGGTCCAAGACACCATCGCCCAAAGAGGTCGTGGAGAAATGTATGATGTCAATATTTGGAGGACAATACAGCCATGTTTTGAGGATGAAACAAATGATGCAAAAGGGTTAAAGGGCCAAAGGACCAAGGATACAACAAGGGGGTTCAACCCGCAAGTGAAATGGGAGTATTTCTTGGAAGGCAAGAGTGTCATGAGCCACGGCTCAAGGAGAATGGAAGAGTGGTTTCGCGTGGATGCTTGGAAGGGTGGCACGGGCCTAGAAGGCCTTGCATGGCATTGCATGCAAGGAGGTGGACACGACTTGGCTTGGAAGGGGGGACGGCCACCATGAGTCCTAAAGTGACAAGGATTGTTAGATTAGGAGTCAAATATGCCATTAGCTATTAGTTGTTGTATTTCCTAAATAAATTAGTTTCCTTTTATTGTTTTAGTTGGTTAGGAAGTCTTTTATTTGGTAACTAAAGGAAATCCCGTTTTTTGGGAATAAGTCCTTTAAGGACTAGCATTTAAATTAGGTAGTTTCCTATTTTAATTCTTAATTAGAGTCCCTTAAGGACTTAGAAGTTGTTTTACTTTTGTTATAGAATTAGGATATTTTTGTAAGCCTTTATAAGGCACTTTAATTCATGAAATACGGCAGATCAGATTTTAGAGTGAAAAATTTGCGAAGAACTAGTTTTGTTATTTGATGAGATCCTGTCGAGCCTAAGTTCGAGTCAAAGTCAAATGTTGATCAATCATGAAGAGTTAGAGATTAATCAAGAAACCAAGTGCCCAAGAATTCATATTAACTCTTTAAGAGGCGTGGAATATGCTTGGAAGATTCAAGAATTCTACACAAACTTGATTCGTGGGTTCATTGGAGATTCGGGTTACTATAATGGTTAATCGACGAGAACGAAGAGGCTAAGCTTGAAGAAACCAAGGAAATCCTGCGTCTGGGAAGCTTGCGGACGCATGGTAAGAAGAGGCTTGCGACCGCAAGGCCTGCTATTTTACGGACGGACTTTCTGCCGAGCTTGCGATCGCAAGCTTGCGACCGCAAGGTGCCGAGGGGCTTGCGACCGCAAGGTGCCTAGTTGTGCCGAATAAACTATTAAACCGTTCATTACGGAAAAGGAAGCCTTTAAAAGAGTCCCCACATGTTCAGATATGATTTGGGTAGTTTTTAATAACTATTAGAAGACTTTTGGGGCCAAAATGCAATTTCAGAAAATAGGCCCATGTAGAAAAACGGGATTATTAGGGTTTTCATTAGTTTAGTTATTTTTAGGGTTTCTTTTTTTTCCAAGTATTAGGGTTTAGTTGTTAGGTTATAAATATGCCTTTTCCTTTCATTGTAAAACAGTTTAGTTTATTTGACTATTGAGATAATATAGTTTTGAGTGTTTTCTTCGAAACCTCCTTGTTCTTCATGGACTTATGAATACTTCGGTGTGATTCTGTTGTGTTCGAATCCTAACTTATCAATAGGAATTCCATACCTATTTTGCCGTTATTCACAATACTTAGGTTCTTCAATTGCTACGAGTGCGGGTTGCGGTTGTACATGCCAAGGTTCTATTCGTACTAATTGTTGGGTCGAGGTGTCACCCACGCAAACATCCTTCGATCCCTAGCTTCCGCCGCGTGTGTAAATCGTTCTTCAACGAAGCCTTCCGAGAAGATCGTATCATTATTTCTTTAAATTGTTTCAATTTAATCAAAGGTGAGTGAAGCCTAGATTAGTTGTGACGTCGGAATTCTTTACGTTAGACGAGTGAAGTCTAACCGGTGAACCCGCCTATCCTTTTATTTATGTTATTTTCGTTTTTATTTCTTGTTGATTTCGTGGCAGCCTAGTTAAGCATCAAGGGCGTGGCTCTTTTGGTTTTCCTTGGAGCTTTTGGCTAAGGAGACCTAGGGCAGGTTAGGCAAGATCTAAAAGGGGATTTGTGGCAGTTTGTGTGTGGTTTTGTTACTCAAATAAATTGGTAATTTCAAGCAGCCCATACACACTTTCAATAGGCGTATTATAGTGGTCGTTGGTTTAAGGGTTGGGAAGATTTTCCTTGTGTTAATTCTATAAACAAGGTTATGGATTTGGGTTATTTTTGTAAGGAAAAAAGCTACGAAAACCAAACAGATTTTTAGGAAGTTAGTGGCGGGTTTGGGACTGATTTTAGAGAAGTTGGTTCAGCCATAGGGCTGTCCAAAAAAGCTAGAACATATTGTTAATTCAAGCTTTCGCATACGCATCAGTTAGCCTCTGCAATGGATAGCTCACTGTCCCCACCATAGTGAACTCCGATAACTTTGGATATCACCTTGGCAGATAGAGAGAAGGGATGTCCATGAATCCACCCTCGAATGACAGAAGGCGTCTTGGCGTTGATCTCCATTTGCTGGTAGAATTCTTCAACGAGGAAGATGTTGTAGTCTTCGTCATGAAGAGTGAAGAGGGGGAGAATCCCAGACTCATTCATGTCATTACACATTTTTGCTCCGACAGCAAATGTGCGGACAAACTTCAAGTCAATGCACATACCCAGGAGGTATGTTTTCGGCGGCAGATCTTGGATTATGTCATGAGCGGCTGGAAAGAATGGGAACCTAGGAAGGTTGACAGAGGGGTCATGGTGTATGACTTGCTCTGGGTCAGGCACCTTCCTTTTCCCAGAATCTGATTTCGCAGATGATTTCACCTACAAAAGCAGTTTAAAATTAGGGCTTTTTCCCTTGACAAAACAAACAATCAAGGATTTCATTTTAAGGAAAAATAAAATAAATTTTCATATAGAAGATTGAAACCCTTGAATGTTTTGAGCGTTTAATAACAGAGAAACATCAACAGATAATTTTAAAAAAATATATATGAAGCACAGAGAAAAATATTGGTTTTAAAGTTATGAACTGGACAACAATGGCGGAAACTGCCAGGATACGCAAAGCGTCCTATCAGATTCCTCAAATAAACGACTCAAAATAAGAAATTTAAGCAATAAATCGTAAAAGAAGAATCTAAAGAGCATCGAAATGCTTACAATTGTTGCTGTAAGGATGATGAGGACATCCCCAACAATGTCAACAACTCAAAAGAGAGAACCATTTACTCACGGGGAGATTATGAGATCCTGTCAAGCCTAAGTCCGAGTCCAAGTCAAATGTTGATCAACCATGGAGAGTTCGTGATTAATCAAGAAACCAAGTGCCCAAGAAATCAGATTAACTCTTTAAGAGGCGTGGAATATGTTCGAAAGATTCAAGGATTCTATACAAACTTGATTGTGGGTTCATCGGAGATTCGGGCTACTATAATGGATACTCGACGAGGCAAAAGAGGCTGGTGAGCGTGATTCAGAACAAGAAGATCGCGAGACTGGCATTCTAGAGACCTTGCGGACGCAAAGTTAACATAGGCTTGCGACCGCAAGGCCTATCATTTATCGGACCAACTTTCTACCGACCTTGCGGACGCAAGGTGCCAAAAGGCTTGCGACCACAAGGGTCCCCGAACCTGCCCAGTTGTGCCGTTTCAGCTTTCAAATGATTTATTATGGAAAAGGAAGCCTTTAAAAGGGTCCCCACATGTTCAGATATGACTTGGGGAGCTTTTAATAACTATTGGAGGACTTTTGGGACCAAAATGCAATTTTGGAAAATAGGCCCTTGTAGAAAAACGGGATTTGTTAGAGTTTCCTTGTTTTGGAGGATTTATGTTTCTTACATAGATTAGGTAAGTTGAGTAGTTTCCTAAGTAGATTTTATTTAGTATCCTAAGTTGATTCTAAGCAGTTTCCTAAGATGATTCTACTTAGACTTTTTCCTTTTACTTTTAGGTTTAGGATTCACAACCCATATAAATAAGGGCCGTGGCTTATTATTTTGTACACAACTTTTCTGATTAATGATTAATATAGTTTTGAGTGTTTTCTTCGAAACCTCCTTGTTCTTCATGAACTTGTGAATACTTCGGTGTGATTCCCTTGTGTTCGAATCCTAACATATCAATAGGAATTCCATATCTATTGTGGCGTTATTCACAATACTTAGGTTCTTCAATTGCTACGATTGCGGGTTGCGGCTGTACATGCCAAGGTTTCATTCGTGCTAATTGTTAGGTCGAGGTGTCACCCCCGCAAACATCCTTCGATCCTAAGCTTCCGCCGCGTGCGTAAATCGTTCTTCAACGAAGCCTTCCGAGAAGATCGTATCAATTTTGTCTTCAGAGCAAAGGTTCGTTTCCACAATCTATCTTACTTTAAATTGTTCTTATTTTGATTATCACAATTCGTTTCTCTTCCTACTTCGAATTAGGGTCTTCAATCATAATTTGTTCTTTTCGATTTCTTTTTTTTGTTGTTTCAAAACCCTAATCTTCTAGGGTTATAAATCCAAAAAAAAAACTTCTACTGTTCACCGAATCACTGTTCATCGCCGGAATTACCGTTCATCGCTGGAATTACTGTTCACGGTGTCACTGTTCATCCGGCACTGTTCACTGTATTGTTCATCCGGCACTGTTCATCACTGTTCACGGGAAAAAATATTTTGTTGTTTCAATTAATTTCGGGCAGCATAGTTTAATTAAAAATATATAAATATATTCGGACAAAAAAAATCTGAAAATAGAAAAAAATACAGAAAAAAAATTCAGATTAAAAAAAAAAGAAATCTGAATTTAAAAAATAATAATATCTTGGAGTTGGAAATTGCTAGTTGTTTGAATTGAATAGCTTGAAGTATTGTCATCATCTAGGTTCGAAAATTAATATCGAATCTTCTTTTACAATTGATCTTTGAGTCTTTCATCCTTGGAATTATATTCTTAATTCATTATTTCTATATGTAGAATTCGATTGATTTAGTTTTGGTTAGTTTACTTCAGAATTCACCGATTTATTTGTTAGTTCTTTTAGAACTTGGAGGAATTGAAGGTGAGGGAAAGTAGATAAACACGAGAGGAGTGATCATTGATTGAGTGATACACGTAAGGGAGTGTGTGATCATTGATTGAGTGATACACGTAAGGGAGTGTGTGAGATATAAACTTGTTTATTTCTAACATATTTTCTGCAGGTTTCATAATGTTTAAAAGTAAGAACACCATGGAAAGTAACTCAGATATGGGTGGTTTGTTAGAAGAGATGACACAACAGTTTGATAAAATGGTTAGGGAGCAAATAGAGGAGATGAGAGTGAGTTTTGATAGGTTGAAGATGGGAATGAATGAAAAATTAAAATCTGTTGTTAAAACAAAAACAGATTTACCGAAACATAAACATAGGGAGAATGGAGAACATAGAGGTGTTAGATTCAAAATTCTAGCCTTCTATGGTAAAAATGATCCAAAAGTATATTTAGAGTGGGAGAAAAAGGTGGAGGAAATCTTTGAAGGTCAAAACATTCCTGAACTTAAGAAGGTTAGAGCTGCCACCATAGAGTTTTATGATTATGCTGCAGATTGGTGGGAAGGATTAAGGGAATGGAGATTTAGAAGTAGAGGGTCTCAAGTTGAGACTTGGGCTGAATTAAAAAGTGTGATGCGAAGAAAATTCGTTCCGGTTCATTATTTTAAAGATAAACCTTCAGAACCGAAATCTAGAGCTATGGTTAGACATAAGGAGGAGAATGAAAAGAAAATATTGAGGAGAAAAAATTTGAGAGAGAAAATCTTGAAAGAATAAAGAGAGAGAAGATTGAGAGGGAAAGATTAGAAAGGGAAAAGAAAGATGAACGAAGGTTGAAAGAGTTTCGAGAACTAATGGAGCTTGCAGTCGAAACTTCACAACATGTTCCACCTACAACAAATCAAGTTCTTGAAGATGAAAATAAATTAAATGAGAGAAAGGCTAGTGAGGAAAAGAATATAGAGAAGCCTTAACAAAAGGAGAGCTTGAGTGAAAATAAAGAGAGTTCGGCTTGTGAGAAAAGTGAGGTTTGTGAGATAGCCGAGAAAAAGGAGAGTTTGTGTGAAAACAAGAGTGAGAGGCCGGCTCAAGAGGTGATAGTTAGTTTTGAGATAGCCGGGCAAAAGGAGAGGAAAGGTAGAGAGAGAGAGAGAGAGAGAGCAAAAGATAGAGTGTGACAAAAAGGAAGAATGTGAGGCAAATTTTCATACTAACAAAGCTGAATTGTTATTGCCTAGTTTCATTGTTTCTCATTCATAGATTGTTCATGAGTTGAAGCCTACACCGTTTACAGAAATTGTGAGACTCAAGGTTGAATACCAACAAGGTAAGGAGATTGTTGTAGAACCTACACTTTCTCAAAGGTATGATCTTACTCTTTCTTGGAAAAATAAGATATGTGGTGAATTGTTGCATGATAATCACCATGATATTGATCATAAGCTCAATAGTGTAGTTGTTGGGTTTGGAAAGTTACATAGTCTTGTAGACACTTCAGTTATGGGTGAGATTGTTAGACCAATTAATTTATTACATGATGTACATCATAACTTTGGTGATAAATTCAGAATTGTGAGAGGTGATGCTTTGAAAAATCTTATTAGTCTTGTGAATGCCTTGTTCCTGAAAAAGACTGTTAGACCACTTAACCTTGTTAGAAAGTTTCAATTGCAAAATTTGGTTAGTCACCATGGTCTAAGTGATTGGAAGAAATATTGTAAATACATTGGTGATGACTTAAAATTGACATTGCCTATGCCTAATCATTCATATGTGGATCCATTCATGGAAAGTACATTGGTTGATAAATTGGTTGGAGTGTATTGTAATACAAAATGGAAAGAAAATTCTGAATTTTGCATTGGGGAATTATGAGTTTCATCAAGATGTGAGTTCTAAACATGTGATTATGCATGATATTTCTATGATGAATTATTTTGTTGCATGTCATAAAATTGTTGAAGTTCCCCATGATGCGTTGATGTTTCATAAGATTTATGGATTGGATAATAAGTGTGGTTGTAATTTCTCATTGTTACATGAATCATTATTGCTAAATATGAATATGCAAAAGATAAAATTTGTTAGATTAATCTTCAAACCTGGCGAATTTAGTTGTTGTTTGTTTCAAGTCAAAGGAATAAATGAAAAGACTTCAATTTTTGGTAATTGGAAGAAAGAGACCATAGAGTATGGAAAAATTGTTTGTAGTGAAGAAACCTTGACTTGTGATAAGTTGCTCAAAAAGGAAGGTGATTTTGGTACTATAAAGGATTTTCATGAGGGAACATCGAGTTGTGGTAACTTGATGAGTGAGATTATAAACATTGATGGATTTACTTGTCATGACGGATTTGGATACATGAGTTGGTATGCCATATTGCATATTATCTTCTTATACTTATTAATATCTTTCATTGACATTCCTTATGATGATTTCGTTGTGTTTAATGTTGCATATATAATGTTGTCATTCATGGAAAATCACCGAATAATGCAAGTGAGATATTTTAGATTGATATTTGAACCTGGAGATGGAGTTTGGTTAATGCATAATAGTGAAAGAGACTTCGGTTGTGATAAATTGAGCATGATGATATATGATTACTTCTTGAGTATGAATTGTCGTGATAACCACTTTGATCATCTTGCATTGTGTAGTGTTGTTACGTTTCTCCTACAGGTTTGGGAAAGGATTAATGTGGAACACAAGGATGGATATGATGACAATGAAGTTCGATTAATTCATGATCCAGGAAACATGGTTTATGTGGGTTTAGATGGAAAGCTCGTTCGAGAACGAAGGGACTTTGTGCATGACTACAATATGACTTTTAAAGTGGATTTACGTGGTAAGATTAATGTGAGTTCATACTTTTCGGCTGCTAATTCGCGTCCATTTGATGTAGGTCCAGATTTGAGGACAAATCTTTTTGAAGAGGGAGGGAATGATGAGGACATCCCCAACAATGTCAACAACTCAAAAGAGAGAACCATTTACTCACGGGGAGATTATGAGATCCTGTCAAGCCTAAGTCCGAGTCCAAGTCAAATGTTGATCAAGCATGGAGAGTTCGTGATTAATCAAGAAACCAAGTGCCCAAGAAATCAGATTAACTCTTTAAAAGGCGTGGAATATGTTTGAAAGATTCAAGGATTCTATACAAACTTGATTCGTGGGTTCATCGGAGATTCGGGCTACTATAATGGATACTCGACGAGGCAAAAGAGGCTGGTGAGCGTGATTCAGAACAAGAAGATCGCGAGACTGGCATTCTGGAGACCTTGCGGATGCAAGGTTAACATAGGCTTGCGACCGCAAGGCCTATCATTTATCGGACCAACTTTCTGCCGACCTTGCGGACGCAAGGTGCCAAAAGGCTTGCGACCGCAAGGGTCCCCGAACCTGCCCAGTTGTGCCGTTTCAGCCTTCAAATGATTTATTATGGAAAAGGAAGCCTTTAAAAGGGTCCCCACATGTTCAGATATGACTTGGGGAGCTTTTAATAACTATTGGAGGACTTTTGGGGCCAAAATGCAATTTTGGAAAATAGGCCCTTGTAGAAAAACGGGATTTGTTAGAGTTTCCTTGTTTTGGAGGATTTATGTTTCTTCAATAGATTAGGTAAGTTGAGTAGTTTCCTAAGTAGATTTTATTTAGTTTCCTAAGTTGATTCTAAGTAGTTTCCTAAGATGATTCTACTTAGACTTTTTCCTTTTACTTTTAGGTTTAGGATTCACAACCCATATAAATAAGGGATGTGGCTTATTATTTTGTACACAACTTTTCTGATTAATGATTAATATAGTTCTGAGTGTTTTCTTCGACACCTCTTTGTTCTTCATGAACTTGTGAATAATTCGGTGTGATTCCGTTGTATTCAAATCCTAACTTATCAATAGGAACTCCATACCTATTGTGGCGTTATTCACAATACTTAGGTTCTTCAATTGCTACGATTGTGGGTTGCGGCTGTACATGCCAAGGTTCCATTCGTGCTAATTGTTGGGTCAAGGTGTCACCCCCGCAAACATCCTTCGATCCTAAGCTTCCACCGCATGTGTAAATCGTTCTTAAACGAAGCCTTCCGAGAAGATCGTATCAAAGGAAGAAGAAACGAAAGAACGAAGTGCAGAAATGAAGCAGTTGCAGAGAAGAATGAAGGGTTTGAGTAAAGAGAGAATTTTGGAGAGAGAGGGTTTGTGAAAGTTTTGAAAAAGGTGGTTCGAAGTCTATTTAAATGATGAGAAAAGTCATTTTTACCGAAAATAACTTGGATGATTGACAGGTGTCTATCATAAAACCTCTTTTTAATTTAATTTAACAGAGAAAAAGTGACTTTTAACCCCTTAGCCCTTTTTAGAAAAACTTTTTACCCTCAAATAAAAGGTTAATTGAAAAAATACTAACCTGGTTTTAACGAAGTTTAGCTAAAACAATAACCGAGTTAGTAACAATTAATGTCTGCTGGCATGAAGAAACTTTTAAACTTTAAAATAAATTTAAACTGTAGGATCAATCATAGCAAGATTTCTCCTTAAATACGCAAACCTGGTAGCATCCAGTAGCTTGGTGAGAATGTCAGCCAATTGATGTTCAGTTGGGATATATTCCAAACTGATGTTACCCGTTTCCACATGATCTTTGAGGAAATGATAACGAATATCAATGTGCTTTTGTCTTGGAGTGCATCACTGGATTCTTTGAGACTGAAATTGCAGAAGTGTTGACACACATGATAGGACAATTTGCAGTCTTGATGTTGTAGTCCACAAGTTGCTGCTTCATCCAAAGTAGTTGAGAACAACAGTTGCTGGAAGCAATTTATTCTGCCTCTGTGGTTGAATTTGCAACTGATCCTTGCTTTTTGCATGACCATGAGACAAGTCTATTTACAAGAAATTGACAGGTCCCACTGGTGCTTCTTCTGCTTACTTTGCAGGCTGCATAATCTGCATCTGAGTATCCAACTAGATCAAAGTTGTTCCTTCTTGTATACCAGATACCCAAATTTGCATCTGGTGATTCTTATTGTTTTAGATTTATATCTGCTCATACATTACACTAGTTTTATACTTCAGTGGCTAATCGGGCTGCGTATCGATTAGCGTGGCAACTGTGTATAGAACTTTGCCAAGTATAGCTTTTATAGGACTTCAAAAGGTTCAGCGGAAGACCTCTTCAAAGCTTCACCGGAAGACCTACTTCAACATACAAACGGCAGACCTTGTATACACTTGGTCAATCATGACGTGTCCTGTCCAGCAATTATTAATGGATCAATTTAAATTTATCCTCATCTATGTTTGAATTTAAATTGAGACATTTCCTGACACCTCAAACCCGCCGAAAGCAGCTTTCCCAAAAGCAGGAAGACTTTTTCAGACTGAACAGTGAAAGCAGGAAAGCAGACTGTCACCTACTGTCGGCAACAACTCTCTCAGATCTGACATCCAGATTGCCCAACTTCCAGAAGATCTCAGTACTCATTCCCTGCTCGATATCTATGAAGACGAAATTTATGATTAACAGCCTCATGCATTTAATGCATTCAACCTAATAGAGCTGTTAAGTCTTCGTCTTCTCCAACGGGTCTCTAGAATGCACCTGCTATAAATGCTGCCATTAAAGACTGAAGACACACACACAAGACTCGACACGTGAAGAATTGCTCTGAAAATCTACAACAACTCTTAGTCTTATAACTCAGTGCATTCAAGAGATCCTCAACAGATCCAGAAGTCCTCGTCAACAACAAGAAGCTGTGTATCAAAATTTATTATTTTACTTCTTGTTGTTTTCATTCAATAGCTAACTTCTGCACGAATTAAATATCCTGTTTACACAGATATTTAATTCCTTAACCGCCAAACACAAGTCAATATTTTGTACACGATCCATTGGGAATATTCTTTGTAATAGATCTAGTGGAAAACATAGTGCACTATTTAAATCCAAGGTTGACTGCCTTGGTGGTGGACTTAGCACTCTTTATAGTGTGAACCATCCCAAAATACTTGTGTTAATTCCTTTACTGTTTGTCTGCTTATTAATTTGTTTATTACGTCATTTATCATTACCCTTTACAACAAACTTATGTAACCTGTTAAGGTCTACCGGTAGTCCTTATCGGCAGACTTGATTCAGTTCTATTGAAAGACTTCCGCTACTTCAATCTTTTCAATAGATTGAAAGTATCTTTCAAAGAACTTACTTAAAAGTTTTTTGTGTATAATAAGCTATTCAACCCCCCCTTCTAGCTTATTATTGTGCCCGTTGGGACCCACATGAGGGATTCTATATTTGTGATAGTTGATAGGTTTTCGAAAATGGCACACTTTATACCTTGTCATAAAACTGATGATGCTTCATATATTGCGAATTTGTTCTTTCGTGAAATTGTTAGACTCCATGGCATGCCTAGGACTATCGTGTCTGATAGAGATTCCAAATTCCTTAGCTACTTTTGGAAGACCTTGTGGGGTAAACTTGGTACGAAACTTCTATTTTCTACTATGTCACCCACAAACTGATGGTCAAACGGAAGTTGTCAATAGGACATTATCTGCATTGTTGTGTTCTATACTTTTTAAGAATTTAAAAGCTTGGGAAGACTGTTTGCCTCATATTGAATTTGCATACAATAGAACTGTTCATTCAGCCACTAAATATTCTCGATTTGAACTTGTTTATGGTTTTAATCCGCTAACCCCTTTGGATTTATCACCATTACCTGTTTCTGAGTTTGTGAATTTAGATGGCAAAGCAAAAGCAGAATTTGTTAGAAAGTTGCATGAGAAGGCAAGGCTTAACATTGAGCGAAGGACGGAACAATACGCAAAACAGGCCAACAAGGGAAGGAAACACTTGGTGTTTGAACCGGGTGATTGGGTTTGGTTGCATATGCGTAAAGAAAGATTTCCCCAACAGCGGAAGTCAAAATTGATGCCAAGAGGCGATGGACCGTTCCAAGTGCTGGAACGAATCAATGACAATGCCTACAAATTGGATCTTCCAGGTGAGTATAATGTTAGTGCTACTTTTAATGTTGATGATTTGTGTCCGTATGATGTAGGTGATTTGAGGACAAATCCTTTTCAAGAGGGAGGGAATGATGAGGACATCCCCAACAACAACTACTCAACACCAATACCGACAACCATTGGACAGGTGACAAGAGCTCGAGCCAAGAAAATCCGTGAATAAGTCAATAGCATGGTTCGTGAGACAATGGAGATGGAAGGACGAGCAATGAGCCATGAAGAGAAGACCACAAAGGGTCAAAGGAAGCTGATGAACATGATCCAAGTCAAGAGGGATGATTACGTGCCTTGTTATTACGCGAGCAAACATTCTGGAAGGCTTGCGGTCGCAAGGTCATCATAGGCTTGCGACCGCAAGGTGTGTCAATTTACGGGCCAACTTTCTGCCGACCTTGCAGACGCAAGGTGTCAAGGGGCTTGCGACCGTAAGGTCCCCCGACTGTCGTTTTTACTGCTTTGTAAATTAGGGTTTTCGTCCAAACTTTACCCTAATTCTTTTAGTACGAGTTTTCAGCCTAGTTTAGGTATAAATAGGGGTTTTCTTTCTATTGAACGATAGCTTTTGAGATTGTTATTTTGTGAGTTTATCAAAACTTCTTGGTTCTTCTTGAACTATTGAGAATATACAGGTGTGAAGCTTGTGTGTTCATCTTTGACTTATCAATTGATTCATCCATATCAATTGTGGCGTCTATCACTATACTTAGGTTCTTCAATTGCTACGATTGCGGGTTGCGGCTGTACATGCCAAGGTTCTTTTCGTGCTAATTGTTGGGTTGAGGTGTGACCCCCGCAAAACATCCTTCGATCCTAAGCTTTCGCCGCGTGAGTAATTCGTTCTTCAACGAAGCCTTCCGAGAAGATCGTATCACTACAGCCCATGTGACGACCCGACCCGTATCCCAAGACGAGATCCCAAGGTCGTGCCATCAGGACAAGCTAAGGGACAGACAAGCACCTGCTAAGCATAATGGTGCAAGTCAAAAGACGAGCCAACAAGCTCAAGACAAGAAGACATAGCCATAACGGCGATACAGGATAACAAAAACTAAAACCTGCGGAAGCAAAACCATAATGGGACCCGAGCTAACAAGCTCCTAAATACAAACAACCAAAGAGATAGTAAATCTCTCGGCCCAAACATTCGACGCACGTGACGCAACATTAGACACGCGCAACAAACCATCGGCAACCACGGCCGGCAACTATCAAAATCCCAACTTGATAAACACCACTCAACGGCTACAACATGCTGGAGGAACAATTCAACCATAACAATATAATCAATGCTAAACCACCAACCAAATCTCACGACTAAAACTGTCGGAGGTAGCAACAATAATAATATAGACTAGAATAAACGAGCCACACATGCTCAAAACGACAACGGGAATAAATTCTAAGGATACAAAGGCTCGGCTATACAACCGGCTCCCAAATACACAACCATAACATAATACTGCAATCTACCCAAGTAAAGTCTACATAACTTTACATTCGAGCCTCACAAATAAATAACAACATTAATAATAAATAACTCCAAGCTTATGGCTTGGAAGACCACCTGCTAGAAGTCGTTATCTGATGTCGATGCGCGTACTAACGGGATCACTGCACACACTAGGGAAAACAATCACACGGAGTGAGTATAATGACCCAGTAAGTTTCTAAATGCAACTATATGGCATATTATGACATGGCATGACATAATGTGCAATCATATAAAAATCATGGTATCATGCTAGTATACCAACAATAAACATGTACTTAATTTTTAAAGCACATAAACTCACATAAATCAAGTAGCATATTATCTTTCATATAAATGCTCATAAATAAACATGTGTAACAGTAAACGTAAATCGAACCGTTACAATCAAATCCGGGTTCCAAAACCCAACCAACTTACCATGAGATCCAATATCAAACCAAGATCCGGGCTCAATACCCAATCAATCATACCCTGGGGTTTCCTCCCCAAATAATCATAACTCATCAGTTTCCCTTAATGAGTACTCGTTACATTCATCCAGTCTCCGGATGAGAAATGGGAGCTCGAAAGTAGGCTAGATGGCTCTCTCTCGAGACCACATCCCACTATTGACCAAATAGTGAGGAGAAAAAGGACCCAATGCAACGATTCATAGCGATTGTTCCCAAAGACTATGAATCGTCCCATTGCCGACACAACAACCAAACCCGCCAGCTGGACTTTAAACCATACGATCAAGTAGATATTTACTTGCATAAGCCAATGAGACCAAATTCATTATTATCGGGCTCATTAAATCATGTAGGACATAAGGCTCTACAACAACTCATAAACCATGCACATAATTGCATATAACCACGTAGGACATAATGTTCTACGAAATCTCATAAACCATGCATAGATTTGCATATAAACAAATAGGGCATAATGCTCCATGAAATTCCATAATCCATGCACATATTTGCATATAATCAAGTAGGACATAATGCTCTACCAAATACCATGAACAATGCATATATTTGTATATAACCATTGTGTTCAACTAACTTACAAGTTTAGTTCAAAAACTACATATTGAGGTACTTATTATTCCTCAAGTCATCAACCCAGTCAAGTATAGTTTACAAGCCTAATAAAACATAATGTGAGGTCTACCATAATCCTCAACTCAATCAAACCCAAGACTACTACGTTAGTCTCAGAATATCCACAATTCAAGACTTATTATTTTAGTCTTTATATTAAGTACACCGGACTCAATCATAGTCCTAATCGTCATATTGATCGATAACACCAACCCCATACTCAAAAACATCATGACTACTCCGTAGTCACTTTCTCACAAGTGATTTCATATACACGCAACCAAAATCCTTAAGAAGATAATTCTTTCTTAATCTTCTCTTAAATATTCTCATGACCATCCGTGGGTCTCTATTGTCCCATGCTCTAACAAGCATGCTCAAGATATATTTCTAATAAATCTTCATACCATGAATGTCTCCATTGGACACAAACCAAAAACCCGGTGTGCACAAACACAACCCAAACAAACTCAAACATTGTAGGGTTTCTACTCAAGACTCTTTATCATTTTATTGGCCTTATAACGACTCTGTTGAGTCTTACTAACACATTTCATTCTTTATGTGTTTTATAAATCTACACCGTAATAGTTCCTTAAAGTTTACAACCAAATCCCAATAGTCATTCGGGCTTAATTCCCAAGACTAAAAATCCCCATAACATAGCACAATCCTAATCCATTTAAAGTTTGGAAGTTATGTGTTTCACTTCACTAATCAAACGAAATCCAAACGTCGTAGGATTTCAACCCAAGTTCGCTTAGCACCTTTTCGAGTTTATAATGACTCTGTTGAGTCCAATCTACCCTTTCTAAAATTTAGGGCATAGAAGCCATGAGTCTCAATTTTTCCTATATTCATAACTGTCAACAATAGTCATCATCCCGGGTTCATCGAACTCACATAAACCCAACAAAACATTTATCAATATAACATATAACGAATTCACCAATTTGAGCATAACTTCATTTAGTTCGTCTTACCAATCATATTCTCCAAAATGTGATTTATTCACACAACATGGTCTAATATGTTCTACTAGACATATTGAACATAATAGTCATGCTTACCAACATGTTAATAAGCCAACACACATTTAGGGCAAAAATCCCCTTCCAAGTATCTCTATCAATCAAACTCAATACCCATGAATAATTCACATAGCCAAGCTTAATAGGCCATTTAACACATGAATTTCATATACATCATGGTCTCACATAGGTTCATCCATTATATCATCACATTGAAAACCTAGGGTTCATGGCATCTCTAGCAACCCTAGGAATTGCATCCATTGACCTCACATAGCAAGAATGATTGTTTCCCTAGGGTCAATGGAGACAAAAGAAGGAGAAAGAGGGGTAGAAACTTACCGAAAATCAGCCCTCACAAACTGTCAAACCCGAAACCTAGAGATGAGGTTGTTCTCTTCAACCTTCTCTTCAATCTCACGGGTAGAATGGGGGAAGAAGACCCAAGGCTATGGCTTCCAAGACCAAGCTCTTCAAGAGCCCTAGAATCGCCCTCTCAAGCTCTCTCTCAAGCTCTCTGTTGAGTTCTCGCAGAAGACACAAGGGGCTGAAGTCGTATTATGTTTGCCGACAAGTGAGAGAGTAGATCGGTTTTGGTTTAAATAGGGGGGATTAACTCTCCTTATTAATCCACTAATCAGCCCCTAAAATCTCTAATAGATGTTTAGGACAAGTTTAGGCTAATAAGATAGGTTTAGGTTAGGTTTAAACTGGGTTTAATTGGGCAAAAGATCAGACAGTGCGTAAAAGGATTGAAAATCCCGTAATCTGCCCCAGGACTTCATGCGGCCGCATGGCATCCCTTGAGGCGGCCGCCTCAAAGCTGCATCCAGCATTCCAAGTTTTGTTGCTTCTTCGCTCGGTCCCGGACTCTCCCGCATGCATCCTCGAGCCTTAAAGCTTCAAAATGGCTCACAATTGAACCCTTAAAGTCCTCAAACATTAAATTAATCCATCCAAGTCTCAAACCACTTTTAAAGTAGGTCTAAACTCCCATAAACAAACAACAACCTGGGCAAAACCAACCCGACGCAAGACGTAATAACTTGCTAACGAACGTCGAATGAAACCACAAACCTACGGGTAATAACCCATGATTGTAAACACCTATTAGGGCTACAAAATAGGCCTGAATGCCTCTCAAATGATAAACAACAGATAGGAGAAATAAGCTCCCGAAAGACGAGACGATCGCCCGGCTCAATCTCAAACTACGCGATAAGGAGAATTGCTATTCTCGAGGCGTCAAAACTTCACGAGACTTATGGAATGCATCCAATTAGAAGTCTAACACATCTAAACATGTTATTTAATCATCATGTAAAGATATAGGACCAAATCGAGGTCACGAACACAAAACCCGAATAAACTCTCAATCGTGTCGCATTTCGACTATCGTCGGGTTACGACTTTTGACTTTAGCAAGTCAACAACTATATGACATATCTTAAAAGTGTTTTAGTCTTAATGTGATCTCTCATACACATCTATACTCTCTCACGAACCAAACAAGCAATTATCCAAAGAAGAAATGCGAGCATTGCACGCAATTCAAGCTAACCGGGAATCGGGATCTTACAGCCCATCCTTGCAGAGTATGCTCACTAATCTATTTTGTCTCCGTTATTTCAAAAATCAAACCAAGTCCTCAAATCGAGCTTTCCAAAGGTATTTATCTATATTCGAGTATGGTAAATTCTTGTTTCTCCTATATTAGCTTGTCGAGTCTTCTTTTTGGTCATTCAGCACCACCTATCACCGAAGTATCTGTTAATTGTTAAAAAAAAATGATGAATCAACTCATGTAAAAACATGATAAAACTACACAAATTGATGATGAGTCACT
The DNA here is from genome assembly GCA_013146195.2 of Codonopsis lanceolata. NCBI lineage: Eukaryota > Viridiplantae > Streptophyta > Magnoliopsida > Asterales > Campanulaceae > Codonopsis > Codonopsis lanceolata. Next base: position 152,517,643 of record CM028380.1, read on the forward strand.
TCAACAATATGGACCTACAAACCATTAAAAATATAAGTTCGATAAAGCAACCTTCTGTCATGATAAAATGTCATCTTCGACCCATTGCAACCGAGCTGTTAGTAGCAAACTAGGGGCTTTCCACCATACACTAAAACTCTTCCAAATACTTAAACAAATACACCATATACCAAAGTCTAACCATCTCTAAGATCCAGCTTCCCAAAATTGGGGCTGCTCCACCCTTATATATATACACCAAGAGTGACAACTTTTTTATCCCAAGAGAGAGAAGACAAATATCTCTTCAAGCACTCTTCCAAATTGCTCCGATAGGTCAACAATAAAAAAAAGAGAAGAAAGAAAAAAGCCTATATATATATATATATATATATATATATAAAGAAACCTCTTCTAAGCAATTTCCTCAAAATCATTCTCTCACAACAAAAAAATAACCAATCACTCTTGGACAATTGATCGATGTCTTATTTTAATTATTTTCCTTACAAGTGGACAAGACTATTGGAGAATAGTTTTGGAAGCAAGGGTCGAACCCACATAGACAAGAAGATCACAGATAGTACGATTTATTGATAGTAAATTATTAATCTAAGGTGGGTTTTTATATTTATTCTATTCTAACTAATTATTATTATTCAGGTGTTTACCTAATTAGCAGCAATTACAGGTTATGAAGATCTTATGGTGGATGACAATCTAGGATTAGGGTTTCACTTATATCTCCTCTATGCTTAATTTAAATTAATTATCATTCAATCTCTTGGGTTCATTCACAAAATATAGATATAGCCTGTTGAATTACCGTTCAGTCTCTATCTTCAAATAATTCATCCATTCTATATCCTAAGCACAAGAACATATGATCTATCTGTCACCTAGGTCATATATGGAACATGGCCCTAACTTATCACTCTCGTGCATCGATAGGTCCAATTTATTGTGATGGCGAGCCAGTGTACGACATATGCACATTGATCATGCAGTTATCCGCACCTAGGCCTTTATTATTCACGATTACATTCATTTGTTCAAAGTGAAATAATATAAGGATTGATAAACACCACAATCAACAAGAATTGAATGAACATAAATTAAAGCATAGATTCGATACAAGTTACCTCCCACCTCCTAGATTAATGAAGATTTAGTTCATCCTTGAAGATGAACAACACATGGAGATGAATCTCATGAATCGATCTTCAATACTTGTAATTACAATAACTAATTATATTATACAACCTAAAATCTATTCTAAATTTGTTTCCATCCGTTTCTAACCGTCCTATGCTCTGGCTATCGACCTCTATTTATACCAAGGAGTTGTATTACAATTGTATCTCTTGTGAAAACACAAATTTTCCCATTCTGACTACCTTGCAGTCGCAAGGTATATGGCACCTTACGTCCGCAAGGTCCTTGGATAATCCGGGGTTGATCTTCTGAAGTTTCTGTCCACGTTGCGGAGGCAAGATCTGATGCACCTTGCGACCGCAAGGTTCCCAGCATGATTCTTCTTCTTTCTTCTTCACTTTTACACTCTGACCCCTTCTCGGATTTTGCACCTAAAAGCTTTATAGTTTGCATATTTTCACTTAAAACCCTGAAACTCACAAAATCACTGAAAAACGCATATCAGTAGCCAAAAGCCTCGTGAAATAGCTCAATTTAAGTCATAGAAGCATAGTAAATCGACGTATAAAATACATCGATCAACTACCCCCAAACTTAAACTTTGCTCGTCCACGAGTAAACAATACTTATAAATACAAAAGCATATAAAATAACAAAAATAACAAAAATCTTTTTGGAGGGTGACACTATTTACACTCCTCTATAAACCCACAAAATCAAGGAGACTCTTTCGAGTGACTCGACTATGCAGATAAATACAAAAACTAATAACTACAAAAGAAATTAAAAATTAAACTAAACATGAAACAAAACAAAAAAAAATTCTTTTTGGGATCAACCTCAAGTTATAATAGCATGGCATAACAAAGCAGTCTCAGTTCGATGCTCACCACATATGTGCAGGCTTAGTCACATAAAACCAACTGACTCTTTCTCAAAACTGCTACTACTCTTAATTTCTCCGTGTGTGTGTGATCACCAGTCTTAGAGAATATCTTAACTAAAACAGTTTTATTAAGCTAAGCATCACATTCATATGAAAATCAAACTTTAATTAAAACCCATGCATTGTGAAGTATGAGATCTACCATCCAAACCCGGTCTATTACAGAAAGAGAGGTCACCAAGGATTTCAAAAACTTATACATCCATCCCATGCACTTCTATGTATGACATACAATGCTCTCCTATCCCAATTACTTGTAATAGCTAAGATTATGCTAACACGGTGAGCTTTGGTGAATAACATGAACATGAAGAGTTTGATCAATTCTATATGACTCACTTAGCAGGGAAAACACGCACAAGCATTGGCAAGAAGATCATTAGGTCTTTATTAGCTTGTAATGTAAGTCCAAGGTGATGGGGGATTTGATGGAAAGGGATTGGAATTCAAAGTGAGAGAGTAAGACTACCCTTTATCCCTCATACTTCCAAGCAAAAGGAAGTTTTCCCTATTTAGGCTAGGACCTCGCAAAGACTACAAGTGGGGGTGTTTTCTTACTTTTCGCTTTCTTCCCCCAAACTTGTTTTGGGCAATACATAATCAAAAAATATCTCATCATTTTTCTCATCAATATTTTTTTCTAACATATTTTCTTTTGTAAGCTATGCTTTCATTTGAATCTTCTTGCACTCTTCTTCTTCTGTTTCATTTTTCGTCGATCTATATTTTTTTCTTTTCTTTTTTCTTTTTTTTTCGACGACGGAAAGAAGAAGTCTTCAGAAAAATTGCCTGACTGAAAAATGGGTCCCATAAAATTAATTTCCCACCCACATCCTACTCTCTCAAATGGTAGGCTAAAAGTGTATAGGCTTTTAGGGTTAAGTTAATATGGGTAATAGAAACGATGTCGAATGGGGGTTTTAATGTGTGCTTAGCACACTCCATTCTTTTTAATTAGGCTCAAAAGGGGACACTAGGGATATTTTTAGTAAAGGTCAGGGAATATTTAGGCTCTAACGATCCAAAGATGGCCTAAGTCATTTCTTAATGCCAAATGCTCATGTAGTTTTTAAAGCAAGTAAGACACACAAAACATCATATCAACTATGGGAATTGTGGGGTTGAATGTTTAGCATCACTGGATTTCGCATAAGCGTTCGCTAAGACAGATGGTAGGGACAATCGAGACAAACATGCAGACACGGTTCGAAAGTGTGCTTGAGATATATACATGAGAAAAATCCAAGGGATCTAACTATCATGCAATTGACCCTAAGTTACAATTTAATGCAACAATATGTTCGAATAGCTATGCATCATATTCTTGTGCATATCTTGTTGAAATGAGGTAGGTGCTGTAAGCTTTATAAAACTATTCTAATCAATCCATAACTATGACTGGTGTGAGTGCATGAAGAATTTGGAGAAAAGTAAAAGTTTCGCAAAATCAAGTAAATTCCAGAGGGATCTACGGACTAGCTATGCGATTCATTACATTAATTCCTCATCGACTAGTACTACCACACCAAAACTTGAGGAAATTTGTTTTTTATAAGAAAATTGGAGATGTTGATCACACAATTGATGATGGGTCCCCATAAGAGGAATCCACGAGCATCCAAAATTAGTGTATTCTGGTCAAGGCAACACCTCCGAAAACAAGAAAAATTTAAAAGCAAGAAAGGCGGGTGAGGAGGAAACACGATAGAGGGAAAAGAAAAATTTCCCCACCCTAAAAACGTAGCCCAACTCCACTCCTCCTTAGGCTAGGACCTGCTAAGACTGGACTTAGAATCCCCCCCCCCAAACTTATTTTTTATTTTGTCCTCAAAATTGAGGAACATATGAGAGGCTTGATGAGGAAGGACAAATATCAAAAGGACATAGCAGGCCCACCTAACGAAAGAGGGTGAAACTTGGGCCTCGACTCATGGTGAGTCGGGAGGAAATAATGAATGAGGACGAAACTCGGGGATCGTGCCAGGTGGCAACCCGTAATAATTGGAGACATTTTGTCCCACAGTGTTAAACCAGCCGAATAATTGAGTCTGGTCGGCACGCATTTGTGCCAACTGTTGACTCACCATATCAGTTTGGAGGACGGCTTCCTCCAACCTGATGGAGATTTCCTCCAACAGATCCATCTCTTCTACTTCAGGTTCCTCCACATGAGGAACCCTCTCTCACGGTTGCCGCTGGTGCTCAAAACAAAATTTCCCTAGTAAAGGCGGGCACATCTCTTAGCCTCTCCGCGTGTCGAGGCCATCTCACTCCAGCGTCCTTACACAGTCCAGTAATCAAATGCGGGAACGCGAACCCCGCATTTGTGGTACCTCTAATAAGGGTCTTAATTTGGCCGTTGATCAGGCGGCCGACATCAACAGACCCACCAGTTATGATGGTGTATATCATGACAGCCTTAGCCCAAGTCACCGTGTGTTGGTGGCTGGTAGGCATAAGGCGGGAGTAGATAAATTTGAACACGGGCCTGGCCGTGTCCAAAAGGAAGGACTCCTCCATGGTGCGTGGACTGTATGGTGGGTTGTGGTTTTGGGTCCACACCACACCAGGATGGGAGATGGTCGCATTGACCACCTCGATAGGGACAGGGGGGTGAAGGTGGGTGCTATAGTCGTCGGCACCATCCGCGAAGTTGGAGGTGCCGTAATACATGTTAATGCTTTGGGACGAAAAGTCAACATCAACGCCCCTAACAAAAACGGTCTCTAAAACCCCACCATCTATGCCAATTTGCCCATTGGCATAGAACTCACTAACAATAGGCACGATTGCCTTGTTTGGAGACTCAGTCAAACGACCCCACCTACGAGCCCTAAAGTTATTTTGGAGGCCGAATTCTTCATCCTTGAATCCCTTCTCGGGAATCAAGGACTTGGAGAGCTTTGCAGCGTATCTCTCCGAGGCCTCGAAAGAAATAAAGCGGCGGTGGTCAAAATGTTGCTCTTCCTCCTCAACAGGGCAAGAAGTAGAGGCGCCAGTATTTCTACGTTTAGGGGCCATTGTTTGAGCACAAAATAAAAATATTAACAATTAAAATATTATTTTATTTTAAAATTTAAAAGTTTAAACTATTTCCTAAAGCATGCAATAATATCTCTACGTAAAGTTTCTAACACCCTAACATGCAGATATATTTGTACGTCAAAAATGAAAGAGGGGTTAGAATTACTTGATTTGCAGCTTTAAGGGTGGAGTGTCGCCGGAGTTCGAGCTTTTCTTCGCCGGCAAAAATGGTGTCTCCTTGCACCTTTCTTCAAGCTTCAATGGGGTGTAATGGTGGATGAATGGAGGTAGGCAAGTTGAAGGGGAGAAGGAATTCTTTGTAAATTTGGCCGGAATTTGGAAGAATTCTTGGGGATCTCGCCTGAAACTGAAAGGATGGAGGAGCTGCTGCACTGCCTTGAAGGTAGAAAGATTTCTGGTGACTTGCTATGAAGCCTGGTGTACCCTTAAATAAAGACACCTTGCGGTTGCAAGGTTCCTTTTACCTTGCGTCCGCAAGGTCGGCAATCTAACCGCTTCTGATTCCCACGTCTACATGCTGCGTTTCACGATAACCGCATTTATGGGGACCTTGCGGTCACAAGGCCTTGAGCACCTTGCGTCCGCAAGGTGGGCAGATTCTTCCTCTTCTGATTTCTTTTCATTCTTTTCAGCAGTTTAACACTTAGGTCCCTCTGTTAGGTTCCGTTACGTTTCGTCACTTTCCTGCATTATAAAAACTCTACAAAAACTCTAAACTAAAAATATTAGCAACATATAAATACAACATTAAGATGCTTTTCTCCCCCAAACTTGGATTTTGGTATATTTAATTTCAAAAATTAAATGTCCAAAATTAAATTTGACGGAGAATAGCATATTTAAATTAACTACAAAAGCAATAAAATTCATCATAGTGGGTTGCCTCCCACTTAGCGCCTTTGTTTAACGTCTTTGGCTCGACCCAACTGCAAACCTAATCGTCGGGTGGTGCATTGTTGGCTAAACGAATTAATTCGATTGTTCGTTCAACTGACATTGGTTCAAGATATGGTTTGAGTCGGTGTCCATTGACTTTAAATACTTCATTGGTTCTAGGATTTCTTATGTCAATAGCTCCATGAGGATAAATTCGGACAATTGTAAAAGGACCAGACCACTTAGATTTTAATTTCCCAGGGAATAACCTAAGTCTAGAATTAAAAAGTAAAACTTTCAATCCTGGTCGAAACATTTTATTGGCCAATCCCATGTCATGGTATTTCTTGGTCTTTTCCTTATACGTTTTAGCATTTTTCGTATGAATTTAGCCTATGTTCTTTTAATTCATTTAATTGAAACAATCTTTCCTCACCTGCCAAGTTCAAATCTAAATTTAAGTCTTTGACAGCCCAATAGGCTTTATGTTCAATTTGAACTAGTAAATGGCATGCTTTGCCATATTCCATTCAGTATGGACTCATTCCTATTGGAGTCTTATAAGCAGTTCGATATGCCCATAGAGCATCCTTAAGTTTAGCTTCCCAATCTTTACGATTAGGCCTAACGGTCTTTTCTAAGACTGCTTTCATTTGTCTATTACTAACCTCTACTTGGCCAGATGTCTGAGGATGATAGGGTGTAGCTAACTTGTGAGTTACACCATGTTTCTTAAGAACATTACTTAACAATTTATTAGTAAAGTGAGTTCATTGATCACTGATTATGGCCTTCGGTACTCCACAACGAGCAAAAAGATCTTCTACGAATTTAACAACAGTTTTACCATCATTTGTTTTAGTAGCTATGGCTTCAATCCACTTGGATACATAATCAACAGCTACCAAAATATATTCACAGTTATTAGAGACAGGGAAATGACCCATAAAATCAATGCCCCAAACATCAAAGATTTCAACAACCATATTAGTGTGCAAGGGCATTTCGTTTCTTTTTCCTATTCCACCAGTTCTTTGACATTTATCACAGGTTCTATAAAAAAAATCACAATCTCTAAAAACAGTCGGCCAATATAAACCAGATTGTAAAATTTTTCTAACAGTTTTATTTCCACTAAAATGACCACCACAAGAGTATTCATGACAGAATTCCATAATACTTTGTTGGTCTTTTTCTGGAACACATCGTCTGATTAAAGAGTTTGAACACATCTTATATAAATGAGGCTCTTCCCAAAAGTATTTCTTTGCTTTAGTCAAAAATTTCTTCTTTTGATAGTGATCAAAATCAGGATTTATAATATCAGACACATAATAATTGACAAAGTCAGCATACCAAGGGTCTGAATTTTTGACTGCTAAAAGTTGTTCATCAGGAAAATCTTCATTTACAGGAATTATGTTGTCAAGAAATTGACGTTCAAGTAAGGGTGAAAATTCTAATCTAGACAAGTGGTCGGCTACGACATTTTCGGTTCCCTTTTTATCCTTGATTGTAATGTCAAATTCTTGCAATAATAGCATCCACCTAATTAGTCTAGGCTTAGCATCTTTCTTACTTAATAAATATTTCAAGGCAGCATGATCAGAAAATATTATCACTTTCGATCCTAACAGATATGGTCTAAATTTTTCTAAAGCATACACAACTGCCAAAAATTCTTTTTCTGTTGTTGTATAATTTAGTTGTGCATCATTTAATGTTCTACTAGCATAATGTATCACATGTGGCTTTCTATCTACCCTTTGTCCTAACACGGCTCCAATTGCGAAATCTAATGCATCGCACATGATCTCGAAAGGGAGAGACCAATCAGGGCCGGATAAAATAGGGGTAGTAGTTAATCTTTCTTTTAATAAATTAAATGCATTTAAGCATTCTTGATCAAAAACAAATTCTGTATCTTTTGCCAACAAGTTACATAGAGGTTTGCAGATTTTGGAAAAATCTTTTATAAATCTTCTATAGAAACCAACATGCCCTAGAAAACTTCTAACACCTTTAACAAAAGTTGGAGGGGGTAGTTGTGAAATAACTTCTATTTTCGCCTTATCAACTTCAATGCCTTTATTAGACACAACATGCCCTAAGACAATTCCATGTTTGACCATGAAATGACTTTCCTCCCAACTTAAAGTTAAATTTGTTTCACATCATCTTTTTAAAACTGATGTAAGATTTCCTAGGCAATGATCAAAAGAGTTTCCATAAACTGAACAATCATCCCTGAAAACTTCAACACATCTTTCTACTAAGTCTGAGAATATAGAAATCATGCATCTTTGAAAGGTGGCCGGTGCATTACATAGTCCAAAGGGCATTCTCCTAAAAGAAAACGTGCCAAAAGGACATGTAAACATTGTTTTCTCTTGGTCTTCGGGTGCTATAGGAATTTGGTTGTAACCAGAAAAACCATCAAGAAAACAATAATATTCATGACCGACTAATCTTTCAAGGATTTGGTCAATAAATGGCAAGGGAAAGTGGTCTTTCCTAGTTGCCGCATTTAGTTTTCTCAAATCAATTCACATTCTATAACCAGTGATAGTTCTTGTAGGGACTAATTCACCTTTTTCATTTTTAACTACTGTAATTCCTGACTTTTTAGGAACTACCTGAACTGGACTAACCGATTTACTGTCTGAAATTGGGTAAATTATACCTGCATCTAGAATCTTAAGAACTTCTTTTCTTACGGCTTCTTCCATATGTGGGTTAAGTCTTCTCTGTCTTTCTCTTGAAGGCTTACTACCTTCTTCTAGATGTATTTTATGCATGCACATAGAAGAACTAATACCTTTTAAATCAGCTAAGGACCATCCTATGGCTTCTCTATGTGTCCATAAAACTTTTAACAAACTTGCTTCTTGTTCTTCAGTTAAGTCTGCTGCTATTATAACAGGTAAAGTTTTACCTTCCCCTAAAAATGCATATTTTAAGTGGGTGGTAATGGCTTTAATTCCTCTACTGGAGGAGATTTAACAGATGGACTAAATTCAAAATCTTCTGGTTTAATTGTTTCTTCTTCTTTAACCTCCTCATTTTTTCTACTTTTTCATCTTCATTATTTTCTACTTTTTCATCATCTATTTCAATTTCTTCAAAAAGAGATTTTAAAATCTCTACTTCTTCTTCTTCATTAATTTCATCCTCTACTTTTTCTATTCTATCATAATTACTTTCTGATTCTACTTCTTTCTCCATATTATTTTTATCTTTATTTTTAAGAGCTTCTAGTTTCTCTCTTTCTTGTCTTTCTTCTTCTTCTATTTCTCTTTCTAATTCTTCAATGTCAATTTTTATGAGAGGGATAGGACTATCATCATAAACTATAAATACATCTTTCTCATAATTTTCATCTTCATTACTTTCCTCAAAAGTTTGAGTTGTCAATTTTTCGATTTCGTCTATGGAGAAGAAACATGCATTCATGTCACTAGGTCTATTCATAGCATCAAAAACAGAGATTTAGACAGTTTCACCTGGGAGTGACATTGAAAGTTTACCATTCTTCACATTTATCATTGTATTGGCCGTGGCCATAAAAGGTCTGCCTAACAGGATAGGAACTTCATTATTTGTGCAAATTTTCCTTTCCATCTCTAAGACCACAAAGTCGACTGGAATGATTAGTTTATCAACCTGAACTAGGATATCTTCCACTATACCTAAAGGTTTGTTTAGCTGAACGATCAGCTAATTGTAAGGACATATTAGTGGGCTTTAGTTCTCCTAACCCTAATTGTTTGTAGACCGCAAAAGGCATCAAGTTAATACTTGCTCCTAGATCTAGCATGGCTTTCATCTTTTTAGAGCTTCCCAAAGAGACTTGGATATATTAAAGCTATCAGGATCTTTCAACTTAGGGGGAAGTTCGGGTTGTAAAACAGCACTTACGTTTTCAGAAACAATAATTTTCTCATTGTTTTCAAACTTGTGTTTCTTAGAGTGAAGATCTTTGAAAAACTTAGCATAGGCTAGAATATTTTTAATAACGTTAAGCAAAGGAAGGTTAACATTCACTTTGGATAACATATTATAAATTTCCAAAAATTGTTTGTCAATTCGGTTTTTCATAAGTCTTCTTGGGAAAGGAATTGGAGGAACATATGGTGGTGGAGCCACATACGGTTCCTCTTCTTCTTGTTCTATCTCATTTTCTACTTCTACTTGATTTTTTTTTAATTTTGAACTTCTATTTCTTCTTCCTTATTTGGAATTTCTACTTCTACTTCTTGATTAATTGTTTGATTATTCTCATTATTATCTTTTTCAACTTCTTTTTCAGAATTATCTACTTCATCAGGCATATTAGAAGATTGAACAGGATCACTTACCACTTCTCCTATTACTTTACCGCTTCGCAAAACAGTGATTGATTTTGCTTGCTCGGTTTGGCTAGGGAACTTCCCTTCTTCTCTTTTCTCGGTCTCGGAATTTGCAATGTGCTTCTTCAAATTTTCAACTTCTTCGAGCAAATATTTTATCAGAACAGCTTGACCTTTACTTGTTCCATCTTGTTTTGAAACTTCTTCAATTCTCAATTGACCTTGATTTGGAAATTGTTGAGGTTGTGGTTGTTGAGGCTGGAATTGTTGACGTTGTAAAGGTTTATTTCCTCCCCAAGAAAAATTAGGATGATTGCTTCAACCAGGATTATATGTGTTTGAGTAGGGATCATTCCTTGGCCTTTGAGGGTATACGTTCATGGCATTAGCCTATTCAGCATACATAGCACTTGATGGACAAAAATTAGTAGAATGAGAATATAATCCATATAAAGCACATACTTCTTGAATTGGCCAATTTTCAAATTGAGCTTGTGTATCTGATTTTTCTTGAACTTGATATAAACTCCTATTTTTACCTCTAGCACTTTTCTGTTGAGAATTTATATTTAACATCTCAAATAATTCCTCTAGGGCTTGTTTGGTAGTTGGATAAGGATAAGCAGTATTATTAATCTCAATACTATTAGTGTCATCGCTATTAATCCTCATTAGTATATCGGGGGTAATTTTGAGATTACAAATATTAATCCGAATTTTTTTTAGTGAAAGCGCTAATAATAGTGGCCAACCCCCCCCCCTTGGTATTAATAGTGAGGGAATAATGACTTTATTCGGATAACTCGTGCTATTAGTCCCGACCACCTATTGCGTACCATATATCAGACAGCTCAGCTTATTAATCCTATCTAGCCTTAATCCTAGCTACCAAACGACACCCTAGTGCTTCTGGTGTCATTCTATTAATAGAACCACCAGCTGCACTATCAACCATAGTTTGTAAACCTGACGAAAGACCATGATAAAATTGAAGTACTAACACATGTTGAGCCAGATTATGATGAGGGCACATAACGAGCAGATTTTTAAATCTATCCCAAGACTCATGGAATGTTTCACTTGGTTCATTTTGGAATGACATGATTTGTTTTCTATATTCAGTAAGAGATGCATCCTTATAGTAATTACTCATGAACAAATCATAAAGTTAGGCCCAAGTGTAAACACCACTAGGTGTTAGATTCATAAACCATCGCTTTGCCAACTCTTTTAATGCACTGGGAAAGTATTTCATTTTTACTTGGTCTTCAGTCAACCCTCCTAAAGGAAAAGTACTCATCATGTATTCATAATCTCTTAAGAAACTTACAGGATCTTCGTGAGGGATTCCATGAAAAGAAGGTATAGCATTAAAATAATGGCCTTTTAATTCGAAATTTCTTACGGCTTCTGGTAAGACTAGACATGATGTTACTACATTTAATGAAGGTCTACTGAAATCATTAATAGTTCTTTGATTCACAACTACTTCCATATTTCTTCTAGCAGGTTCTTCTTCTCTTTGATTCATATTAACCAGATGAACCAGATTTTCAGGATTTTGATTAATATTGTCCATTGGAGGATCAACCAAAGGATCCTCTTGATTCAATTGTTCTTGATTATCAGGCTGGTTGCTAGATTTTCAAGCTCTTTTTGATTCCATCTAATATTATTTATATCTTGATTCAGTTCTACCAGTTGAGGATTCAAAGATCTACGACCGTGCATAAAATAAATAAAGCAATTTTAAAACAACTAACTATTAAAAACAAATAAAATAAAATCTTTTTGTATTTTTATTTTTATAAAAACTGAAAACTAAAATTAAATTAAAAATTGCGATACCAACAAACTAACTATGTAAACTAGCTTGTCCCCGGCAACAGCGCCAAAAACTTGATCGATGTCTTATTTTAATTATTTTCCTTGCAAGTGGACAAGACTATTGGAGAATAGTTTTGGAAGCAAGGGTCGAACCCACAGAGACAAGAAGATCACAGATAGTATGATTTATTGATAGTAAATTATTAATCTAAGGGGGGTTTTTATATTTATTATATTCTAACTAATTATTATTATTCAGGTGTTTAACTAATTAGCAGGAATTACAGGTTATGAAGATCTTATGGTGAATGGCAATCTAGGATTAGGGTTTCACTTATATCTCCTCTATGCTTAATTTAAAATAATTATCATTCAATCTCTTGAGTTCGTTCACAAAATATAGATATAGCCTGTTGAATTACCGTTCAGTCTCCATCTTCAAATAATTCATCAATTCTATATCCCAAGCACAAGAACATATGATCTATCTGTCACCTAGGTCATATATGGAACCTGGCCCTAACTTATCACTCTCGTGCATCGATAGGTCCAATTTATTGTGATGGCGGGCCGGTGTACGACATATGCACATTGATCATGCAGTTATCCGCACCTCTAGGCCTTTATTATTCATGATTACATTCATTTGTTCAAAGTGAAATAATATAGGGATTGATAAACACCACAATCAACAAGAATTGAATGAACATAAATTAAAGCATAGATTCAATACAAGTTACCTCCCACCTCCTAGATTAATGAAGATTTAGTTCATCCTTGAAGATGAACAACACATGGAGATGAATGAATTCATGAATCGATCTTCAATACTTGTAATTACAATGACTAATTATATTATACAACCTAAAATCTATTCTAAAGTTGTTTCCAGTCGTTTCTAACCGTCCTATGCTCTAGCTATCGACCTCTATTTATACCAAGGAGTTGTATTACAATTGTATCTCTTGTGAAAACGCAAATTTTCCCATTCTGACTACCTTGCGGTCGCAAGGTATATGGCACCTTGCGTCCGCAAGGTCCTTGGATAATCCAGGGTTGATCTTCTGAAGTTTCTGTCCACCTTGCGAAGGCAAGGTCTAATGCACCTTGTGACCGCAAGGTTCCCAGCATGATTCTTCTTCTTTCTTCTTCACTTTTACACTCTGACCCCTTCTCGGATTTTGCACCTAAAAGCTTTATAGTTTGCATATTTTCAATTAAAACTCTGAAACTCACAAAATCACTGAAAAACGCATATCAGTAGCCAAAAGCCTCGTGAAATAGCTCAATTTAAGTCATAGAAGCATAGTAAATCGACGTATAAAATACATCGATCAACAATCCCATAACCCACAACCAAAGCAAAAAGCCAATTTCTAAATACCTATAATCAGGTTCAGAAACTAACTTCCTATCCAAACCCACAGCCTAAAAGGCCAGTCAATGATCGCTTTTCCAAAAATAACCAAATCTACAGCCCAAAAAGCCTTTGAACCAGAGGCCAATAAAATCCTCAACCCTAAAGCCAATTCATCCCAAACACTTAAACACTATACCCTACCCTAGTTGCAACCTATAACTTTATTTCAATCGGTTATAATGTGATCTGGGTCCAGGACAGAACTTCTTGCTAAAAAAACATATAAAATGGTCTAAAGATAAATGTTAAGTAGGGTCCATGAAACTTGTGATACTCGGCAATAAACTCTTGATCGTAACTCTCTTTTTTTCCATTAGAGTCATCCATTTTTCTTTGAGCATACTTATTTCTGTCTCCCACAAAAGTCTCTCCCAATCGAGTCTTTCTGGGGCTGTCCCTAGTTAATCTCTTCAGGAAGTTTCCCATTCCATTTTACAAAATTTGGTTCATCGAGTCATCCTGGGTAAAGGCTTATCATCTCCTGAAACAACTGTCATTTCCTTGAAGAAACAAAGAAGCTACAAAGGTGTGATCCTTCAAGAATAAGTGGTTTATCTTCACATGCATTGAAAGACCAGTTCCCTATGAGGTAAAGGCTCACTAGGTTAAAAACCCAAAAGCGCGACCTAGGCAAAAGTTAGAGCACCAAAAAAAAAGTGGTCACTCTGAGGCATCGATAAGTAGGACTCACTAATCCTGATTGAACTCCTTTCTTGAATGATGCATTAGTCAAAAGATTAAAAGTAACCCTAAACTTCACTCACTTCCATCTCAAATATCACCATCAACTCCTATACTCATAACCCTTCAAACCCAACCAAAAGAAACATCTCAGACTCTTATATTATATTTCCATCACCTTATCTTATCTTGTCTTAACATGTTTAAGAAACGGATAACACACATGCACATTCAAGAGTCCATTTTTTTAAGAAAAAGAAAGTTTCATTCACATGCTTGCATCTTTTGTTTGCATTCTTTTAGTGCATCTTATCAGGTCTTCTGCTGCATCGGTCCTTGGAAAAATACAAATGTTCTGCCAGCATCTCGCCAAGGACCTCTTCCCAAAGATCCTCGGTAGCATCATCAAAAGCTACACAAGCCGATCATCGACAAAATTCCACCACAGGGTTTCATAATCATTGCTTTTCCTATGATGGGATAATCACATTTAAAAAAATCACATCACTTTTCCTATTCTAGGTTAAGCGCATTTTTGAAAAACAGCATTGCTTTTCCTTTGCTAGGAAAAGCCCATTTTGAAAACAACATTTCTTTCCCTATTCTGGGATAAACATTTTAAAATTGCATCATTTTCCCTATTCTGGGGGAAACGAGTTTTGAAATTGCATCACCATTTTCCTATTCTTGGAGAAACACATTTTAAAATTGTATCCTTTTCCCTATTTTGGGGGAAACACATTTTGAAATTGCATCATCATTTTCCTATTCTAGGAGAAACACATTTTAAAATTGCATCATTTTTCCTATTCTGGGGGAAACACGTTTTGAAATTGCATCACCGTTTTCCTATTCTGTGAGAAACACATTTAAAAATTGCATCATTTTCCCTATTGTGGGGGAAACGCGTTTTGAAATTGCATCACCGTTTTTCTATTTTGGGAGAAACACATTTTAAAATTGCATCATTTTCCCTATTCTGAAGGAAACACGTTTTGAAATTGCATCACCGTTTTCCTATTATGGGAGAAACACATTTTAAAATTGCATCACGTTTTGAAATTGCATCACCGTTTTCCTATTATGGGAGAAACACATTTTAAAATTGCATCATTTTCCCTATTCTGTGGGAAACATGTTTTGAAATTGCATCACCGTTTTCCTATTCTGGGAGAAACACGCTTTAAAAATTGCTTCACTTTCCCTATTCTTGAGGAAGGACATTTTAGAAGTTGCATCACTTTCCCTAATCTGGGGGAATATACATTTAAGAATTACATCACTTTCCCTATTTTGGGGGAAGGACATTTTAAGAATCGCATCACTTTCCCTATTTTGGAGGAAGAACATTTTAGAATGACATCATTTTCCCTATTATGGGGGGAGATACATTTTAGACATGACATCATTTTCCCTATTCTAGGGGAAGGGCATTTTAGAATTGCATCGCTTTCCCTATTTTGGGGGAAGGACATTTTAGAAATGCATCACTTTCCCTATTCTGGGGGAAGACACATTTTACGAAGTTGCATCACTTTCCCTATTCTGGGGGAAGACACATTTTACGAAGTTGCATTACTTTCCCTATTCTGGGGGAATATACATTTTAGACATGACATCCTTTTCCCTATTATGGGGGAAGAGTATTTTAGAACTGCATCACTTTTCCTATTATGGGGGAAGGGCATTTTAGAAGTTGCATCACTTTCCCTATTTTTGGGGAAGGGCATTTTAGAGATGGCATCATTTTCTCTATTTTGGGGAAAGTACATTTTAGAGGTTGCATCGCTTTTGCCTATATTGGGCGAAACACATCCGAATCTCACCTGTTTTGTCTATGTTGCGTGAAGCGCATCTGAATCCCACTTGTTTTTCCTATGCTGGGCGAAGCGCATCCGAATCCCACCTGTTTTGCCTATGCTGGGCGAAGCGCATCCGAACCACACCTGTTTTGCCTATACTAGGCGAAGCACATCCGAATCCCACATGTTTTACCTACATTGGGCGAAACACATTTAAATCCCATCTACACTGCTTATGCTGGGCGAAGTGAATTTGAAAGTCCCTCCTGCTTTGCCTATTATGAGCGAAGTGATACCTTTGTTTGGCTAGAGCCGAACTACATTTGGTCTGATTCCTGAAAAGGATATGTAGGCAACCTACTCAGTTGACACGACCATCAGAGCACTTTCATTTGCATCATATTAGCTTTATTCCCATCAATCCATCGCAGCGTAAGAACATAAGTGTATAAAGTGTTGCATCATAAACTGCTGTTTTACATTCTTCCCGGTTATAATTTCCTCGAAATTTGGGAGTCTATTCTTATCAACGATGTTCGTTTATTGGTAAATTTCGATTTACCTATAAACTCCATCATTGAGGGGCTCTGTAGACACCGTAATTTCATACCCCTGTTTATAACATTCATAAAATATTAAGACCTGTCAAAAATGACTAACGAATGTTAAGTTACATGGTTCAAAGTGCAAAAGGACGGAAGAAACGAAAAATAGTGAACAGCTGGGGGTAAAGTGCCAAAATATAAAGCAAAAAGGAAATGGGAGCAACCTATGACAATAATGGGTGTTGCACCTATTATTGTTGTAGGGTGCGCCCATTACTATTAAAATCACTGTTCCACTTTGCCTTTGGTACAAGCCTTACAGCGTAAGGTATAACACATTGAAACACGAAGATAAATATCTGCTTTGTTCCTTCACTGTTAAGAATTCTCACTCCAAGCCTATAAATATGAGGCTTCAGCCAGTGCCCCAACACACAATTTTATGGAGAAAAGGCGATCGAAAGTTACGTTGATAGTTTCCATATCAACCCTGAAGCTCCGTTAGGCCGTCGAAACCTCCCCTAAACACTTAAACTCTCTAGCCAAAGTGAACCTTAGTTACCCGACTAGGTTCCCGCCCTATTTCACCGGTTCCAAAATCTCAAAACAAGCAGCTGCTCTGCCCGATTCTAGACGTCAAATCAAGCAAAAGCAAGCAGTTGCTCTGCCCGATTTCAACCTCAACAATAACAATAAACAAGCAGTTGTGCCGCTCGGATCTAGAGGTGAAAAGCAACAAAAATAAGTAGTCACGCTACCCAAATTCCAACAATAAAAAGCAACAACAACAACAACAAAAGGCAACAACAACAACAAAAACAAAAGACTCTCTCTCCCGAAAGAACAGTGGAAGCATATGTAGACCGCCTAGTGGACTTAAGCCCAGACATACCGAGTTTAGACACTCACAAGAGATAAGTTATGTCCCCGTAGTTATTTATTATAATCTATAACTTAAATATAGATATCTAAGTACGTTTCATTTCTGTCTTTACTTTAATATAAAAGTAGTTATATTTTCTTATTCATAAATTAGTTTATTTTATATCTTTACTTTAATATAGAAATAGATATATTTTCTTACATTTTAATCAGTTTACTTTCATGTTTTTACTTTAATGTAATAATATTTACATTTTCTGTAACGACCCGACCCGGATTTCAACACGAAATCCCAAGGTCGTGCCGCTGGAACTATCTTAATAAGAGGACAAGCACTTGATAAACAGTAGTGCTAGTCAAACAGTCGAGTAAACTCGCTCTAAACATGAACATAACGCCGCACTAAAATACGGTATTTCAAAAAAATCGAATCAGCGGAAGCAATAAGAAAAGAAGTCCCAAGCTATGAAGCTCGAAACCAACGACAATGAAACCAAGAGAGACATTATCTCTCAAAGGAGGAAAAACAAAACTCGCGTGCCGCAACATTGCAGACGCTAATCAAACCATCGGCACTCGGTGTTTCAAAGAGAACCATCGATATAACAATTACCCAACGGCTAAAGCATACCGGGTCAACCAACAACTATAAAAACTAGAATAAGGAAATTCCCCAAAGCTACCTTGCAGGAGACAACTGAAATAAATACTAAAACCACAAACAAGGCACGACACAACACGTCGGCCCAAGAAATAACCAATACAAATACCCAAGTATTCTACCCGACTGTAAAGTCTAAATAACTTTACAAAATGTCGATCTCACAAGAATAGCAAAGTACATGAAATCAATGACAATGCTAAAAAGGAACAAGTCGGGAAAGTCGGCTGCTACAAACACGAACCACACGATCTAACCTCGATCTATCGTCCACATCGATCTCGATCTACTCGACCTCAGTGCAGCTATCAATTACTGCAACTAAAAACAAGTACGAGATGAGTCATAATGACCCAGTACGCTACTACAATATATATGCAACATATAATTATGTAACATAAACATAACCAGGGTGTCATTTAATATATGACAGTAAAACCCGTGAAGAGGCGTCGTATCGTTTCGATACTCCACAAGATATCCACTCCTTCTTACTTACTAAACCGTCCAAATGAACCAGGGTGTAATTCCCTGTTCGCACACAAATCAAATGAATTAGAAGGTAGTTCCCACAAGACATCATATGCAAGTATACATATCATTATATATACGAATCAAGCCATTCACACTGTTACCACGTGTAAGGGTGCATGTTTATATATATACACCTATATCGGATATGTATATCTCTAAATATACATATCAAATCTCCCATAAAATCATCATGCATAAGTGTGCATATCTATATATATACACATCAAGACTTTCATATATATCTCATATACAAGTATGCATATATCTATATATACATATCAAATCTCTCATATATATCGGCCAATCACCAATACAAACATGGTCAATAAGATCTCATGTTCAACTAACACTTTGTTATCACATAAGTGCCCATAGTAAGCCACATAAAGGATAGAGAAGATACCAAATCACTTTCGTCATATTGCTCCTGCAATCACAACTGTTAATCATATCGTGCCAGTGATACCCGTGTTCAGGTATCAAAGTACCGAGCTCTCTTCTCCGAGTTCTCTACTCGGAAAATAGCACTAGCCAATGTGCTCAATTGGTTACGACAAAGGGGCTACTTCCCCGTAGCTAGCGTGGAGGTGTGTGTGAAACCCAAATCCGATGCGGCGATACATTACAATCACGAATCCCATAATTCGTGAAGACAATGCATCGTCCCACCATCATCATGAAAACTCAAGTAATGCCAGCTGGACTTATATGCAATGCACAAGTAGATGTTTACTTGCTAATTCTCAAGTAGATATAATGACCTACTAAACTCATACGATTATGCACATTGTTACATAAATCACAAAACCACAATAGGAACTCATTTGAGTCTCTAAATCATAAGTGCCAAGTTTGTTCACTCTATTCAATTCAAGTCCCAAAAGCTAGTAATCTAGTCAACTGGAATATAATTGTCATAGGATCTCACCACGATCCTCGTAAGGTTCAATTGTTCCTTAACTCGACTCGTTGAGTCTTTACTACAATTCAACCAAATAGAGTTTGAACACTATATGTGTCCCAAGACTCTTTTCTATGTTCTCGTTTGAGGCATAGCAAGGTTCTCATTCCATTTAGGAATCTTAGTTCAAGTCCCAAGTCAAATATATAAGGGAAGCCCAAGTTGATTATTGTGAAATCAAGCTTAGTTCAATTTTGATTCATAATTCCACTTAATAGTAGAATCCAAGTTCACCACAATTCATTAACTACAACAGATCAGGCACGAAGGCAAATACATTCAATATGCTCATAAGTCATATCATAGAAACACATAGAAGAATCAATTCTTGACAAGGTAGGAAATCATGCATTTAGTCATAATATAAAATATACACAGTATTCCATATTCACCTATGAAATTCAATAGAGTCACAACTTAACCATCAGTCCATTAAGTACTATCCAAGACTACTCCGTTAGTCTCGGATCATGAAGCCATTTACTAAACTCTTCCTAGAGTAGTAACTCATTCAATAACACAAAAGTCGATGGTAGTCAAAGACTTAAGCAACACTAGAGCGGTAGTAACCCATAAGGTCAAACCATACCGGTGAGTCTTAGATAACAACATGGTCATCCTAGCGACTTATACAAGTAGACTCCACGTATAGAGTACTAAGAAAGCCCCAATCCAAATCTTCTTATAGAATAGTCCTCAAATTCATTATTCAACAAGTAGGTGTTTTTACTCATTAAAGAATCAAGTAGGCATTCGACAAGAGCGAATTCAACCCGTCAAGTAGATACATCATTCTACAACATGCTCTCAATTGTGCATTTGCTTCACACAATCACATAAACCACATAAGAACTCGATTGAGTCTTATAATCACTCATATCAAACATGCCCTTCAATCCATCCCAAAGTCACGTAAGCTAATATATTAGTCTAACGCACTACAAACATCGTAGGGATTGAATATGGAGTCGGTATTGTTCAATAACTCCCTAATCTCAACTCCGGTGAGTTTTACTAAAATTCATCCAAGTAGAGCATTGATACTATAGGCATCACATTGCCCTTTCCTAAGTTCTCCTTTCATTTAGAACTCGATAACTAGGCCGTTCATGATCTTAAACTAGCCTTAAACACAATCCCGAGTTTCAAACCCTAGAATCGGAGATTTTGTTAAACCTTGAATTGAAACATAATCTTTCACAAGATTTGTTCCTAAGCTCATTATAAACAACATTCATGCTTTGCATAAAGTCAAAATCACAACTTCAATAAGAATTCATAAAATCCTACACATATATCAAAGGTTGAATTGGAGGATTTCTCTTCACAAAAAGTGTTCACAATCATTAATAGAACAACTATAATGAAGGGGTCATGTTACTTTATTGAACATGAAAATCTCAGGGATTTCTCAACGTACCTTAGTTCTAAGATTAATGGATGAATGGATGATCAAAGCAAGGATTATTGTAGAGAAGATCAAGGGCTTCGATTTGGTGGTCTCGGATCGCCGATCGGACCACCGGAACTCCGGGAAATGACCTCTCAAGTTGGGGTGACCTCCATGGACGAAAATGGAGTCTAAGCTCTGAATCTCTGAAGCTTTGTTGATCAATAATGGCTGAATAGGCTGAAAGTTTCTTATATACTTACCAATAAGACCCTAATCCATGTGAAGGGGGTTAATTGGCTTCTCATTGGCTATGGCATGTAAGCCTTTGATAAGGAATGATCCAAGGGCTTAGAATGGTTGTAGGAGAGTCAACAAAGAGGGCTCAAGTCACATAAGATGGCCAAGGGGCAAGGGCTAAGTGGTCAATAGCCAAAACAAGTCAAAAACCCAAAATCTAGAAAACAGACAGTCAATCTTGTAAAATCGACCATAAATATCTCAAACCTCCAAATGAGGTGATTATTGATTTTTGTCAAACTAGACTCTTTAAACTATAGTTTCTCATTTTAAATTACTCAATTTGGACTTATATTCATCAAAATATGGCTACTACAAGTTCAAGTACAGAAGCTGATTTACTGAAAACAGAATTCTGGCACAGCCGTAAGTCAAGACCTAAATGAGGTACTTATACACCTTGGAAAAATACCATATTTTACAGGGAGTATCCTAACATATTTAGGTAAAACATACTAAATATTTAGAAAATTATCTTCAGTAGATTGGTACCAGAATTTTCCCGAAGTTTGCCCAAAACCGGATTGAATTTGTGAAGTAATATGTTGGTCATCTTATTTCCAAATGCAACAAGTCTATGAACAATGATTATGCAAGCATGGGAAATACTAGTACACTTGGTTTAGAACTTAAATGAACTTCTCGCAAGTTGAAAGCACAAACAATACAAGCAACGAAGGCAATCCCGAGAAACCCTAAGGCTCAAACGAAGCAACAATGCTTCTAAACTCTCAACCAAGCATACAACAACTAAGATGAACATTGTAAATCTTATATGCAAGGTACTAAGACTCCAATGAAACTTATTTAGGTGCTATCATGTTAAGATAAACACTCGACACATTAACAACAAAGTAAGCAACACGAGAAAGTTAAATACACGAATGTTCGGGGTCTTACATTTTCTTCCATTTAAATTAGTTTCTTTTATGTTCTTACTTGAAATGTAATGATAGTTATATCTCCTTCCTGCTTAATTAGTTTCGTTTTTGTCTTTCCTATTAATATAATGATAGTTATATTTCCTTTCTGTTAAATTAGTTTTTTTCAGTCTTTTCTTTTAATCTAATAATAGTTATATATATTTTTATGTTAATTAGTTTCTTTTCTGTCTTTACTTTAATGTAATGTAGTTATGATTTCTGACAGTTTAATTAGTTTTTTTATGCACATACTTTAAATATATAAGTAATTATGTTTCTTATTATTTAATAAATTTCTTTCATGCTTAAATATAAATAAAGTTTGTTACTAGCATAGCTATTTTATCCTTAAAATAGTTTATAAAAATGTTGTAATTATTCTCTAGTTGTATTATTTCAATTATAATTTTGATTTCTTTTCTTTAATAAATGTAAAGTAATTTCTCTTTATTTCCTTTTTATATATAAATGTATTTTTCTAAGTCAAAGTGTATAAAAAATA
Source organism: Codonopsis lanceolata (assembly GCA_013146195.2). Lineage (NCBI taxonomy): Eukaryota > Viridiplantae > Streptophyta > Magnoliopsida > Asterales > Campanulaceae > Codonopsis > Codonopsis lanceolata. The sequence continues at coordinate 152,540,421 of CM028380.1, forward strand.
AAGAAAGTATATTGACAAACCCATTATGAGACTGAAAGGACGAGTTGGGTGCCTAACTGCTTCCTAACTCGTAACTTAGCCCCCGAACTCATATATTCTGCTAATTTTGGGTTTTCTCTGTTTAACCATAAAATAGAGGTGACGACTCTTTTAAATATATTTTGAATCCACAATTGAGGTCGAGCGTATTCCACGCACTTTAAAGTTTTGAAACCACCCAACTTTTATGTAGCGCGAATTGGTGCGAAACGGGGCACTCACACCAGCCCACCTGATTCTTCATGGGCTTGGGCTTCAATTTTGGTGGCCCATAAAAACTCGTGTCTTTTTTGGCGCAAGGTGTTCTTTACCCGAACCCAAGAAGCACGACAAGCCCGGCCAACCACATGGCTAAAAAAGATATATTAAAAAAATAAAACCTAAAAACATATCCAAACTTTCATTCTTTTAGACTTTCTCAGTTTCTCTTTCCAAAGAGGAAATTATCAAGTATAGCCTTATGGCCCATGCATTATACTTTCATGGCCTTTAGAACTGTCAATTTATAAACGGACAAAAATACCCTCAGGATTTAAGGTCGATCAATCGACTGTCTGGTCGATCAACGGTCGATCAACTCGACCTTACTCGACCATTGATAATTTGAAATAACTTAAAATAAATTAAATAGTGTATATAATACGGTCAATCAATACGGTCGAGCAACTCGACCTTACTCGACCTTATCATTTGAAATACCTTAAATGGCGTATAAAATATGCTCGATCAATACGGTCGATTAACTCAACCTTACTCGACCATTCCCTTTGACCATTGACCCTTTGATCGACCACCTTAAATTGTTGGTGATTCCCGCCTTTCTGCATTCATTACCTTCAAACAAGAAGTCGATTAACTCGACGTTGATAGCAGACGAACTCGACCTCCTAATCACATTGATCGAATTGGTATTTTCAAAGGCAAACTCAACCCTAAGTTTCTCATCATCATGGTAAGCTTACATTACATTGTTATAATTTTCTTTTGATTTAGGGTTTAAGGTTATTTTCATCATTCTTAGTTGACCAACTCAATTTTTGATCAACTATGATGAAAATTAGTCATAATCATAACCATGCATACTTTGACTATTATAATATCACTTTTTATTAATTACATCCAATTTAATATAGTAGTGATGAACATTGTTTAAAAAAACAATAGAATAGTAATGTTCGGTCCAGACCACCGAACATTCATAGTAATGTTCGGGGAAGGTAACCGAACATTCCTTAGAATTTTCGGTGGTCTGGACCGAACATTACTCAATTTTTGTGTTTGTGTTTTAATTAATATTTAATGTTTTATGTTTATAATACAGACTCAATTTTAGTTACAGATGATATGTTTGTGTTTTAATTCATATTTAATGTTTTATGTTTCTAATATAGACAAAATGGCATTGTATTTAACCCAAAAAGATGAATGATACAATACGAAGATCAGTTGTAGAGAAGATCTGAAAGTAGTTGATTATGTCTATTCAAATATTGATGATCTACACAAAGAATTGTTTAGGAATTCTGCATTTGGAAAACTATGTACCATCAATAGAAATATTAAGAGGAGAAATATGTTGTTCCATATACTGGCTATGTTCTTGATTCAATCACCCACTGGCAGAAAGGATGAACTGTGGTTTAATATTGGTGGGAAAAATGTAAGATTTTCATTATCTGACTACACCTTTATCACCGGCTTATCTGCTAGATTGGAAGAAGATTGTTCGAAACAAATTCCAACTACGAAGAGGTTGGTCAATCAATATATAATGGTACGGAGTGCAGTGAAGCAATCAGTTTTGAAAACAGTATTTGACAATGCAGATAATGTTGTTGACAAATATAAATTGGGCTTAGCCCTTATATATGAGTATGTATTAAGAGCTAAGGAAACGAATACTTCAATTGACATGCTTGTTTGGATATTGTGGATGATTTGGAGTTGTTTAACATATATCCATGGGGGACAAGGTCATATTCGTACCTTATAAATTCGATTAAAAATATTGTTGAGAAAAAAAACGCATACAACTACGAATGTATGCTATGGCTTCTGTTCTGCATTACAGGTAAACAATTGTAATTTGAAATATTCTAAAATTTATATTGATTAGCTAATTATTTGATGTTTCTAACATGTAACTTATTTGTAGGTTTGGGCATTTGAGATGTTTGTTGAATTTAATGGATTTCGAGATCTATTTCAACTCTCAACCATTAGATTTGGTGATGAAGCGGCCATTCTTTCAAGAATATGTGCAAATGGCAGTCGAAAAAAAATCCAAAGTTCCATGAAATAATTGAAAAATTGGATGTAAATTGGTTAAATGTGTTTCAATTTTTGTGATAGTTGATTAAAATTTAATTTTGTTGGTATAGTTGTTGATTAATGAAGTTGTTTTTTGATCAATTGCCAGGATGGTGTTCTTGTTGCCGAACTAAATGAGCCTTACGTTCTTGAATTTTAGATGCGTTTTGGCAAAGTTTGGGCAACATCATTTGATGTTGAGGCTGAAAATTTGAGAAACGATGAAGCCCAACCTTCTCCACCACGCAACGATGAAGCCGAACGGTCGCCACCATGCAACTCCTCTCCAGTCCGGTCCCCACGAAACCACTCATTGCCAGACCACTCCCCACCACGACATGGTGAAACTCCTGCAACCACTTCTTCTAATGTGATGCTTATTTCCATTCTTGATACGTTGCGGGAGTTGAACCAGAAGATTGATCAAAAAATCATTCAAATAAGTGGTTTGAGGGATGAGGTCTCCTTCTTTGGATGAAAAAGTGGTAAAAATTTTATATTATGGTTTTGAGTAAGTATTTGTGATATTTATTCGTTTTTACCTACTTTGATTTTGTTTTAAATGGCAGTGTAATGCGATGGCAATGATAGAGGAATTGAGGTAACATGCACCATTCTCTCGCGATGAAAATAGGATGTGGACTCCTACTCATACTCCATTTCCCCCCCCCATTCCCCCTGTTACTGCCACCACCACACTTACGTCTCCCCTTCCCATTACTGCCACACTTTCTGATGCCACTACCATTACCACATTTCCCTTTCCCAGTACTTTTGCCTCTCCCACTACCACACCATCTGCCACTATTATAATTCTCACTCCCACTACCTCTTCCTCTCTCACTACCATACTTGTCCCTCCCACTACCACTGCCTCTCCTACTAGCACACTTTCCATTCCCCTTCCCCTTCCCCCTCCGATTTCCTCTTCATTTCCCACTACCATACTTGTCCCTCCCACTACCGAAAGTGTGACCAAGATGTTGGAAGGGGTCAAGGACATTGATTTCGTTTATCGGAGAGGAAAGGTAAGGGTACAAAAAGGAAAAAAGTCGAGTCTGCAAATATTTTGCAGACGGGAGACAAGAGGGGTAAAAAACCATCAGTCCACGCGTCTTTTCCCTACACAATGATGATACCTGACCCCATTAATTCTCTACGATTTGCGAGGGTATTTGTAGATGGAGATATACCAAACGATCGCCTTGAGATTGATGCGGGAAACGAACAATTGATGATGGATTGGCTAAGTGTTACGGATGGAAAGTGAGAATATTCAAGTAGATTTATTAAGTAAAGTTTTTATTTATTGTTATTATTATTAAACGTCTTAATTACTCATTTTTGTCCACAACGATTTTTTTATACGTCATGGATTTAAGTGCAACAAAAGATGGTTTGGAGTTTTTTCAAAACCCAAAGCATATCTATCAGACGAAGTAAGTTAATTAATTACTTGCTTGCAAGTATTACTTGATTATTTTTAGTTATTGTGTGATCCTAAAACATGTCACTATTGAAAATTTCAGCATGTAGATCTGGTGTTGGTTCTTATGCAGATGAGAATGGCAACATATCCCGTGTCATTTGGAAGACAAAATGACCGGTGTATTATGGATTCATCATTTCAAATGCTAGTGACCACCCAGTATTCGCATTTTGTAAGTCAAAATGAAATGGAAATGAACAAGAGATCATTAGGTTTGATAGAGTGTGCGACGGGTAAATGGGGAAGATATCAGGGTGTTGAGTGGTTTGGCAAAACATGGACTGAATGTACTCATGTTTACTTTCCAATCTACGTATGTGATCATTGGATTGTTGGAGAGCTCCACATAAAAGATGCGAGGATTATCATATATGATTCAGATAGAAGTGTTATATCAGCAAAGGATCTTAATAAAGAAATGAAGCCTTTTTTGTTGATGATCCCACGCATTGCGAAACTGGCTAGACTGAACTTTGGCCAAAAACTTAATTGTCTTCGGGATACCACAATACCCGAACAGTTGAAGTCGTGAGTAATCTTATTAATCTATTTTATATTATATGTTTATTTGTCTCGATATCTAATTTATGTTTTGAATGCGTCATGATAGGGGTGACTGTGGGATACTTGCACTAAAGTATATCGAGTATTTGACGCTCGATAAATCCCCAACCGAAGTCAATGTCAAAGGAGTTCCAAAGTGGAGGGAAAAGTTTACCATTGATACTTTTTGTGATAACCTTGATCCCTGAATATTCTCCTTGAAATGTAATATTTATAATAAAATTCTCCTTGAAATGTATAGTTTGTGCAAATGTAATCATCTTTTAAATTGTAAATTCTATAAATCAGCTTTAGTGTATTTGTTGTGTATTAACAGTTTGAAATGTTGGACTTGCACCAACAAGTGTTGATTATTTTATTGTGTTTATGTTTCCAGATATTCATATATGTTTAATATAATTGGATATGGGCTCTTGAAGTTGCACCAACAAGTAAAAAAATATGGTATAAAAGTTTGGGTCACATGGTCGAACGGATATAAAAATGTTCATTTTATATAGCTGAACATGTTTGTAATGTTCGGGCTCTATACTCGAACATTTTGATCTACCATGACATTTTTTGATCTACCATGTCTATTTTTGATCTACCATGACATTTTTTGATCTACCATGACATTTTTTGATCTACCATTGCATTTTTTGATCTACCATGACATTTTTTGATCTATCATGATATTTTTTGATCTACCTTGACATTTTTTGATCTACCATGCCTATTTTTGATCAACCATTGAATTTTTTGATCTACCATGACTTTTTTTGATCAACCATGATATTTTTTGATCTACCATGCTTTTTTTTTATCTACCATGACATTTTTTGATCTACCATGTCATTTTTTGATCTACCATGACCTTTTTTGATCTACGATGACTTTTTTTGATCTACCATGCTTTTTTCTGATCTACCATTGCATTTTTTTGATCTACCATGACATTTTTTGATCTAGCATGACATTTTTTGCTCTACTATGACTTTTTTTGATCGACTTTGCCTTTTTTTATCTACCATAACTTTTTTTTTTATCTACCATGATATTTTTTGATCTACAATGACATTTTTTTATCTACCTTAACTTTTTTTGATCTATCATGCCTTTTTTGGTCTAACATTGCATTTTTTGATCTACCATGACATTTTTTGATCTATCATGACATTTTTTTGATCTACCTTGACATTTTTTTTATCTACCATGACTTTTTTTGCTCTACCATGGCTTTTTTTCATCTACCATGGTTTTTTTTGCTCTACCTTAACTTGTTTTGATCTACCATGACTTATTTTGATCTACCATGGCTTTTTTTGATCTACCATGCTTATTTTTTATCAATCATGACATTTTTTGATCTACCATGCCTATTTTTGATCTACCATTGCATTTTTTGATCTACCATGATATTTTTTGATCTACCATGACATTTTTTGATCTACCATGCCTTTTTTGATCTACCATTGCAATTTTTTGATCTACCATGACATTTTTTGATCTACCTTGACATTTTTTGATCTACCATGGCTTTTTTTTCTTTACCATGGCTTTTTTTGATCTACCGTGGTTTTTTTTGCTCTACCATGACTTGTTGACAGGCTAAAGTCGCACGCCTACAAATTAATTACCAAGACAAGGCTCGGCTACAGAACTGCAGCTAGGACAAGTCCAGGGTCGATCCACTGAAGAACGGTTATTCGGTTGCACAATTGTCACTTGACAAGATTGGGGGTTTGATTTGTGATTAATTAACTATCTAAGACAGAAATTAAAACTAAGTTGTAAACAATTAAAGACTAGCACTTCAGATTTGTCTCCGTCCCCGTTTATCAATTCAATATCATCGGTATAATTTCTCTCTCTTTCTCCCTATTCACTTGATCCGAGATGTATTTCAATCCCTATTTCTTCCTTAAAGATGGTTATAAGCAGTGACACACTCACTTATTTCCCTAATCAGTATCTAAACCTAACTGACACAGTCTAGGTTCACAATAACGATTGATAAAACTTTGAGAAATTAAGATCAAGGAATTCTCTATTCTTTTGCAAATAGAATGAAAACTAGTTTTACTCCCTTTTCAATTTACCATGACACATGCATAAATCTCAAAGATGCTACTTGTGTAAAATCATAATCTGACACAGACTTAAGATTAAACTAGCATTAAATCAATTGCAAGGGAAAAGAGGGTGATCAAATCTCAAAACCCTAAGAATCAATCTAACAATTCAAACAAGTAAAACTATGAAAAGGGATTCAGAAGTAAAGAAATTAATACCTCAATTGAATTAAACAAACGGTTCAAGATTCAAATCCAAAGCAATGTAATTAAGCTTCCATGCAAACAGCTGAAATCTCTAGAGAAAATTCGTAGGAGAAGAAGATCCTAATTATGAAGTCAAAACAAGTATATATACTTGTTCCCCAAAACCTAATTCTAAACTAAAAAGGAAATTCTTAAAAGAAAAAGGAAAGAGAATATTTAATAAAAGGTAATCAAATACTCCTACCATCTATTACCAAAAATAAATAGTTTCCAAATCTTAATCTTTCACTTTGGCCCCTGAACCTCCAACTTTTCTCTTTTGATTCTCGAACTCTGCTGCTTTTGAAATCGATGAACTTGAACTTTCACGCTTGGTCCCCTCGCACTTCGATACTAGCAATTTTATCTTCCACAATAATAAACTTTTGCAGGGACATCACAAAATACTCACAATAAGTCTCAAAATTACAAAAGTTAACCAAAAACTCACCAAATCATAAACTACTCAAAATTACATCAACTAAACTAAAATACATTAAAATAATAATAAAAATGTCTAGAAAATTAGGGAATTACATATCATAAAATCCACCACATCAAATTCCCCCACGCTTAGACCATTACTCGTCCCTGAGTAATATCCTATCCCCACTCTAAGCACCGGTCTAATCAGCGTAGCATGGGAGGAAAATGACCCCTAATCTCCTCTAACCCTCCGAAACAACAGTTAACAAACATCGACCCAAACAAACAACGAACTCGGAAAATGAAACTCCGCTCCTTATCACTCCAACAATAGCAATGATACCAATGACCTTAGCTCGACCCCAACTCCAAATATGCAAAAACGGGACATCCAAGCTAAGGCCCACACAACAAAAAGCTAGGGGAACTAAATATGTCCTAAGTTTCCCCCACGCTATTCTCGCACTACTACTCCCTCAAAAATAAAGTCTATGTCGAAGCAAAGACTTACCTCGTGAATCACACCAACACCCCCTTATATCACCAAAAAGAAAAACGAGGATTTTCTATCCTAACACCTCTAAACCAAACCTCCTACACCCAAAAATAAATAAACCTACCCGATGCTCCAATCCTCCCTTATGACTTCAACGCCGGTGATATAAAAGATGGAAAGAGATTCACTCACTCACCTTTTTCCTAGGCGCCGTTTCCGGTTTTCACCTAGACTCTCATATTATTATTATTTTTTTTTCATTTTTTTCATATTTTTTTTTTCATGCCTCTCCTTTTGCCTAAGCGCCCTCTCACTTAGCCTTCTTTTTTTTTTTTTTTCACACTCTCCTTTTGCCTAAGCGCCCTCTCGGGTTTTCACTTAGCCTCTCTTTTCTTTTCTCTTTTTTTTTTTTTTTTTTTAAGAAATTACACAAATACAACAACCAGCAAGCACATGCACCCCACCCCCTCACAAAATCATGCATAGCCCCATATGCATCACAAAAGTAAAATAGAAGTGAGACAGGGATAGGGATACCTCTCGGCACTACTGAGGCGGCTCGAATCGATAGTCCCACTGACCTCGCCGAATCGCTCTCGAATGGCCAACTTTGCCATCTCCCATCATCATGCTGTGGTGCCATGCGCACCAAATAACCGTGAATCTGCTCCTGGCGATCCATAGAGATAGCAAACTGCCTATCCATCCGAGCAATCAACTGATCCACACCACTAGCACCCAGACTCGCCGCCCCAGAATCAACATTCTCAGCCTCCTCCATAAAGTCATCATCTGCATCGTCATCCTCCTCCTCTTCAAACTCAGCCTCTTCCTCGACCTGCTCCTCGACAATTCGAACATTCATCCCTCTTACTTCCCTCTTATAGCTTTCAAGGGAATCTCGAGAGATGGGCTTAATGATCTTCACTGCCGCCCCAAAATTCCACCGAACACCGCAGCCTTGACCAATCCCGTAATCGGTGATGGGTACGAAACCCATTCCGCTTACTTGCGCCCACATCTTGCATATGTTCTCGAAATCATATGCCCCACGTAAATCAATCCCCGTTGATAATCGATGAATGAGTACCGCATGATTCCATGGAACCTTCACATGTTGCGATGTCGAAGCAACCTCGAACACACAAATTTGTTTACCCTTTTGCCACCGATTAAACCGAAGTTTCAATCACAAACTTGGGCGAACCATCCGGGTTGTTGGTCCACTGAAGTTGGTTCCCCATCAAAGTCCTATCCACATCCGCAAAATATACCCGCCAATCGCCATGCATAGCTCGAACATACTCACAATCCTCTCGAGCCACCCTAGGAAGTCCGTAGAACCTATTGATGTCCTCACTCCGGAATCTTATCGTCTGCTCCCTTACATAGGAATGTCCTGGCACCGGGGGGATTTGATTCATGTTCGAATAAAATTCCTTAACCACCAAACTGTTCCCTTCCTCCCTTGGTTCATCACAAAATTGTTGCCAACGTCTAAACCCAAATCTCTCAGTAAGGCCAAAGGATCCTATGTTAAACTTTCTTTCAGCAATCATGGCCCTATTCGAATGAAAGTAGAAATAATTTTGGGACAAGTAGTAATTAAACCGGGAAGAGTCATGGGGGTCTCCACTACGGAGAAAGGTTCCAAGGGGAGGGGCACTAGACGTACTCTCATCATGCCTATGTTTTTTTTCGGGACTCGTTGGATTTTCTTCCTCCTTTTTTCGAATGATCCTTAGTGTTTCCCATATTCATGTCAAGCAATAATATAATTCCAAGCAAAAATAACCCAATCTTCAACACAAATGGAAACCACAAGGAATGGATAAAGAGGCTCCTAACCTTGAAGAAAACAAATTCTGGAAAAATTGTGGCCGGAAAGTTTGAACTCCTGCCGGAATCTGCAAAAGTTCGCCGGAATCTTCAAAGTCTCGCCGGAAAACTCAAGGGTTTTAGATGAAGGTGCCCGGAATTTGGTAATGTTTGGTGAATCTGAAAGCTTATGGAGAGGGGACTAACTTTTGTAACAGGAGTGTAGTGATTTGCAGGATGGAAGAGGAAGAAATCGCCGGAATTTATGGAGGGGAGTGGCCGGTTTTTGTATTTGGAGAGAGAACGGGGAGAAGAGAGAGAGTGAACGGTGGGATTGTAATGTTGGGGGTATCCAGCCTTTTTACTTTCTTAAATACCTGACCCAAAACTTACCCAAATCCGACCCGAATTTGGTTTTCACCCGAGCAATTCCTTTCATGGGTCAGACAACAATCCAAAATTTCGACCGTGAGGCGGCCGCATGGATAGTAATGAGGCGGGCGCCTCAAATACTGAGGCTGCGCAATTTTCTGAACAAGTCGAGGCGGCCGCATGGAATATCATGAGGCGGGCGCCTCAAATGCGGCAATTTTGTCTCCCTCACTGAAGTTGAGGCGGGCGCATGGGTATGAATGAGGCGGGCGCCTCAAACTTGAAAATTTTTCCCCCGATCCTGTAGTTGAGGCGGCCGCATGGATATGAATGAGGCGGGCGCCTCAAACACTGAAATTTTCGGCCCTGCAACCTGAAGTTGAGGCGGCCGCATGGGGAGTAATGAGGCGGGCGCCTGGATCTCTGGCCAAAATTTCTCTTCCTCCTTGCTTTTCCTGCACAACACTACACACAAAAATACCTAAGTAGCACCTATTTCATAAAAATAAAGTGAACAAAAATAAAATAAAATAAAGAGAAATAGAAACCCCGGGTTGCCTCCCGGTAAGCCGCCCTTCTTTACCGTCTTTAGCTAGACCAAATGCCGGGAAAGACCCCGGCATAGCATAAGGATTAAGCATAATTAGGATCGTAGAGATCCATCATTTCCACATCCTCTACATTAACCTCTCCCCCATCAAAATAGGGTTTTAATCTTTGCCCATTTACCTTAAACTCTTGGTTTCCGGAGAGACTGGAGATCACAACCGCACCATGTGGGAATACCTCCCTCACCAAATAAGGACCGGTCCACCGGGACCTCAATTTACCGGGAAACAAGCGCAAGCGGGAATCAAACAAGAGGACTTTTTGACCTACCTTAAATTCTTTCCTCAAAATCATTTTATCATGCCACGCTTTTGCTCGTTCTTTGTAAGACAAATTATTTTCATACGCTTCTCTCCGGATTTCATCAAGTTCATTCAATTGCGCTTTTTCCTCACCGGACCGCCTAAGTTCATATTGAATTTTTTATTGCCCAAAAGGCTTTGTGCTCTAATTCAACTGCAAGTGACATGGCTTCCCAAACACTAATCGGTATGGGGACATACCAATAGGTGTCTTGTAAGTCGCACGATAAGCCCACAAAGCATCCTCTAGCCTAAGACTCCAATCTTTCCTATTCGGTTTACGGCCTTTTCGAGGATGGACTTGATTTCCTATTGGAAACTTCGCTCGGCCATTGGTTTGGGATGATAGGCGGTGGAGACCTTATGAGTGATGTTATACTTTTGACTAAGGCCTCAACCAACCTATTGCAAAAATGAGTTCCCCTATCACTGATCAAGGCCCTAGGCATCCCAAACCTAGACACAACATTGCTCTTGAGGAAATTCACCACCACCTTAGCATCATCGGTACGTGTAGGGATTGCTTCAACCCATTTGGAAACGTAGTCCACTGCAAGTAAGATGTACACAAAACCAAAAGAAATAGGAAACGGACCCATAAAGTCAATTCCCCATACATCAAAAACCTCGCAATTCATTACGATGTTTTGTGGCATCTCATTGCGGCCCTATATTTCCAACACGTTGACACCGGTCACAAGACTTACAAAAGGCGGCAGCATCCATAAATAATTTTGGCCAAAAGAAGCCACTATCTAACACTTTCCTAGCGGTGTTGTTGGCACCAAAGTGACCACCACATGCATACTCATGACAGAACTTAAGAATAGAGGCCATCTCATTTTCCGGGACACAACGATTTAATAACTTGGTCACAAGCAATGCTTCCACAAGTTTGGTTCGCCCCACACATAGTACTTAGCCTCACCATGATTTTGTCTCTTTTAGATTTAGAAAAACTTGGGGAATTTTATTAGAGACCAAAAGTTCACCAAATCCGCATACCAAGGCAACACGCCCTTAATCGCCCACAAAGCCTCATCAGAAACTCGTCCCTAATAGGGCCTCGCTTATGAGGTGTGCTATCTCTCTCACCAAACGACTCAAGTGGTCGGCCACTACATTTTCGGCTCCTTTCTTATCCCCGATTTCTAAGTTAAACTCATCTAACGTAGGACCCACCGAATGAGTCTCGGTTTTGCCTCTTTCTTCGACATTAAATACCTAAGAGCAAAGATGATCTGTACACAATGATTTTGGTTCCAAGCAAATAGGACCTAAACTTTTCTAGAGCAAAACCACCGCTAACATCTCTTTTCTCAGAGTGGAGTAGTTTCGTTGTGCCTCATTCAAAGTCATAGACGCATAATAAATCACATGAGAGGCACGATCCACTTTTTGACCCAAAACCGCCTCAAGGCATAATCACTGCATCACACATGATCTCAAAAGGGAGAGACCAATTGGGGCTTGAATAATAGGAGTTGAAGTCAACCGATCCTTCAACTCATCAAATGCTTTCTTGCAATTATCATCAAATGTGAAATCCACCTCTTTTGCAACAAGGTGCATAGAGGCGATGCAATTTTCGAAAAATCTTTAATGAAGCGACGGTAGAACCCCGCATGACCAAGGAACCGACCGCACTTCACGCACATTTGTAGGGTAAGGAAGTGTGGAAATAACATCAATTTTTGCTTTATCCACTTCAATACCCTTTTTCGAAACCACATGTCCCAACACAATGCCTTGCTCAACCATGAAATGACATTTTTCAAAATTTAACACCAAATTCGCTTCAACACATCGGTCAAGCACTAAAGCAAGGTGAGCAAGACATTGGTCGAACGAGTCACCATGGACGTGAAGTCATCCATGAAAACTTCCATAAAATTTTCCACAAAATCGGAGAAGATGCTCATCATACACCTTTGAAAAGTCGCAGTGCATTGCATAAACCAAAGGGCATCCTCCGATAGGCAAAGGTGCCGAAGGGGCAGTAAAGTAGTTTTCTCCCCGGTCTTCCTGCAATTGGTATTTGAAAATACCCGAATACCCATCAAGAAAACAATAATACTCCCTTCCCCAAGCCTTTCCAACATCCGATCAATAAAGGGAGGGGAAGTGATCTTTTCTAGTTACCTCATTTAGTCGCCGAAGATCAATACGACACGCCATCCCGCTTGCTCCCGGGTTGGCACCAACTCGCCTTGTGATTGATGACGACGGTGATCCCACCCCGCTTGGCTACACATTGAGTAGGGCTCACCCACTCACCTGCCCGATATGGCATATATGATCCCCATCTGCAAAGAACTTCAAACTTCCTTCTTCACCACCTCCATCATAGGTGGGTTCAACCTCCTTCGCGGCCGCCGCTTAGCACCCTCTTCTAACGAAATCCGGTGAGTGCATACGTATGACTTATGCCCTTGATGTCGGCAATAGTCCACCCAATCGCTTCTTTCCGCCTCCCTGATCACATCCACTAATCTCTTCTCCGCTCCTCCGTCGAACACTAGAGATCACCACAGCAAGTGTCTTCCCTTCACCCAAGAAAGCATATTTCAAATTCTGGAAGAGGCTTCAATTCAAGCACAGCGCCTTCTCAACAGATGGCAGGGTTTCTCTCGTGGCACCTCCAACGGTAATTTACCAAATCCCGATGGTGAGACATACATAGCACTCTCGAGAGGCTCATCACCGCCTCCTTCATCTCATCGAAATTTCAAACTCCAACCCTGTATCCCAACGCATTCTCCAATGCAGATTTCATGTCATCATCTCTACCGCACACCTCAAACACCTTGGGCTATAGGCTCCACGACATCAATGAAGTTCACCGAGTGCACATCCTTAGGGTACTTCATAGCAGCAAAGATATTAAACTCCATTTGTTCCCCATCAAACTCCATGGTCATTGACCCGTTAGTAACATCCAACTTGGTACGAGCAATGACATGAAAGGTCTCCCTAATGTATGGGAGCCTTAGGATCTGTGATCCATCTCCAAGACATAAAAGTCCGCAGAAAGATGAGCTTCCCAACCCTGACTAGAACATCCTCAATCACCCCCTTAGGTACGCATTAGATCTGGCCGGCAAGTCGGATAACCACCCGAGTATCCTCAGAGGTCCCAACTTTAGGTCTCAAACAACGCATAAGGCATGACGTTGATTGAAGCCCCCAAGTCAAGCATAGCCATGTGCTCCGAATTATCCCCTAGCGACACCGAATCACGAACATACCCGGATCACTACACTTTTTCTAAGATCCTCTTCTCGATAGACCTGCAGACACGTGTTCACTAATCTTTACCTTCTTCTCGACTCCGCCTCCTTTTGATTCCTCTTCATAGTGCACAACTCTTTCAAGAACTTCGCATACCTTGGGACATCGTAAGATCAAGAAACGGAATGTTTACCTCAAGCCGCCAAGGTGTCAAAATAGCCTTATCAGCCTCCGCCTTCCATCCCTTAAAGCATACTAAACGGGGAGCTGGCTCATGAACAGAAACACCGGTGCAAGGTTTCTTTTCAGAATCGCACCTCGTGTAACTCTCTCAACCACTAACTCAGCTCCTCTTCAACAACCACTTCTTCTAGCTTTTTCCCATCGCAAGCAAAGTCATCAGACCGACATTAGGCTTTGATTCTGTTCCGCTCTAGATGGGAACTTTCCCGAATCCTTAGCCTCCATTCTCCCAACCGCATCCGCCACCGACCCACATGTTTCTCCAAATTGCCGATGCTCGATTTAGTCTCCCCGTTGAACCGGCTGAAATTTCCATTCATGGTAGTCATGCTCAGGCTAGTGATCGGACCAAGTCCTCTCAGACTGCCGCCCCGTTGTTGTTGCCGCTGCCCAACAGTGCTCAGATCGATTATATTGGTTTCCTCGAACCGCCGACCCTCGCCGAAATCCTTGCCGATTATTGAACGGCCGCTCAACCCCCGTTGTCCCCGGGTGGACCATACCCGAGGTTCGGATGAACATTATTGGCATTGTTGTAATTGTACTGTGGTGGCCTCTGCCTCTGCTGATTGAAACCTATAGCATTGACATCCGCCACATTATCCGTCTGAAGAGTAGGACAAGAGTCAGTCGGGTGGGTCACATCAGCACATATACCGCATGGATGAGGTTGTTGACCCAAAACCAATGTCTTTAACAAACTCTTAACATCTCCGCCTTCAAATCACTGTTGAATCACTCGATCCTCGCCGACCGACTTGTCTAACGCTAGACCTCCTCCCATGAGTCCTTCGTGCTTTTAGCTAGCTCTTCAATCAATCGCTCGCATCCCTCGGTAGTTTTGTTCAAATACTACCTCCACAAGCGTAATCCACCCACCTTTTGTCTTGCTCACCAATCCCCCATAGAAATAAACAATGAGTCGCTCATCATCAAAGCCATGATACGACAACTTCTCGCAGAGCTTATAGAACCTCGTTGTGGTAATCGTAAAGTGATTCATCGGCCCGCTGCTCCATGTTACTGATATCCCTCTTCATGACATTGATTTGATCGGGAAAGAACTCATCAAGGAATACCTCCTTCAACTCTTGCCAAGAGGTAATGCTGTTGGGTGGCAAGTGATAGTACCACATATTCGCGTTCGTCTTCAGAGTAAAGGAGAACGCCTCAAGAATAATCGCCAAGAGGCAATGCACTGCTTCATACTCTTGCAAATCAAGCACAACCGAGCTATATGTCGATTTGGATTTTCCTGTATCCCATTAAAATGGGGCAACAATTCAACAATCCCTGGCTTCAACTCAAAAGTTACCCCAAATTCTGTAAATCAGAAATAGCACCGCTATGCGGTTGCTCATTCCAGCTAGGAGCAATCCTTTGCCTCAATGTCCGAGGTGGAGGATTGTTATAGCCTCCGCCATTACCCCCATTGTTCACAACCCTGACCATTATTGGGGTTGTTATTGCCTCTTCCATTACCCCCATTGTTCACAACCTCCCGTCATCATCGCTTTCACCGTTATTATTATTCATCCCGCCTTCACGCAAATTTCTCCTATGCCTGAAATATCTGTCAATTTCTGGAACAAAGGGACTAACAACTTGATTAGCAGAACGAGTATGGACCATAAAAGGTTCCACACCACAGGACGACAATAATAAGAGAGCAGATTAGGAGTAGTAAGAGCGCAAACAAATAGAACTGCTCCCCTCAAGAACGGCGCCAAAATTTGACAAAGCTAAAGTCGCACGCCTACAAATTAATTACTAAGACAAGACTCTGGCTACAACCGCAGCTAGACAAGTCCGTGGTCGATCCATCAAGAACGGTTATTCGGTTGCACAATTGTCACTTGACAAGATTGGGGGTTTGATTTGTGATTAATTAACTACCTAAGACGTAAATTAAAACTAAGTTGTAAACAATTAAAGACTAGCACTTCGATTTGTCTCCGTCCCCCGCTTATCAATCCAATATCATCGTATAATTTCTCTCTCTCTTTCTCCCTATTCACTTGATCCGAGATGTATTTCAATCCCTATTTCTTCCTTAATGATGGTTATAAGTGACACACTCACTTATTTCCCTAATCAAGATCTAAACCTAACTCGACACGCCTAGGTTCACAATAACGATTGATAAAACTTTGAGAAATTAAGATCAAGGAATTCTCTATTCTTTTGCAAATAGAATGAAAACTAGTTTTACTCCCTTTCAATTTACCATGACACATGCATAAATCTCAAAGATGCTACTTGTGTAAAATCATAATCCGACACGTACTTAAGATTAAACTAGCATTAAATCAATTGCAAGGAAAAGAGGGTGATCAAATCTCAAAACCCTAAGAATCAATCTAACAATTCAAACAAGTAAAACTATGAAAAGGATTCAGTAAAGAAATTAATACCTCAATTGAATTAAACAAACGGTTCAAGATTCAAACCAAAGCAATGTAATTAAGCTTCCATGAAACAAATTGAAATCTCTAGAGAAAATTGTGAGGAGAAGAAGATCCTAATTATGAAGTCAAAACAAGTATATATACTTGTTCCCCAAAACCTAATTCTAAACTAAAAGGAAATTTTAAAAGAAAAAGGAAAGAGAATATTTAATAAAAGGTAATCAAATACTCCTACCATCTATTACCAAAAATAAATAGTTTCCAAATCTTTATCTTTCACTTTGGCCCCTCGAACCTCCAACTTTTCTCTTTTGATTCTAACTCGCCGCTTGAAATCTCGATCCTGAACTTTCAAATTTTGACGCTTGGTCCCCGCACTCGATACTAGCAATTTTATCTTCCACAATAATAAACTTTTGTGGACATCACAAAATACTCACAAAAGTCTCAAAATTACAAAAGTTAACCAAAACTTACCAAATCATAAACTACTCAAAATTACATCAAACTAAACTAAAATACATTAAAATAATAATAAAATGTCTAGAAAATTAGGGAATTACATAATGAAATCCA